>AP025078.1:228054-238703 GCA_036186865.1 Eustoma russellianum | reverse complement strand
TTGTCCATGATATTTTTTTAATTTTTTACTTTCACCCCCTCTAGCCACACAAAATTCACGTGTGAATTTGTTCTCTTCTGTCTTTAATCCTGTCAAATCTTTGATTCATTTCAAGTAAAATTGGTCAATGCCTTTGTAAAATTTACAAATAATTTGATTGTTGATCCATTTTTTTAGGTCTTGTCATGCAAATAACACAGTATGAACATATATAATAAATGGGGACAAGTGTGAAAAGAGCGGAAAAATATTAATTATGTATGAATAAACTCGTAGACAACTTTTCGTCCATTCTATTATGAAAATGAGATCTCTACCTAATAACTTTGGTGTATAGGGTTTTAAATTTAATTCTAGGAACTAATGTAAGGTAAGATACATTAAATATCTTACTATTTTTTAGGGGGAAATATCTTGGCTAGATGCGTGAATTTTGTATGGGAGATAATTAATAATAAGAATGTAGCACCCTCTCATTAGAATTTTTTTGCTTCACGGTAGACTGTTTTGGAATTCTTCTTAGGTGACGATTGGTTTGCACTTGTGTATCGGAATACGAATCGGAATGAATATGACAGTATATAGGTTTGAGAGTATATGTGTTTGAGCGTAAAAGTCATAGTTATTTGGTATTGAAGTGGGAACGGGTATGATTGGCATTGATGGTCTTTGGAACGTATCGAAATTGAAATGAGTATAGAAAGTGTGTGGCCAAAAAATTGACCAGAAAAATTTGACCGGCCGGAATAGTAACTGGCCGGCAGCGTTGACCGGTTCGAAACCCGTACCCCCCATTTTCTTATATTGATAGATAAGGGGAGCTAGCATATGAAAAAAAATATCCATTACCAAATACTCAGATATCAATTCGAAACCCATATCCTCAATTTTAACAAACAAATGACGTTTATGGATTTGGATTCATCTAAACCCATATACTTAATGAAAAAAACCCCAAACAAAAACACCCCTTAGTTACTATGTGACAGAGAGATTACAATGCGCTTTAATAGACATCTGGACTGAAGAAAAAAGAAAAAAAAGCCCGAAAACTGAATTTAAGGAGTGTCTAATTTGTTTTCAATGGTCGTGTCTAAAACACCAAAGTTATGTCTTTTCGTTATATGGTAACTCGAAGATCTGTTTTGTTGACCAAAATCTTGCTGTTCTTAAGAATCCATTTTCTGTATGAGCTTTTGTACGTATATGGCATCTCGCTAATTGTCATTCTTTACCTTGGTTTCAATGATGGCTTCAAGAGCAACTAGAACTTTTTGAAATGAAAAACATAAATTCTTGCTTCAATATATTTCAGGTTAACTTCGGCAAATGGATCAAAAGAGGCAAAAGACAAGTTATTCCGTAGAAAATGACAGAGACGAAGAGTCTGACATACTTCTTGCTCTTCCCAAAGCATATTGGCAAAAATATTATCTCTACTGCCTACAAAAGACGCTGTCAGAACCTGCATCTTGTCCAAAAAGTGGGAGTACAAGTGGACATGTATTCATAATTTAAGTTTCGAAGACAACATCTTCTATATGTGATCAGACAATCTAAAAAGAAGTGTTTACCAATTTTGTGGAGAGAGTCCTACACATTGCGATCCCTCTTCAACCCTAGAGAACTTTACTTTAGATTTGACCCAGAACTATGGCCCACGTGTGAGCAGGATATCTGCCGCCGTCCGTCGAAATGTTCAGAGCATCGAGCTCTTTGCAGTCGATATCACGCTTCCTCGCTCCTTTTATAATCACAGCTCTCTCAGAGAATTAAAAGCTGGGTCTCCTATTACCTTCGAAGCTCGTCCCTATGGGTTCTTCAACAACCTTAAAGTCATGAAGCTCTGTGGGGCCACTATCAACAACCCCAACTCGATTACCCTAGATGGGGGATTGGCTGCCTAAGTTTCCCAGTTCTCCAAGTTTTTGAAATGGAATATTGCATATGGAACAATTTCGTGGCTGTGAATATTGAATCTCCTTCGTTGATTGACTTCATGATGAGCTTCTCACTGGTTCAGGTCTTGGGATCCCAATGCTTTGAATGCGAATTTAGGGTAATTGCACCGAATCTGAAGAATTTCAAGTACCTGGCAGGAAAGGTCAATGAGGTTTTCCATCTTAATGGACATGTTACTAAGGCATCGATTTACCAACCTTTTATAGGGAATTCTGGGAAATTGAGTGCACAAGTACCATATAATAATACAGCTGCCTCTAGTGGAATGCCTACGCCTCTCCCTTGATGTCCTCATGGTACACCTTCTTTCCCACACTAATGCTTTAAATATGCAATTAAGGCATTTACCTATTACGTTTGGTAGTCTCATATTTGTTTCTTGATGGTAAAGATGCACTAACACTAAAGTAATCAAGTCCTTTCATCCTTCTGTTACGTATATGTAACAATGGTTTTACATGAAATAAAATCGATCTAATGGTAATGAATGTCGCAGCATCTCGCTATAGCCCGACGCTTGGAGGAACTCCCGATAATGGGGACAAATCGACATGAAAGTGACGTCAGATAATCTCCCAATGTGTGCGCTCTGATCTTTAGGTTTCTGCACAAGACTCCAAATGTCATACGCTCACATTACAAATGGTAAATTGTTTTCTGCTCTCTTATTCTGCAAAACCATGCCATTAGACTAATATATTGTCTTAAATAAGTGATAAGCAAATATGGTCAACTTTCTTAATCATCTAGAACAGATACCACGTTACAGCTAACACGTAACAAGAAAAATAATAATGATCTTACATGGTATAACATGTTAGCAAAGATTTTTCATGCTTATAAGTCACCAATCACCAACTATTGTTCTACAAGTACGGCTTTTGTATGGGATGCATCTCTTTGATACTTTGATTTATTTGGTTAATGTATTAGTTTAACCAAAAAAAGTAATGCGTTGGTACATATGCGTAAATTATATGCTTCTTGCTCTTATACTTTAATTGTTTCATCTATTCTAGAGGGGTCGCAAGTGTGGAGCAGAGAAGTACGATGATGTTACCGTGCCTTTATGTGTACAAGATCATTTAACGAAAGTTAGATTCGTGTATTCGTATACATACAAATTTTCCCAGAACGATGTCGTGCTGATGCAACACTTGGTGAGGAGTTCAAAATCACTTGCAACCATAGAGATCAATGCTATTGGGAATAGAACAGTACCAAAGGATTCGCTGCCAAATGTTTTGCTAAACACCAATCCTAGAGCATCGCTGGGCAAGCTACAAGTGGAGGTCAAATGATGAAACAATCATTTGATCTATATAGAATGTCAAATATGTTATCTGATCAATTTCGTGTCATAGAAATGATTGTCATTATGTTCGTGATGAAACTTTTTTTTTTCCAGCTACCTTTTTAGTTGTTATCGAACAATTCCATGGATATGTTTGTACTAAATTATTTTCTTCCCTCCTTATAACTTATAAGTTTTCCTTTGATCTATTTTAAATCGTTAGATATGATAACTCAAAAGAAAAATGAAAACAGAGGAGTAGTCAATATGCAGAAGTGAGAATGCTTTCTCATTATTTTAGCAACGAAAAGATGTCCTTTAAATAGGCATCTGGTAAACAAAAGATAAGAGATAGTCAAAGCTTATCTCTAAAAACTAGCTATACATTATGTTAATGCAAGAATTGGTTTTGATGATTTGCACACAAGAAGAGAGAAGGTTCAAAAACGAGTGTGTTTGAAATATCTTTAAATAATAGAAAAAATGTCTTCTGAGAAATCAAACGCTCTATGGAGCGCTACTTCTGAGGACAGAAAGTTTCAAACTAAGCCTAATAGCGCTCTAACATGTTAGAGAAATAAAACTAACTTGTTTAAGGAGCTTGAGAAATCAAACGCTCTATGGAGCGCTACTTCTGAGGACAGAAAGTTTCAAACTGAGCCTAATAGCGCTCTAACAGATCATAGAAATAAAACTAACTTGTTTATAGAGTTTCAAACGCTTTATCGAGCGCTTCAGCTTTAAATTATGATATTAAGCCTTCAGGACAGAAAGTTTCAAACTAGGCAAATAGCGCTCTATCAGGAAAGACAAATGAGGTTATTAAAGTTTCGAACGCTCTATTGAGCGCTACATTCACAAGTCTGATGCGCGAATAGAAGGTACGAACTGAGTAATTTCTCTCTCCTGTACTTTTGTTTGACAAAAAGCACTTTTTTTTCCCATGCAATCATGACTTTTGTGGCTACTTTTCAAAATGCAAATCCAAGGTAGGTGGGGATATCTCTATTGGTTTAAAATGCAAGACTTCCCCAAGAAGTTTTGACTTCTTCCAAGAAGCAATTTTCAAAAGTGATGAGGTGTCAACATACCATTGGATCTTCTATCTCTCTCTCAATCTCTCTCTCTCTCTCTCTCTCTCCTTCTCCTTCTCCTCCACGGTTAGAAGCTCTTCCTTTAAGCTTTGAAGACTTCTCCATTTTTGAAGACTAACTTTCTACCTCAAGCTCTCAAGTCTTCATTTGTATTTTGCTCTCAAAATTATTGTAAAATTACTTTATTGTTGAGAGTGTGTGATTGTAAAGGAGAAGAGGTCTTCTTCTAAGTGAGGATTGTGAGGAGCAAGATCTAGATTGTTGGTCAAGAAGCAAGGGAGCTTCTTTGTTGGGCGAAACTCAAGCTTCCAAGAGCTAGTTTGATGGTGTTGGAGCAACACCATTCTCCATAGAAGGTTTCTTTGGTGAAGAGAAGATCTTAAGGAGGCTAGGCTTCAAGGAGGTTGAGTGTTCTAATTGTTGAAACTCAAGCTTCCAAGAGCTAGTTGATGGGTGTAAGAGCTACATCATACTCATAGAAGGTTTCTTTGGTGCAAAGAAGATCTTAAGGAGGCTAGGCTTCAAGGAGGTTGAGTTTTTCGTGTTCTTTGAGCTAGGTTTGCTAAACTTAGCTTGTTCTTGTATTTTTTATTTGAGTGTTGTTTCCCCCAAAGAGAAATAACAATCCCCTTGTTAAAAATCCTTCTTGTTCAAAGCAAGAAGGTAGAGGAGTAGAGGCCTTTGACTTGAACCTCTATAAATTGGTGTTCTTTCATTTCCGCAAGTCATTTCTTTCAAGAACACATCAAGTATTGGGTTTAGTTACTCTCATTGCAAAAGAATCGAAAAAGAACCATACTTAGATTAACACACAACTATTCAACCCCCCCCTTCTAGTGTGTTTCACGGACCTAACAATTGGTATCAGAGCCTAACCTTGATTGTTTGGTAGTCAAATAGCAAGGCTTGATCCTATCTAGTATGGAAGAAACACCTTATGATTGGGAATCTTCGGGTGGTGAGTCTTTCTAGAACAAGAAGAAGAAGACAAAAAATTGATACCTTCGGTATCTAATATCTATACCAAAGTGCCAATGTTTGATCCAAATAATTACTCTCTATGGAAATCCAACAGGGAGACCCATCTTAGAGGTTTGTGGTTATCGAATTTGGAAAGAAGTTTACCAAGGGCTCAAAGGCTCCTATGTGACTATGATAATCCAACTCAAGAAGAAGAGTTGTTATTTGCTATAAATGGAAAAGCTCTTGACATTTTGAATAGTTCTCTTACTCCAAATGAGAGAGCTAAGATTCAAGGTGTTCAATCGGCTCATGAAGCAATGGGTAAAGTTGGAAATGATTCAATGAGGGTACTTCTCAAGTTAGAAAGGCAAGGAGAAGGATGTTGATGAAACAATTTTATAATTTTTTCCGTCCCAAATGGTGAAAAAATTGAAGAGACTAGTCAAAGGTTCACCAAACTTGTCAATCTACTCAATGCGGTGGGAAAGAAGATCGAACAAGAAGATCTTAACCATCGAATTCTAAATAGCTTGGGAAGAGAATGGAATCCTAAGGTGACGGCCATTGAAGAATCAAAGGATCTTGAACTCTTACATTAGATGAGTTATATGGAAATCTTATGACTCATGAAATTCAACTTGAGGAACAGAGAAAAATGATCCTATCAAACACTCACCTAGGCCATTGGTATGTGACACGGATGATTCGTGATAAGAGTTTGGACTTCTTGTAAGAAGGTTCAAAGATTTGCTAGGAAAATGGAGATGAGGGCTAAACGATTTATCAAAGGAACTCTATCAAGGACCAAGATGACAAATTGCTTCACATGTGGAAAATATGGTCACTTATGAAAGATTGTAGAGTGAAGGATCCGCATCCAAAAGATAAGAAGGCTATCTATCAAAAGAAGAAGCTCTTCAAGCGGAGGTAGCACATTGGGATAGTCTCCTATCCGATCCGAAGGTGACCATGATGATGACAAGGATCTTGCTCTTATAGCCATAAGTGATGATGATCTTGAAAGAGAATATTCTTGTTTCATGGCCATCGAAGATGATAGGGACGGTATGCACTAGATCTTCTCATTATAGATTGCAAGATGAATTTGATGATATGATTGAGAAGAATGATTTGCTAAGTCTCAAATTTATAACGTGTTAAACGAGATTTTAGGGAAGGCATAAACGAGTATAATGTCACACTTGAAAACAACATTGCATTGCAACTTGAATATGATATTCTTATGACCATGCATAAAGTAGTTGCTAATGAGAATTGTGTTTGCGATATGAAAGTGTGAGATTCATTTGAGCACAATGGAAAAAATGTTTGAGGGCAAGCATGCTTTAAATAAGATGCTAATTAGTCAAAGAGGCAAAGCATTGATAAAACCGGATTAGGCTATAATGCATCTAGTGTGAGCTATGAAACCTTCAACTATGCCTTTGATAATTTGCTAAATCAAGTAATGCATCCACCTCCCTCCTTCAAAGAGCATCACAACCCATCTTTGAAGAAACAAAGGCATATGCCTCATAGCAAGGCAAAGCAACCCAATGTATCAAAACCTTTGGTTAAACACGTTGCCAAAACCTCTTCCTTAGTACCAAGGAAGAACATGCATAAACATGAATCACGGGTTATGCCTACACATAAGCATCATGATCATTCTTACTCTCGAATTATGCCTACACATAAGCATCATGATCAATCCTTACTCTCACAAACGTATTCCTACATGCTTCTATTGCAACAAGAAAGGGCATGTAGAAAGAGTTGTAGAGCCCAAGAGAAATACACATCTTGTATGGGGTGCCAAAGGGTCAAGTGCATGTTACTAATCCTCAAGGACCCAAAACAAAAAGGGTACCAATGTCATATGTTGATTTTGTAGGTCCATAGCGTCAATTGGAGAAATCAAGGACAAAGGCGTCCAATGGGTCGTGGACCTGGTTGTTCCAACCATATGACTGGAAACAAAAGATTGTTTCATAAGATCACTATGCAAGATGGAGGAGTTGTCCACTTCAGAGGTAGTAAAGGCCAAATCAAAGGACATGGTAAAGTGGGTAAACGATGCCTTCTCTCTTAGTGATGTACTTTATGGGGATGAGCTTAAGGTATAATTTGATAGTGTGAGCCAATTGTGTGATACAAATATGAAGTTATATTTGTGAAAACAAAATGCATTGTGAAAAGGATGAGGTTGTTAGGTTTGAAGCCGTGAGGGACAAAAAACATTTACAAACTTAGCATAAATGATTTGTTTCACAAAATGTTTCATGTTTTGTAGCTAAAAATGATTTTGGCACAACTTTGACATAGACGCCTCGGACATGTTTATTTTAAAACTTTTAATATATTTGTGAAAATGAAAAAGTTCGAGGGCTTCCCAAAATGAATTTGAAAAACCAAGAACTTTGTAGCACTTGTCAAAAAGCAAAGCTTGTGAAAACAAGCTTTAGGCCCAAAACAAATATTTCCACCTCCAAACCCCTACAAATGTTACATTGGAGTTGTATGGGGATATTGGTACAAAAATCTTGGGTGGCAAACATTACACATTTGTGGTAGTAGATGATTACACTAGATATACATGTGTAATGTTCCTTGCTAAGAAAAGTGATGCATGGCATGAGTTTATTGATTTATGTAGGCAATTGGAAAATTACATGAGTGACACCATTAAGACAATTAAAAGTGATCATGGTGGTGAGTTTGATGGAGTTTTTCAAAGATTTTGTGTATCCAAAGGATATGTACATAACTTTTTGACTCCATGAAATCCACAACAAAATGGTGTGGGCCGAACGAAAGAATAGAACCCTACAAGAATAAGTAAGGCAATGCTTAATGAGTTCGGCTTGCCCAAGCATTTTTGGGCCGAGCGGTTAATGCCGCTTGTCATTGTAATTAGTCCGTGTCTATTTAATACCTTACCTAAATATGACTCTTTATGAACTTTAGAATGGCAAAGTCCCCACATTGGGTATTTCAAAGTGTTTGGTTGTAAGTGTTTTATACTTAACACTAAAGACACTTTGGACCAGCTTGATTTCAAAGCGGATGAGGGCATATTTTTAGGTTATGCCTCAGATAGTAAAGTATTTCGTGTATTTAACAAAAGAAGCAAAAAGGTGGAAGAATCTATTCATGTTAAGTTTAGTGAATCACTTAGTGATGAAACTAAACTCAATGAGGAAAATGAAGATGTTAAAGGTGAAACTTCTCAAGAAGAAGACCTTGATATTGTTCCAAGGGTTGTTCATCAAGAAGAGATGTTGATGAATCACCTAACGGAAAAATCTTCATTGACTTAGAAATTGATCATATTGAAGGAACTCATCCACCTAGTGTCAAAGACCAAAAGTGAAATAAATAGAGATATTTCACAAGCTTCTTTTGATGATACATAAATGTTGTTAATGCATCTCATTTTCTGGAAAATGACTCACATATTGATAATGATCATTTGTCTCTTCCGGAAAGTGATCATGAGGAAGTTGGAGGAGATGGTATCCAATCTTCCTAGGTCATTTAAGCACAAAAGTTCTCATCCTCAAGATCTAATCATAGGTGATATAAATTGTGGAATTACAACCCGAAGGCAATATAGGAAAAATGCTTTTGTGTCTCTTATGAAACCTGAAAATGTTAAAGAAGCACTTCTTGATGAGGATTGAATTTTAGCTATGCAAGAAGAGCTAGTTCAATTTGAGAGAAGTGATGTTTGGAAATTGGTCCCCCAAACCTCATGATCATCTTATTATTGGCAAAAAATTGGTGTTTCGTAACAAGATGGATGATCAAGGAAAATGTCACAAAAAAATAAGGCTAGATTAGTTGCTCAAGGATATTGTCAAGAAGAGGGGATTGTTTTTGACGAAACATTCCAATTCGTAGTGCGGCTTGAAGCTATAAGAATGTTGTTAGCATATGCTTGTTACAAGGATTTCAAGCTTTACCAAATGGATATTAAATCCACTTTCTTGAATGGAATTATTCAAGAAGAGGTATATGTGGCTCAATCTCCCGGATTTGAATGTCATGATTTTTTACATCATGTTTATAGGCTTAAAAGGCATTCTATGGGCCTTAAACAAGCTCCTAGAGCTTGGTATGATAGGTTGAGTACATTTCTTCTAAATAGTGGATTTCAAGAGGTAAAGTGGATTCCGTCTTGTTTATCAAAGAACAAGGGTAAATATCATTTGCTTGTTCAAGTATATGTTGATGATATTATTTTTGGTGCTACTAACAATCTTCTTTGTGAGCAATTTGCTAGCTTGATGCAAGGTGAATTTGAAATAAGTATGATGGGAGAACTCACTTATTTCCTTGGACTCTGAATCAAGCAAACTTAAGATGTAGTATACATTTCTCAAACCAAGTATACAAAAGACTTGCTCAAAAAGAACAACTTTGGTGAAGGTAGAAATGTGACACTCCTATGAGCACAAGTTTGAAACTTGACTAGGATGAAAAAGGAAAGAAAATTGAGGTAACCTTGTATCGTGGCATAATTGGTAGTCTACTTTATTTGACAGCTAGTAGACCTGACATTTTGCATGCCGTATGTTTATGTGCTAGATTTCAAAGTGATCCTAGAGAAATGCATCTCATTGCGGTAAAACGTATATTTCGTTACCTTAGAGGAACTTTGAAGTTTGGTTTATTTTATCCTAAGAATGCATGTTTTGATCTTAGAGGTTATAGTGACTCCGACTATGCCGGAAGTCTTGTTGATAGAAAGAGCACATCCGGAACTTGTCAATTTCTTGGAGATTGTATTGTATCTTGTTTTTCCAAGAAACAAAATAGTGATGCTCTTTCTACGGCGTAATCTGATATGTTTCGGCCGCCTTATGTTGTGCACAATTGTTATGGATGTCACACATATTAAATGATTACAATGTTCATTTTTTTCCAAGATACCTATCTTGTGTGACAATACTTCGACTATTAATATTGCACAAAAGCTTGTTCATCATAGTCGAACTAAACATATCGAAGTGAGACATCACTTCATTGGGGATTGTGTGCATAAAGAGTTGGTTTGTGTTGAATTTGTCTCTACTAGTAACCAACTAGCGGATATATTCACAAAACCACTGCCTTGTGAAGTATTGGAGTCTATTAGAAGTCGATTGGGATTACTTAACATTGATCAATGTCAAATGGTATGAAAATATAAATGCTCTCTTGATTTCAAGCACTTTACATTACTTTGAAATCGCATTCATAGTCAAATTAAGCAATTCAACGAGTTCAATGCCAATGCAAAGTTGAAACATTTAAATGTTGTCAACTTAAAGCACTTCAAATGATGCACGTCT
>AP025078.1:186608-228044 GCA_036186865.1 Eustoma russellianum | reverse complement strand
GGTGTTGTGTTGTGTTGTGAGAGGTGTGTGTTATTGTGCTGTGTGTGGTGTTGTGTTGTGTTGTGAGAGGTGTTGCAGGTGGATGTTGATGTTTTTGTTGTTGCAGGTGGATGTTGATGTTTTTGTGATAATGGTGATGTCCTCTGTTTTCCTCCTAGGTTATTATGCTCTGTTTTGTCAAGACTGGTATTGAAGTATTTGATGGTAGTTGTTTCACTAAATCACTTGTTGTGCTATGTCTTTAATTAACATATGCAATGAAGTGTTTTATATGATATTTTTCCTCAGTATAAATCATTTTTGATGTTATGAAATAAAGTTATTCTCTGACGAGTGCATATAGTAAGGGGGGAGCATTAGATGCATCTAGTGAGGGGGAGCTTATTGTGAAATCATCAAAAAGAGGGAGATTGTTAATGCAAGAATTGGTTTTGATGATTTGCACACAAGAAGAGAGAAGGTTCAAAAACGAGTGTGTTTGAAATATCTTTAAATAATAGAAAAAATGTCTTCTGAGAAATCAAACGCTCTATGGAGCGCTACTTCTGAGGACAGAAAGTTTCAAACTAAGCCTAATAGCGCTCTAACATGTTAGAGAAATAAAACTAACTTGTTTAAGGAGCTTGAGAAATCAAACGCTCTATGGAGCGCTACTTCTGAGGACAGAAAGTTTTAAACTGAGCCTAATAGCGCTCTAACAGATCATAGAAATAAAATTAACTTGTTTATAGAGTTTCAAACGCTTTATCGAGCGCTTCAGCTTTAAATTATGATATTAAGCCTTCAGGACAGAAAGTTTCAAACTAGGCAAATAGCGCTCTATCAGGAAAGACAAATGAGGTTATTAAAGTTTCGAACGCTCTATTGAGCGCTACATTCACAAGTCTGATGCGCGAATAGAAGGTACGAACTAGAGTAATTTTCTCTCTCCTGTACTTTTTGTTTGACAAAAAGCACTTTTTATTTTCCCCCATGCAATCATGACTTTTGTGGCTACTTTTCAAAATGCAAATCCAAGGTAGGTGGGGATATCCTTCTACTATTGGTTTAAAATGCAAGACTTCCCCAAGAAGTTTTGACTTCTTCCAAGAAGCAATTTTCAAAAGTGATGAGGTGTCAACATACCATTGGATATCTTCTCCCAATCTTCTCTCTCTCTCTCTCTCTCTCTCTCTCTCTCTCTCTCTCTCTCTCTCTCTCTCTCTCCTTCTCCTCCAACGGTTAGAAGCTCTTCCTTTAAGGCTTTGAAGACTCCATTTTTGAAGACTAACTTTCTACCTCAAGCTCTCAAGTCTTCATTTGTATTTTGCTCTCAAAATTATTGTAAAATTACTTTATTGTTGAGAGTGTGTGATTGTAAAGGAGAAGAGGTCTTCTTCTAAGTGAGGATTGTGAGGAGCAAGATCTAGATTGTTGGTCAAGAAGCAAGGGAGCTTCTTGTTGGGCGAAACTCAAGCTTCCAAGAGCTAGTTGATGGTGTTGGAGCAACACCATTCTCCATAGAAGGTTTCTTTGGTGAAGAGAAGATCTTAAGGAGGCTAGGCTTCAAGGAGGTTGAGTGTTCATTGTTGAAACTCAAGCTTCCAAGAGCTAGTTGATGGTGTAAGAGCTACATCATACTCCATAGAAGGTTTCTTTGGTGCAAAGAAGATCTTAAGGAGGCTAGGCTTCAAGGAGGTTGAGTTTTTCGTGTTCTTGAGCTAGGTTTGCTAAACTTAGCTTGTTCTTGTATTTTTATTTGATTGTTGTTTCCCCCAAAGAGAAATAACAATCCCCTTGTTAAAAATCCTTCTTGTTCAAAGCAAGAAGGTAGAGGAGTAGAGTCTTTGACTTGAACCTCTATAAATTTGGTGTTCTTTCATTTCCGCAAGTCATTTCTTTCAAAGAACACATCAAGTATTGGTTTAGTTACTCTCATTGCAAAAAGAATCGAAAAAGAACCATACTTAGATTAACACACTATTCAACCCCCCCTTCTAGTGTGTTTCACGGACCTAACACATTATTATCCATATCTTGCACTAAAATAGCAACTGAAACCTACTGACTAGGACTAACAATTGACACTGTCAAACTTAAAACAATTTTATCCAACAATCCCTCCCGTAAACTGAAAGCTATCAAATTTCAGTTTATATAGGAACAACACCAATCAACTCTCTCAACTTCTGAAACGGAAGTACTTTAAGGGACTTGGTAAATAGATCAGCCATTTGATCTTCACTTCTGCAGAATTTCAAATCAATTATTCCGGCATTGATCAATTCTCTTAAGAAATGATACTTCACATCAATATGTTTGCTTCTTCCATGTAGCACGGGATTCTTGGAAAGCTTGATAGCTGAATTGTTATCACAGAAAATTGTAGTAGCTCCCTCTTGCATAAAATGTAGATCGTGTAGAATTCTCTTTAGCCAAATAGCTTGACACGCACACCCTGCTGCTGCAACAAATTCTGCCTCTGTTGTTGACAAAGTAACAATTGATTGCTTCTTTGATGACCAAGATACTGCTGCTGAACCCAACATAAAAACTTGCCCTGAAGTACTTTTCCCATCATCTTGATCGCCTGCAAAATCACTGTCTGTGAAACCTATTAAATTTGAATGTGCACCTTTCTTATAGAATAACCCAAAATCTCTAGTTCCCTGTAGATAACGAAGGATTCGTTTGGCAGCAAAAAAATGATTCTCCGTTGGATTCTCCATATATCTACTGATCAGGCTTACGGAAAACATGATATCTGTCCTTGTGGTAGTTAAATACATTAAACTACCTACAATTTGCTTGTAGAGAGTGCTGTTAACTTTCTTCCCTTCTTTATCCTTAGTTAGCTTTACCCCAAATTCTGCCGGTGTAGTCACAGAGTTACATCCTTCCATTGAGAATCTGCTTAAAATTTCTCTTAGATATTTCTTTTGAGAAACTGAAATTCCATCAGAAGATTGGATCACCTCAATACCAAGAAAATAGTGCATCATTCCTAAATCAGTCATCTCAAAAACATTCATCATTGACTTCTTAAAATTATCAAACATGAGAGTATCATTTCCAGTAAATATGAGATCATCAACATATAAGCAAGCAATAAGAATCTTCTCGTCTTCAACTTTCACAAACAGTGTATATTCATATGGACACTTGTAGAAACCATCTTTCAAGAAATGAGACTCAATCTTACTGTACCAAGCACGTGGGGCTTGTTTTAATCCATACAAGGCCTTCTTCAATTTATACACTTTATGCTCATTTCCTTTTTTAATATAACCAAGTGGTTGATCAACAAATACCTGCTCTTTTAGGTCACCATATAGGAAAGCTGATTTCACATCTAGCTGAAAGATGGACCATGATTTTGGGCTGCAATTGCAATCAACAAGCGGATTGTTTCATGGCGAGCTACAGGTGCAAACACTTCAGTGTAGTCCACTCCAAACTGTTGCTTATATCCTTTTGCAACTAAGCGTGCCTTAAATTTGTCTACCTCACCATTCTCATTAAGTTTCGTTTTGTATATCCATTTTACTCCAATTGTCTTTGCACCACTAGGAAGCTCAGTTAGCTCCCAAGTATTGTTTCTTTCAATAGCAGTCATCTCCTCATCCATGGCCTTGCGCCATTTAGACTCCTTCACAGCACTCTCAAATGTAATTGGATCATAATCTGAAAATAGAGCAAAGTGAGTAGTAGGATATTCAGATTGATCAATGCCAGTTACCTCATAATTTGACATCCATCCCGGTCTGCGTCTAACACGATTAGATCTCTGAATTGCTGGTTCACTAGATTGTTCATCAATTGGTGTCACTGTTGTTGGCAGAATTTCTGAAGTAGTAGGAACTTCATGTTGAGCATCTTCAGAGAAACCATTTGGAAGAATAGGATGTGATAAATCCTCATCAACTTTCTCTTCAAAATCTAACACATCAGAGACTTCATTTGTAATAGCTTTTCCGTCCCATGACCAAAATACATCTTCATCAAAAACAACATCACGACTGCTGATAATCTTTTTAGTGTTAGGATTATATAACTTATAAGCTTTAGAACGATCGCTAACACCAAGAAAAATACATTTTTCTCCTTTATCATCTAACTTTTTTCTTTTTTCATCAGGAATACGAGCATAAGCAACACATCCAAATATTCTGAAATGACTTACACATGGTTTTCTTCCACTCCATGCCTCTTCCGGTGTCATATTTTGTACAGAAAAGGTTGGGCTTCTATTCAAAATATGAATACTCCATGCGACTGCTTCAGGCCAAAAACTCTTAGGAACATCACTTATTGTTAGAATGCTTCGCACCATGTTGAGGATAGTCCGATTTTTCCGCTCGCAAACACCATTTTGCTGAGGTGTATAAGCTGTCGTTAACTGCCGCTTGATTCCATGTTCCTCACAAAATTTTGTGAATTCATGAGAAGTATATTCTCCTCCACGATCAGTACGAAGAGTAACTAAGGACTTACCACTCTCCTTTTCAACAAGCACTTTAAAGTATTTGAAAACGTCGAATGCTTCTCCCTTTTCATGCAAAAAATACACCCATGTTTTTCGACTAAAATCGTCAATGAAGGTTATAAAGTATCGTTTACCACCATTGGAGTTTGGTTTTATTGGTCCACAAATATCTGAATGAACCAATTCCCATACACGTTCTGCTCTCCGTGAAGTGCCTTGCGGAAACGGGCTGCGTGATTGTTTGCTAACAACACAACTTTCACAAGTGTCAGTAGGAGTGGCAAGTTGAGGAAGACCAGTCACCATGTTCTTTTGATGCAAAATTTTCAGTCCATTAAAATTCAAATGCCCATATCGAAAGTGCCACAACCATGCTTTATCTTTTAAATTTGCAGAAAAACAAGTATGCTCAAATTTATGGAGATAGAGAGGAAACAACCTATTTTTAGTCATCTTGACTTCAACAATTAATTGTTGTTTGTCATCCATGATTCTGCAGATTCCTCCTTTTATGGAAATCTCATAATCCTTTTCTTGTAACTGGCCAATACTAAGAAGATTAGTCTTTAAATCTGGAACAAAAAGAACATCAGCAATAGTGTGAGTAGAATCTTCACTGATATGAATTGAAACTTGTCCCTTTCCCATTACAGCAATCGTGGAGTTATTTCCAAACTTCACATTATCTTTAAAAGATTCATCAAGAGAAGAGAAAACTGATTTATCTCCACTCATGTGATTACTACAGCCAGTGTCAAGAAACCACATATTCTTATTTGTTTCTTGTTTTGTGTGACAAACCATAAGCAAAGAAATCTCTTCTTCATCCTGTTCAACAAAGTTTGATTCCTCTCCATGCAATTTAGATAAATCAGTTCGGCATTCGGATTGAAAATGACCGAACTTATGGCAACGATAACATTCAATATTAGATTTGTCAAAAAACTTTGAGTCGTAGCTACCTGTCCTCGTTCCACGATCATTGTTTCCTCGGCCTCTACCTCTACCACGACTTCTACCATAGCCTCTACCTCTTCCTTGTCCTGCTACATAAAAATTAGTTGAGACATTCAATGCTACTTCTTCTTTGTCTTGCTGAGCAATTTTCTGTTCATGAATCAACAAAGAACTTTGTAATTCGTCAATTGAAAGCACATCAATGTCATGAGATTCTTCAATAGAGCAAACTACAAAGTTAAATTTTGTTGTCATTGTACGAAGAATCTTTTCAACAATTGTGATCTCCTCCGTCTTATCCCCATGGATTCGCATCTTGTTGACGATTGCCATCACCCGAGAGAAATAGTCTGTAACTGACTCTCCAGACTTCATTCGAAGTGTTTCAAACTCGGAACGAAGTATTTGAAGCTGCTGCCTCTTTGCTCTTGTTGTTCCTTGATACTTTTTCTTCATGGAGTCCCATATTTGCTTAGAAGTATCCTTGGACAGAATAGTTTCTAAGATTGAACGATCAATTGCTTGAAAAAGGTAATTCTTTGCCTTCATGTCTTTCAGCTTTAATGCCTCCATCTCTTTTTGTTGTGTTTCTGAAACTGCTGTTCCACCGGTAACTGGTGCATCTACACCACTTTCGACAACATACCAATACTCCTTAGACCTCAAGAAGTTTTCCATCAACATGCTCCAATGGTCATAATGACCATCAAAACGAGGAATTGCTGGCTGCACAAAATTTTCAATAGCCATCTTTTACTACCTCAACTTTTATAGACTGTCTCTCAAGAGTTTTGTTTTTAGTGGCTCTGATACCACTGATAACTCAAAAGAAAAATGAAAACAGAGGAGTAGTCAATATGCAGAAGTGAGAATGCTTTCTCATTATTTTAGCAACGAAAAGATGTCCTTTAAATAGGCATCTGGTAAACAAAAGATAAGAGATAGTCAAAGCTTATCTCTAAAAACTAGCTATACATTATTATCCATATCTTGCACTAAAATAGCAACTGAAACCTACTGACTAGGACTAACAATTGACACTGTCAAACTTAAAACAATTTTATCCAACAAGATAACTGGAAAAAGCATTTCTGTTTCGCAGTATTCTTTTGCTTCTGCTTGCTTGATGGTGAGAATTCTCGCACGGGAAAATGGAGAATAATAATTTACGTAGTTTGTACAATTTGATACGTATGTATATGTGGATTTGAAATGATTTTTTTTTTCAATTTAAGACTGCCACATGCCAGAATGACGACGTCATTGTTGTTTTTTAGTGACATATGAAAAAAAAAAAGGGATAATGAGTTTGGGACTTATGAAAGAAAATATTTGACAAATGTGCTCTTGATCACGATTACCACATGTATAAGGAGGTGTTGAAAAACGTGAATTAGTTATAACGTATTTACACACACAGAAAAAGACAAGAAGGGGAGCAGGGGTTTGGGGGGTTAACAGGTAAGCATGCACTAAAAAAGCCTAATTAGCAACCGTCTGGAACAGTCGGTAAACTCTAAATAACAGTCGGTAAACTGAATAACGAATGTTATACAGTCGCTAAGTGCCAGCTAGTAAATAATGGTTGGTAAATAAAATTCATAATAATAAGAGACGGTGAGACCCAACAAATAAATCATCATCATCGTCATCCGTACCTAGTATATCCGAACGACAGCAAAAACTATCGCTAGGATCTGGGGAAGGTAAGTGGTAGACAAATAATACCTCTGTCCTAAGAGATAGGGAGTTCAGTGAGATGATTTTGATATAAAAGTTAAGACTCATGTACGTCTTTAATTATTTTTTAATTTTATTTTCCAACACCAGAATCGGTATGCCTTAGGTATCTTGTATCATTCTATCGTGTTGTTTAAGTAGATTCACCAAATTTACTAAAACGGCTAACAATTTTACCAGAAATGGAGTCAAATATGGTAAAAAAGATCAAAGACCTAAGAAGAAAACAATCATTGATGCACTTCTTAATCAATATCGACAATAAAAAGAAAGTCTAAAAGGAATAAGACTAAGGTGTGGTTTGGTTCGCACGTGGGTATCGGAATCAGAATCGGAATGAGTATAACAGAGTATGTGTTTGGAGTATATGAGTTTGGGACTAAAAATGATAGTTATTTGGTATTGAAGTGGGAATGAGTACGATAGATATTGATGGTGTTTAAAACGTATCGGAATTGAAATGAGTATCGAATGTGGGCGGCCGGAAAAATGGCCGAAAAAATTTGGCCGGACAGAATAGTGATCGGCCGGTGGCGGTGGACCGGCTGCCTGGGGGCGGAGGACCGGCGGTGGACGGTGGCTGCCGGTGTTGGCCAGCGTTGACCGATCATTCTCCTCATTCTCCCATATTGATAGAAAAGGGAGTTAGTATATCAAAAAACGATATCCATAATACTTAGATATCAAACTGAATTTTCTATACCCCGAACCAAACACCACCTAAGTAATTGGTTAAAGAAATTACAAATCTATTGAATTGTTTGATAACAACTAGAAAGAGAAGTTGAACAAAAATGGTTTATCACGAACAGATTTCGGACAAAAGTACTTAAACATACAGATTTGACAATAGATCTAAATAACATGAACATTCCTTCATTTGACTTCCACCACTAAGGCTTTTGGAGAAGCTTTGGGAGTTTTTGTTAGCAACACAGTTTCCAGCTTAGCCACTTGAATCGCTTTGTTCCCTTTACCATCTATCTCTATTCTTTCCAGTGACGCTGCATTCTTCACCAAGTACTGCATTACCCGCATATCATTCCGACTAAATCTGTAGCCTTGGGAATACTCGAACCTGACTTTCTTGAAATGATCTTCAAGGCATGGAGGGATGATAACTTCATCATATTTCTCTTTACTCCACTTGGAACACCTCTAAAATAGATATAAATAATGGTATCATACTATCAACAATAATATTACCCATTGACTTAGAGGCTTCCCCTAAGACGGACTATGGGGGTTGAATGTACACAACCATACCCATGTGTTAGAAACATACAGAGTTTGTTTTCCGATGATCCATGATAAAAATTGCGTCAAGATGTATCGATGAACTGCTACTTCACGACATAATAAGCGCATCTAATTTAGTGAGGCATTAAGTCAAAGAAGAGTGTGTTTTGACTTCATTAGAAATGGAAAAAATGGTATCAGACTAAGAAGCACAATAATGTATATACATGTAGACAGAAAATAAAAAGTACCATTTCCAATACGAGCGTATTAACATTGGGTGTCTTCCATAGAAACGTTAAGACCGAGAGCAAACACATTGGGGAACCTGTTGAGCTCACTTTCAGGTGGACCACCGTCCCCAACGTCGGGAATGTAATCAGTTGGCCGGTTCGGGTAATATCCTGAAACATTCATTAGTCTTGAATATTTCCTTCAAAATTATGACGTGATAAAAAGAGAAAAAACAAGAAGGGAGATAAAAAAAAAAAAAGGACAAGACACATGAATATCTTTAATTTCATGTGGAATCATTAGTACAGACGCGTACGGAAGTAGAAGGACATTACTAAGCCGTTGCTAGTGTATCTTTACTATTAGGAAACAAATATTATTACAAAACATTGTCATAATATTTGTTTATACAATTGCTAGGGACGTTAACGAACAGAGCTAAGCCGAATACTAGTTTTTGGAATTCAGATCCGTTTAGCTAAAAGAACTGTACGGCTCAGTTCGTTTAACTAAACGAGCTTTAAAATTGGTTGGAGTTCGATTCGATAACACTATAATGGTTTAAACGAACCAAAAAATTCACGAACAATTCAGCTCGTTTAACTAAACGAACTGAAATAGGTATTCGAATTCGGCTCGTTTAAATAAAATTAACAAATGTACTCGAATCAAATACGAATCGAGCTCCACAAGTTAGCGAACTGTTTGGTTCGCTTAACACCCATAATTGCAAGTCTTAGAAGGCAGAAAACATTTGTGCAATAACATTGTCTAAGAAAGGAAAGAAAAAAAATAAAAAAGGAAAATTTAGAAGAAAGAAGGTGTATATACCATGACGACTTCAACAGAGAGGTGCAGGCATTTCAGTTGAGACAACTGTGTAAATGTCCTGCTAACTTCCTCGGGCACTTGCTTATACCCTGCATCAGTAACCAGAGAGGGGCAAGCCAGAAAGAAATTCTCCCTGCGATTTCCTCCCTCGTATTGGAATCTCTTCAGATTCAGCGAATTAATCCTAAATTCGCATTGATTGAATCCGGGTTCAGAGTTATAAACATTTGAGAATCCTATACGGAAGTCAACCAAAGAAGGAGCTTCAATTATCACCTGCAGAAATTTGATGGTGTTCATTGATCAACTAGTTGCCCAATAAAATAATAATAAATAAGTTTTATCTACATACAAGTAAGGGAATGATTGGTCAAAACAAGGGGCCATAAATTTTCTACACATCTCATTGGTCAATTACCTGTACGTAGTTTTGCCACATGCAGTAGAGCGCCTCAAAAACTTCGAGCGTTGGAAAACTTAGGGTTTCCTGGCCAATGGGGTTGTCCATAACAACATTTCGGATTTTTAGGACTCTGAGGTTTTTGAGGAAGCCAAAGGAGGAAACTGGAAAGGTCATGCGGCTGGTTGTTATAAATTCTTTAAGAGAAATGTGTTGAAAGAAGCACCGGGGAAGCGGAACCGTTCCCTCGCCCATGTGAAGCTCGAGACTCTGGACGTTCCGGTGGATGGCGGCGGAGATCCAGGTGGTGAGGCGTCGGTCAAACCACTGACTGCACCTGAATGTTAACTTCTCCAGCGGCACGGTGTTGCAGTGCGTTAACACCCTCTCAATGAAATTGGTGAAATGCTCCTTTCTAGATCGTTTCACGGACAAAAGATATTTTTCGTCAAAACTGAGGTTATAAATCATAGTCCACTTGTACTCCCATTTCTTGGACAGGACGCTGGTTCTCACAGCATCTTTCGTAGGCATAAGAGACAATATTTTAGCCTGCACATGTTGTGGGAGATCAAGTAGTATGTCGTAGTCATCGTCCCTTCTTACACTTTTCGTGGATGGACTTCCCTGCTGCATCATGTGATCCATTGTTGAATTTGGCCTGAAAATAAAGACGAGCAAGTTTAAACACATGATTTTAGAACTTGACAGTACATTTAACTTTTCAATAAAACGACGCCATGTATGATAAAAGATCTAATCATATGACATATATGTTTAAGTTTTTTTTTTTTGGTTAAAATGCTAATATTAACGAGAGAAATCAAGGCATCAAGGGGTTACAACCCATACAATAGTGCTACTCGTAGGTCCACATGCAGACATACATGTTCTATTTAGTAATGTATAGCTATCTTAAAACATATGAGCAGCGCCTATTTCTAATATATGTGGGTAGAGCTTATACATCACACTATATACATGAGTGAATATTCTATGCGTTACATCCTTAGATACAAATGCTTCTCCTTAAAAAATGTATCTGTTGCGTCCTTCTCAGATAAAATATACCGTCGTAGCTAAGCAATTTCCGATGCCTTGGCTTTCAGTGCTTTTCCTTTGAGTCTTCTCGATTCCCTAAGCCATTATCCTGTTTATGGAGTGCAATCTTCGTGGAAATACCAGCCATGATGAGATATCATGCCATGATGAGATATCATGCCAAATTTGTTTGGTAGATAAGCAGGAGAAGAAGAGGTGCTGTAGCGTCTCTTATTCGGCCGAACAGAGGTGACATTCTCTGTGCTCTAAATAAACGAGACGATCCTTAGTTGCCAGCTTGTTTACCCCAGCAAGCCAGAGTGTGAAGGAGTGTTTGGAGGTAATTGTTGTGTCCCAGACAATCCTGCTCCAGCTGACCTTACTGCCCTGAAATTGTCATACGCTAAACGAGGTTTGAGGATATATCCACTGTCCATGAGGTGATTGTCTCTACTGCCGAATTACATGAGCCTTCCCTAGCCAACAATTGATCTCGGATCTCCATAAGTATCTGTAGGAGGGGTGAGTCCGAGCTGCGCCCCGTCCTTGACCATAACGTGCCTTTTATTATATACTTATTATTCATCCACTGCACCCATATATAGTTTGTCTATCTTGTGGCATAGATCCTATAAGTGCTTGGATAGCAGTGCCAGATTACATGCCTTCAGTTGGATAACTCCTAATTCTCCTTCTTCTTTGGGTAGGCTGACCTGAGACCAGACAACCCAAACCTTTTTGGAGCCCATCAAAGAACTCCCTCATAAGAAGTGCAGACAAATCATGTTTTAACTTTTAAGTTCAAAGGACCTTCAAATGGCCCGTACCTCGACAGTGTTTATAACACAGTGTTACTAATAAATGTTCCATCCAAAGTCTTTTAAGTATACTTTTGTAACATGATCAATATAACATGTGCAATAAAAAAATGTAATGCTGACTTATATGTTTATAGACCTTAAAGTTCAAGTAATTAAATCAGTACAGTAGCAAATCTTTGATAAAGATATTTTCATCATAATTACTACCCGTACGGGAAGTACCTAAATAACGTTAGTTAGTCATAACGTATTTACAAAAACCTAGAAAAAGACAAGAAGGGGAGCAGGGGTTTTGGGGGTTAACAGGTAAGCATGACCGCATGAACGGTTTCAGCTCATTGTCCGTCTCTCTCTTTATGTGGTGATATTCATAATAATAAGAAACAATGAGACCCAAAAAGGGATGATATCAATTTTTTTGATATAAAATTTAAGACTCATGTAGATCTTCAATTATACTGTCAGATCAGAGTAATTGTGTATGTTCAATTATGTCTAAACACATAATCTAAGTCACTGGATAGAATGTAAGAACTACAGCGTATCCATACACACACACACATATATATATGTATATGTATATATATATGTATATGTATATATATATATATATATGTATATATATGTATATGTATGAGTCTTAGGTAGTACGGAAACACTTCCTGAGGTGACACATGTCTGAAAAATCTTCAATCAATGAAAGGCAGCGGAATAATTTTCCTTTTGCAGAAAATTTTTCTTCCATCACAGGAGTATACACGCATAAGCGACATCGTACATCTTCTGTTCTCTCCTGTTCTTTCAAAGAGATTCCACCAAATCAATTTACAAAGACGTTGACCAATTTTACTCGAAATGGAATCAAAGACTGTGCAGGATTAAAGATAAAGAGAACAAATTCTGAATTTCTTTATCCTATAGCCAATCCAGAAACTTTTGATCTTAATTGATTTAGAACAAGTGTTTTGTTAAACCAAAAGGACTTCAAATAAATAATTAGGAACTGTTGAAGGGGCTTCCTCGTAATCACATTTGAATTTTGTGTGTGCTAGAAGGGCTGAAAGTAAAAAATAAAAAATAAAATAAATTCATGGACATCTTGAGGCTTACCTTAAAAAGAGTCTAAGTTCTTCTTCTAACAAATGGAGAGGGGCAAATGGTGAGTCTGTTGAAGTGCGGTCTGCTTCTTGTGAGCTTCACAGACATATCGAGAGGAAAAATTCTGGGGAGTTTGTTCAAGTGTGGTCAGCTTCATGTGAGCATCACATTTTATACCTTTTAAAACGTAAAGTTTTTTTTTTTTTTTTAAGGTTAAAATGCTAATATTAACTAGATAAATCAAGACATCAAAGAGATGCGACCCATACAATATCCCTATTTGTAGGTGTACATGTCAGACCTACATGTTCTATTTAGTAATATATAAACGTGAAGTTTGTTTTACTTGTTTGTTTGTTTGGAAAAAAATTTCTGGACCCAACTCTATCCTATTTTCTATCACACCATTAGAATTGTGACACATGTCTTTTTAGGACTTACATTAACTATTAACTTTTTAAAGGATTGTGTCATAATTTTTGACAGAAAATAGAAAATAGGACCAGAGATGGGTCAGAAAATCTTTTCTCATTTGGTTCCTCAATCCCATCTGGCAGTGACTATGATAAATGATGTTTTTTTGAATTGGGAAATAATTTTAGATTTGAAAAAATGATATTTTGTATCAATGAGTATACCACATGAGTCTATGCTATACCAACAGTTTGCTCCACATAGTATGCATCAATAACTACTTTGTTTTGTAAAATTTTTATGTCATTTAACATTAGGGGTGTACTTGGTCCGGTCCGGCCGGTTTTTGCGTATATTGTCAACCAAACCGTTTGTAACGGTTTTGACATCCTGGAACCGGAACCGGACCAGAACCGGTCAACAAACTGTTTGACCGGTCCGGTTCGGTTTGGGTTGGTTCCGGTTTTTTCCGGTTTCAACAGCCCTCCTCACAATTGCCCGTTTTCGGTCCTCCACTTTTACAAACCTAAAAGATCCCAACAAGAACCATTTTCAACATTAAATCATTTGCCCGCTCCTCACTTCAAACTCTCCCGATAACAATATTAAATCACCCTAGCTCAAAAGACAATTTTTAGTATCCAAATTTTATATAACGTTCCATTCTTGAAGGAGATAAAGAACCAACTGATTAACAAAAATCTAAAAAACTGGAAAAAATTAATCATGTAATGACTCCATTTTCAGCTTCAACAAGCACCCTTTTCAACATGAAATCATTTACCCAGAAGAATCGATCATACACTCATCCAAGTTCCACCAAATAGCTATATGAAACACAGCAGCTCAAAAGACAAATTTTAGTATCCAAAATTTGTATAAAGTTCCAATCTTGGAGGAGATAGAGAACATAACGTATTAAAAAAATTTCAAGAAACTGCAAAAATAATCAAAAGGGCTCCTCATTTTTTACCAAAACAGAACGGGGAAATTACCTGGTGATAGAGGAATGCTCATGCTGAGGAAGAAAAGACATAATAGAGGAGAAGTAACTGGGAGATGGGTTCCATTTGGTGATGTCAATGATCCATCTTTGGACACCCTTTTCAAGCTCTTCCATTAATGTTCTACCGCAAGTTCACTTGACCAAATGTTGGTACCTATTTTTGAGAAAGAAAAGGAGTTTACGATTATCCAGAAAATATCCTGAAACTCAACCCACATGCATATTCACTTCTCCAGATGATCTTTAGCAATATGACTTCTAAAGGTACTCTCACAGTCTCACATATACAGAATGCCGGACACGAGCTTTGTGATCTACAGCTTTGTGAAGAAGTAAAATGCTGCATAAAGGAATAGATAGAGAGCTGACCACCACAAGTAGTCTTCAGTCTTCACTGCCAACCTGAAGTCCTGGACAGCCCTCCCCACATTCCCACTCAACCTGCGGGCTGCGGCTGCAGCAGGCCAGGTGAATTCATTATTCAGTAGACATAATCCAGCTCAAGTCATATCTTTAAATGACCATGCAGCAGGTAGTAGATGAACTCGCAATCAGAAGGAAATTTACCTGCGTAGTACGCTGTGGCCTGTGTGCTACTGTGTTGTATAAAGATTTGAGATATTTTGCGAAAGTATTGACAACTTCTGAAAGGCAAGCTCTGGGAGTGGGAAGCATAATTAATCAAGAATATTAGAATAAGGTAAACCAAAATAATTAGTGACAAAGCTTGAAGTGTTTTGTCACTAATTAGTAAATAACGACAGAAAATATATGTTTTGAACTTTGGATATCTCACCATATGTACACCACGATGATATCTTAGTCAGAGTCCACTTCAATTCCTTCCTTTGCAATGCATGAGCTTGAACTTTCTACAACAAATTAAAACGATAAAAAGACATCCCAAGTCATCTAGAAGATATAGAAATAAATTTGAATGAAAAAAAACTGTAAAGGAAAAAAATATTTGATAATACAAAAATTACCTTGGACAATGTCTTCATACTTCTCAGCTTCATCTAAAGCTTCTAATATATCCAAATGTACAGCACTTCCACGTATCCAATTTTGGGTACACATTAATGCTTCCACGGTTGTTGGATTTAGAGAACTCCTAAAAGGATCAATCACACGGCCACTAGTGCTAAATGCTTGTTCGGATGCAACAGTTGAGACCGGAATGGCAAATATATCCTTTGCAATGCTTGATAGTATTGGGTATCTATGAACATTGGACTTCCACCATCCTAAGACATTCAAGCTATCACCCCTTTCAATTCCATCACTTAAGTACATGCTCAACTCATTCTTCTTATCATCGTTGTCTTCTTCTCCCATTTCTCTTGCAACAATTGCAAAGACGTCTTCACTTTCAAATTCCGTTAATCCTCCACATGGACTCATACTCGTATCACCCTCCTTATCAGTGACAGATAACTCCCTTGAGTAATGCATGAATAGTTCATTCAAATGATCTTCAATATCCAACTTTTTCCGGTCAGCTTCAAGGCCAAACATTTTTCTCAACCAAATTTCCAAACCTCTTATTTTAAACCGCGGATCAAAGACAATTGCCACAAACAATAAATGATTGATATTGGACCAATTTGACCAATATTTATTGTACTTTGCACTCATGCTCATAGCCATATGAAACATACTTGAACTTGTTTGCGTACTCATCTTTGCTTCTATACTCTGCTTCACTTTACACAACTCAGGTATACAAATGTTTGCAGTCACATCTAATGTAGTTGATAGCTTTAAAGTAACATTGTAAAACAATTTCAAAAATGTCACAAAGTTTCTAGCTACTGTCCAATCGTCCTTTTTAGGAGGACCAATGACTTTCCCCTTGCTCCTCACAACAACATAGTCATCCTCATCCGGGCCATAATCATAGCAATCAAAGTAGTCTTGAAAGAATTTATCATACTTGTAAAGTCTATCAAATGCTTTCTCATACTTTTCAGCTCGATCTAACATCATGTAGGTTGAATTCCATCTAGTATCAACATCAAGTATGACTAAATGGGCCAAGTCAATCTTTTCCTTTTCAACACATTTTTTGAATGCTCTCAACCTAGCAGGCGAAGATCTAACATATTTGCATGCATTTCTCACTCTTACAATTGAAGTAAAGTGTTCTTTCAAACCATCTTTGACAACTAAGTTCAATATATGTGCATGACATCGGACATGAAAGAATCTATTACCTAGCAAGACATCTCTGAACTTAAAATCTTTCAAGAGCTCCTGAATACACAAGTCATTGGAGGAAGCATTATCAAGAGTTACAGTCAATATCTTATCAATGCCCCAATCATGCAAACAATCCTCCAACTTGGAAGCAATCATAGACCCTTTATGACTCTCTATTGTACAAAAATTCAAGATCTTTTTCTGCAAAACCCAATCATCATCAACATAATGCGCAGTCAAAACCATATAATTCAAATTTTGTAAAGAAGTCCACGTATCTGTAGTCAAACACACTCTACGCCCCTTCAAGGCCCTTTTAAGTTTCTTTTTCTCTTCAGTATATAACTTCATACAGTCTCTAGCAACAGTAATCCGAGAAGGGACTTTAAACTTTGGTTCTAACGCATTTGAATATTGTTTAAATCCTTCTCCCTCAACTATGCTAAAAGGCAGCTCATCCATTATCACCATTCTTGCCAACTTATTTCTTATATCAACCAAATCCAAATTTTTTGCCTTATTTCTAGAGGTGTCACTTATCAGTGTAAAATCCGTCAACTTGCTTTGTCCTTTTTCTTTTTTCCAAGGGACTTTGGTACATTGGTTGTTTAGATGACTAAACAAATTGCTTGTCCCATTCTTACTAGGGTTAGCTGCATAGCTCTTTCCACAATAATTGCAAGTTGCCCTAATAGGATCAGAACCTTTAACAATGGTGAAATGCTTCCAAGCTTCACTCCTAAACCGGTTGTTTGCGTCTTTCTCTACAACTACCTCCACCGCTTGGGTTTTAACTCTCTTTTGGGGCGGACCAACTTCACCTATAGGTTTCGAAGTGACACTAGGTTGGGCAACAGACTGGACTGTTGTGGGGTTAGTGGACACATTACTTGGAATCGGATTGATGAATGGATTTGTAGCAGGTGAGTCGTCTTCAACTATTACATCCTAAAATCAAACACACAATAATTTCACACTATATTATCAACTACACTCACATATTCAGACAAAAGAGTGAAAGACACTAACTTAGCATTTTACCTTGTTCTTGTTATGCTCCGGTGTCTCCATTTTGAAAAGAGAGACAAAATAGCAAACTGAAGATAGTAAATAACAAGTTCAACTGTTCAAAGTTCAAACAAACAAACAAAGATGTTAATAACAGACAATTTCAAATTAACAAACATGTTAATACTTAATATCATGGAACTGGAAACTCGGAAGGCCCGTGAACTGTTACCACCCACCAGTAAAGTGCAGAACGCTGGCTGGCTGGGGAACTGGAAAATATACAGGAATTCTGTTTCAAAACAAAAGTCCGTCAATTTCACATACTCAATTGCTCAACAGTCAACACGTATATGATGCTAGGGACATTGTAAAAAAAGAGAAACCATGCTACTGACAAAATGATCATGTAGGGCACAGAATTTTGTGACACGTTTCATAGCAAAGATCAATCCAAATACAAAAAACACTTCCTTAATTTGGTCCAGATGAACTATTGGAATGAAAATTATAAGAATGACCTTCTTGCTAATCAAATCACCGGACCAACATTTGCACCTGGTTCAGTTCCAGCATTTACTTCTAAAGCCTTGACATGCTCCACTAGTTTATTTTCCCTGCAGCACGTCATCACACATATCATCAACAGAAAACCTACATTTCTCGTTACAAAGATCAGAACCAACCACCATGAACTTCAAAGGACAGTAAAGAAGAGTTTCTCAAATACTTAAGTTTACATTTGTTCAATTCTAAGAGCCTATGATATAGTAACAAAGGAACACGTAGCTTTACCAATTGGTGGTACAAGAGCCTCTAATGTGGAGGCTGAATTCTTTTTCAAAAGACCAACACATGCAAACTTTTCTAACCAACAAGTGGCAGTGTGTTGAGACCAGTTCAGAGCCAAATGCAGATAAATGAGCATGCTGCCTTGCCTTGAAAAGCTGAAAATAATATAATCTTAATCAACTAGGAAAAAGACCTAAACAAAGGAGCTACACTGATTGAAGGTAGAACTAAAGTCAATATAAAGCCTACGTCCTTAGAAATTTCAAATAAGGCCAAGTGTTTGTCTATTCTGCTGCTCATAGAACATCCCAATTCATCTTTCAACCAGTGGCAGAAACACATCAATTCTAATTTGAGTGCCTTGAGAATATGTTGCCGTGACAGGTAAAAAGAAAGCACTTCTGACCACCTTAGTAATTGACAAAGGCAAAGATAATAAACACCTGAGCTCCTAGACACCCTAGTATTCATGCCCAAGTGCATTCTTGATCATTAATCCAAACCACAGAGACAAAGAAATAAATCATACACAATAAATGCATCTATCAGAAGCAACACAGAAAACATCAAAATTCTGTGAAATTTCAACATTAGACAGTTGAAACTACTATGAGTTAAAGTGAATGAGTTCCAAAGCTAAAGCCAGAAAGGAGACATAGCCCACTACCATAACTCTGGGCTGCCAACAAAAACAACAGTGCTTATTGCTGTACACCTTTGACCTGCATCACCAAAATCAAAAATATTACGCCTCTAACACTCCAAAGTAGAGTAAAATCATAACTTGGGCCAAAGACACCAGATAAACCTATTTTGCCTTCAGACCCTGAACTGAAAGTCTGAAAATTGAAATAGCAAGACATAAATCAGTCTCACCTTAATGATTGAAGGCAAGGAACAGCTATTTCAAAGTCCAAATATGTCACGGACCCACGGTATTGTTGTCACCCCCTCAGACTGCAAGTCTGCAACTCAAATGCCTCACTGTGTTATATTTCCGTCACATGCAGAGAGAACAGTCAAGGGATACCACATAAATCCTTACGGTATGCACAAAAATACCTAATAAAATTCGGGCTGAACAGAAAAAACAAATAAATACTTATCGTATCCCGCAGCCTCAGCCCTCAAATATGTTTTTATTGTTGGCAGAGTGAAGAGGAAGAGAATCCGCTGCGTTGGCGGCGTGGAGCAGAACAGCAGCAGGAGTTGAGATTTCAGAGTGAGAGCGAAAACGAAACTGCGAAAAGTGAAGCTTGCCGCAAACAGGAGACCGAATGAAATCAGGATTGAATTGATTCAGGAATGAATGACAGAAGAATGAGGCGGGAATCGGGATTACTTTGCAGTAGCAGATTTAGGGCTGAAAAGAAAAAAACTAAAAACAAAGTAGAAAGAAACTTCTAGGCGTCATCCGAATGGGTAGGGTAGCGGAGCGGGTAGGAATTTAATAATTTATAAGATATTTTTGTATTTAATATATATTATAAATAATAAAACGGTTCGGTCCGGTTTAGCGGTTTTTTAATTCTGGAACCGAAACCAAACCGGACAAAACAGTCCGGTTTTTCCTTTACAGATAAACCGGCTGTAAGGCTGTGGTTCGGTTTTAAACGGTTTGGTTCGGTACGGTTCGGTTATTCGGTCCGGTTTTTAAAATTTCTGTTCAGCCCTATTTAACATAATCTATTAAGGGCTACGGAGAAGGAAAATGTCACTTCCACATGCTCTCTTTTAATGTCTTTATTTCGTGCATATCGTCCCCAAGACATAGTCTGATGGAAACAGACAAAGGGTACATGTGTATATAATTAACATGTATTGTCTAAATCTATCAAGTTCTTAATTTACATCCCTACATTTATTGTGGGACTGAGGGTTACATCCCTAAACTTTCCGTAGGAATGAGGGTGACAGGGACCTTACTGGTTGAGCTACAAATTTTATTTTGTGCATAACTCGAACTTGTATCTCATGTCATATTACGCACAAAGCTTGTATGCTTTGTCACCTTTTTTTGATGAAATACATTTGTTAGCTAATATAAAAGATCATATTGTGTATCTTAACATTATTCGTCCCACTACAAAAAAAAGGCTAATTACTGACCGCCTAGGACAGTCGGTAAACTCTAAAAAACGGTCGGTAGACTGAATAGCGACTGTATAGCGGTCGCTAACCATCGGTCGGTAAACAGCGGTTGGTAAATGAAATTTGCGACTGTTTGAAAGCGGTTGAAAAATAGTGACGGATTTAGCAACTGTACAGAGAAACGGTTGCAAATTACCGACTGTTTACGCCGTCGCAAATTACCGACTACTTTGGCGCTTAGAAGTTAGTGACGACTTTGACCGTCATAACTTACCGATGGCTTTGGCGGACGTAAATTAGCAACTGTTTTGACTGTCGTAAATTAGCAACTATTTTAGCTGTCGCGAATTAGCTACTGTTTTATCGGTCACAAATTACCAACTGTTGTATCGGTCGCAAATTACCGACTGTTTTAGCGGTCATAAATTATCAATTGTTTTATCAGTCACAAATTACTGGCTTTACAAATTACCGATTGTTTTAGTGGTCGCAAATACCGACCGCTTCAGCGGTCGCAAATTACCATCAACGAACGCTAATTAGTGACGGTTGCGCAGTCACTAATAGTTTTCAGTGACCAACCCATCTTAATGTTATGGATGCTTCCAACGGTCGTTAAAGATGAAAGCAGTCACTAATTTTGAGAAAAAACTGAAATGTTCAAATATTAAATCATTTAATTACAAATTAAAATCCAATCAAAACCCATTACTACAGCAATTCTAATTGACCAGAATACTAAAGTAACAAACTTTCTAGTATACTACTCTTCCAATATAAACATGTGTATTTCAATCTTTTGAAGAGGGAGAGCTACCAAAAGCATAATAAAGTAGTTGTTCCTTTGAACTGACATGTAGCTCATGCAAACTAAAAAGGAAGATATTTAAAGTCAAAGTACCAAAAATTGTCTTGGCACCTACGATATATCACGTATAGCAGGTGCGGAATAGATACATTTTGAAAACGCATCTTTTGTATCTAGGGATGTAGTACATAGAATATGTATTCATGTGTACAGAGTAATGTATAAACTCTTTCCCCATATTTTAGACATGCGGTGCTTCTATAGTTTAAAATAGCTTATATTACTAAATTGTGTATGTAGATCGACATGCCGTTCTACAAGTAGAGCTACTGTATGTGATACATCTCTTTGATTTCTTGACATTCGGGTAATAAAAATTTGTATTTCACCCAAAAAAATAAAAGCAGTAATATATTTGATGTTTGTGACCATGATATTAGGTGACGTCATCGTGAAACAAAAATGATAACGCAAGAATCCTCCATGAATTACAAACTAGAAAATCAGATATGATATATGCTCCATAAAATAAAAACAGTCATATTTTATAGTTTGATTGACTCTGGATAATGAAGTTTCCTTTTCGAATAAAATTTAAGAAGTTTTCAAGCATAGGATAAATATACATGCACATTAATGTTTTCCTTTTTTTTTTACTATGGTCCCTACTTACAAATCTGTTCATATGGCAGGTTTAATGGTGGTAAATGATTAACCATTTCAAATCCACAGATACAAACTTATCAATTGTACTACCTACATAAATAATTATTCTCCATTTTTCCCGTGCGAGAGTTCTCACCGTCAAGCAAGCAGAAGCAAAAGAATACTGCGAAACAGAAATGGTTTTTTCAGTTGTCTAACAATTTAAAACATATCAAAGGAAAGTTTATAAGTTATAAGGAGGGAAGTAAATAATTTAGTACAAACATATCCATGAAATTGTTCCATGACTACTAAAATGATAGCTGAAAAAAAAAGTTTCATCACGAACATAATGACATTCATTTCTATTACAGGAAATTGATCAGATGATCGTTTCATCATTCGACCTCCACTTCTAGCTTGCCCAGGGATGCTCTAGGGTTTGTGTTTAGCAAAACATTTGGCAGCGAATCCTTTGGAACTGTTCTGTTCCCAATAGCATTGATCTCTATGGCTGCAAGTGATTTTGAACTCCTCACCAAGTGTTGCATCAGCACGACATCGTTCCGGGAAAATTTGTAGGTATACGAATACACGAACCTAACTTTCGTTAAGTGATCTAGTACACATGATGGCACGGTAACTTCATCATACTTCTCTGCTCCCCACTTGCCACCCCTCTAGAATAGATGTAAAAAATTAAAGTATCAAAGCAAGAAGCAATAGAACTTATGCACATTTACCAATGCATTGGTTTGCTTCCACCAAAGGTGGTAGTTGATGACATATGGCCATGAAAAATCTCTGCTAACATTTTTATACCATGTAAGAGAATTATTATTACCTTTTGTTACGTGTTAACTGTAACGTGGTATATGTTCTAGATGATTAAGAAGTTAACCATCTTTGTTTATCACGTATTTATGGAAATATATTAGACTAATGGCATGACATATTGCAGATAAGGGAGCAGAAAACAATTTACCATTTCCAATGTGAGGGTATTGACATTTGGAGTCTTGTGCAGAAACCAAAAGATCAGAATGCCACACATTGGGAGAATATCTGATGTCACTTTCAGGTCAATTATCGTCCCCATTGTTGGGAGTTCCTCCAAGCGTTGGGTTATAAAGAGATGCTGCGACATTCATTACCATTAGATCGCATCTATTACTCGAGTGTTATATAGTGTATGTTTACCATCAAGAAACAAACATGAGACAACCAAACGTAATAGGTAAATGCCATAAGTGCTTATTTAAAGCATTAATACGATAATCTTAGTGTGGGAAAGAAGGTGTACCGTGAGGACATCAAGGGATAGGCATAGGCATTCCACTAAGGGCAGCTGTATTATTATATTGGTAGCTTGTGCACTCAGTTTCACAGAATCCGCTTGAAAGGGTTGGTAAATTGATGCCTTAGTAACATGTCCATTGAGATGAAAATTCTCCGTCACCTTTCCTGCCAGATACTTGAAATTCTTGAGATTCGGTGCAATTACCCGAAATTCGCATTCAAAGCATTGGAATCCCAAGACCTGAACCATTGAGAAGCTCATCATGAAGTCAATCAACGAAGGAGATTCAATATTCACCGCCACGAAATTGTTCCATTTGCAATATTCCATTTGAAAAACTTGGAGCACTGGGAAACTTAGGTGGCCAATCCCACCATTTAGGGTGACAGAGTTGGGGTTGTTGATAGTGGCCCCACAGAGCTTCAGGACTTTAAGGTTGTTGAAGAACCCATAGGGACGAGCCTCCAAGTTAATAGGAGACCCAACTTTTAATTCCCTGAGAGAGCTGTGATTATAAAAGGAGCGAGGAAGCGAGATATCGACTGCAAAAAGCTCGACGCTCTGAACATTTCGACGGACGGCGGCAGATATCCACGTGCTCACACGTGGGCCATAGTTCTGTGTCAAACCTAAAGAAAAGTTCTCTAGGTTTGAAGAGGGATCGAAATGTGTTAGGACTCTCTCCACAAAATTGGTAAAATACTCCTTTTTAGATCGTCTCACACATAGAAGATATTTGTCTTCGAAACTTAAATTATAAATGCATGTCCACTTGTACTCCCATTTTTTGGACAAGATGCAGGTTCTGACAGCATCTTTTGTAGGCAGAAGAGACAATATTTTCGCCAATATACTTTGGGGAAGAGCAAGAAGTATGTCACAATCTTCCTCTCTGTCATTTTCTATAGAATAACTTGTCTTTTGCCTTTTTTGATCCATTTGCCGAAGTTAACCTGAAATATATGGAAGCAAGAATTTAGGTACTTCATTTCGAAAGTTCTCCTGAAGCCATCATTGAAACCAAGATACCATATACGTACAAAAGGTAATGCAGAAAATGGATTCTTAAGAACAGCAAGATTTTGGGCAATAAATTAGATCTTCAAGTTATCGTATAACGAAAGGACATAACTTTGGCCTTTTAAACACGGCCATCGAAAACAAAGACACTCCTCTTTAAATTCAGTTTTCGGGTTTTTTTTTTCTTTTCTTTTTTCTTCAGTCCAGATGTCTATTAAAGCACGTTATAATCTGTCTGCCACATAGTTCAAAAAATTCTAATGAGAGGGTGCTACATTCTTATTATTAATTATCTCCCATACAAAATGCACGCATCTAGCTAAGATATTTCCCCTAAAAAATAGTAAGATATTTAATGTATCTTACCTTACATTAGTTCCTAGAATTAAATTTAAAAGCCTATACACCAAAGTTATTAGGTAGAGATCTCATTTTCAGAATAGAATTGATGAAAAGTTGTCCTGCATATTAATATTTTTTTCCATTTTTTTCACAGTGGTCCCCACTTATTATATATGTTCATACCGTGTTATTTGCATGACAAGACCTAAACAAAATGGATCAGCAATCAAATTACTTGTAAATTTTACAAAGGCATTGACCAATTTTACTTGACATGAATCAAAGATTTGACAGGACTAAAGACAAAGAGAACAAATTCACACGTGAATTTTGTGTGTGCTAGAAGGGCTGAAAGTAAAAAAATAAAAAACAAAAGAATATCATAGACAAATTGAGTCTTACCTTAAACAAAGTCTAATCTTTTCTTCTATTAGCCTCAGAAACAAATGGAGAGGGGAAAATGGTGAGTCTCTTGAAGTGTGGTCTGCTTTATGTGAGTGTCACCTTTTATACTTCGAAAAACGAGAAGTCTGTTTTAATTGTATGTCTATTTTGAACAAATATTTCTAGACCCACCTCGATTCTATTATCTATTATCTATTACACCATTTGAATTATAAAACGTATCTTCTGATGATTTGCATTAACTGTTGGTTTTTGTATGAAAAAAAAGACATATGTCATAATTTTAAACTTGTGTGACAAAGAGTAATACAAAGTTGGGTCAGAAAATCTTTTTTCGATTTTTTCCTCAATCCTATATGATTTTGATTATGATAAATGACATATAGAGCTGGAAGTCTCACTAGAAGCAGACTCTCTAACTCTTGAGACAGATGTATTGTTTGTCTACCACTTACCCTCTCCAGACCCTAGCGATAGCTTTTGACGTCGTTGGCATATACTAGCCTAGCCTTTGATGAACATGAGATTACGCGATTCGCCATGCTATGGATTCGGTCCAGGAGGCGCTGGCAACACGTTGAGTCCAAGGACAGGGTCAGGATCGCCTGACCCCCCACTCCCTCACCTCCTTCGCGACCGCCCGCCACGTGGCAGCAAGGGGGTGCTGAGGCTGGATGCGGGTGAGGCTGGATGGGGGTCACCCGCATCCAGTCTCACCACCCCTCCCCGCTGCCACGTGGCGGGCGGTCACAGGGAGGAGGGTTAGAGGATCTCATTCGCCAAGGACATCATATAGATCCTGCTCTCCTCTCCTACCCGTTTATATTTTTATGTTGAACTCTTTATTATTATAGGTGTTTTTTTAATTGTGTCACTATTAAAAATATAGTTATGATGATACACTTTATAATATTTCGTTACTGTCACACAAATTTACTTTAATCTTTGTAGTCAACAATATTTTGAGAAAATTCTGATTTTGTCATTGCTAAAAAGAATTACAAATGAATAACCAAAACATTGTAAATATTATGAGTCTTATCAATGTACTCAATGACCAATTGCAAGCTTATAGAGAAGATGGATTAGATCTTATATTTGACGAAGTTTGTAATTTTTATGTAAGAAGATAGATTATCATTTTTAAAATAGACGAATTGTTCACTGGAGATGGGAGATTACAAAAAATAGTTTAATAAATAACAATTCTTTATCATTATTGAATTAACCTATTTTATGGCATGATTGATTTACAACTCTAATAATTGAATAATCTTGATGAAGAGAATATGAAGATACTATTGACATAAAATGTTTGGACCAGTGTGATTCTTTTACATTATATGAGGACAAAAAATTGATCTCTTGTAAAATATTATCCCACTGAGTTTTATGAATTAGATGTACTTGTATTTTATAATAAATTTAATACTTACACCATTAACTTACAATCAGATAAGGAATTCTCAGATTTGAAAAAAAAAATAACTGTTTTTGTTACGTTCTTTCCACAGTGGGCCTATATTTTATATATATTTATACGGTTTATTTGCGTTACAAGACCCAAAAAATGGATCAACGATGAAATTATTTGTAAATTTGTTTTCCTTTTCAACTATACCTCGAGATAAAGGAAATCTAATGCTTTGATCTTTTCAATTATATCTAAACCCCATATCTATTCAAGCTGGACCTGCCCGATAGTCGAACCGGCTGACTTGGCCATAAATCGGACCAGTATGCTAATTGAGGCTTTTAAGGATCTGCCCTAGCTAGCAATTCGTCCTGGTTGAGCCTATTAGACCAATTGATCTACCGAATCAACCAACTCTAATGAATAATTATACTACTCTATTAATGTTTTGAACTAATTGGTTGGCCTGATGGTGCACTGGTTCAACCATTCACATGTTAACGTAGTCCTCTTATCGGTTTAAAGATCCTACTGCATTTGATGACAATACAAGTTAGTTGATTGAGTATAAGAAATAGAATACACAAAATTTTATAAAAGTTGTCTGCATATGATATGTCTTAGGTAATAAAAGGTACCCTTCCTAAGCGGCATTTGTCTAAAAACATAAAGATAATGTAATATTTTTCTATTTTTTTTTAACATCATTATATATATAATATAGGCCTTAGCTACCTCGTACCACTCTATACTGTTCCTTAAGTAGATTCTATCAAACCACTTTGATTAAATTATCAACCAAGTTTACTGAGTTCAGATCTACTGAAGCTAAATTTGAGGCAAAAAATAAGATCTCCAATCACGTATCGCTACATGTAAAGAAACAGTTTTTTAAAGATGAGGGTGCTGCACTTTTTTTTAAAAAAAACGTTTTTACATGTGGCGACGCATAATTGGAGACCTTGTATTTTGTCGCATCTTTAACCTCCCCAGATCTGAACTCAAGTTTACTTAAACGGAATCAAGGATGCCACATAATCAATGACCCAAAAGAGAATGATTCTGGGTTATCTTTTATATTAGGTCCACACAAAAAGCATTTGATGCACATCTTTACCCGAGATTGGCAATAGAACAAGTTTCTTTTATTTTAACAAACCAAAAACATTTTAAACAAACAGAAACAAATGAAAGTAAAAGAAGTATTTCTTACACTAATTGAAGTTTACCTTAAACTTGAAGAGAGTAAATCCTTGTTCAAAGAGTCTCACAGAATAAACCAAAGGCGGCCCAGAATATAATGTCAAAAAAACCAACAACGATGAAGGAGTAAATGTGGAGAGAATCAAAAATATCGATGACTGAAATAGTTCATCTTTCTGTGTATAGGCTGAAATGGGCAAATTGGTTTAGAAAGTCAAGTGAATTGTGAGTTTCTTCCAGACTCCAAGGTAAAAGAAAAAATTTATAGGAACTCCAAACACAAGTTTTTTTTCCTTGATCTTCAACTCCTTTGACTTTTCCGTGTAACGATATTAATGTTTCTGTTATTGGAAGTTTCACTTCACTCCATATCTCTATTATTGTGCTGTCTATACAGGTATGTATAGAATCAGGAGTCTCACTGGAAGCAAACTCTATATCCTTAGCTATGGAGGTATTGTTTGAATGTATATATAGAGTCAGGAGTCTCACTGGAATCAAACTCTCTATCCTTAGGGATGGAAGTATTGTTTGTATCATTCTCACCCTCTCCTGGATATACTGAGTATGATTGCTGTTGTTATTAGACGTTTCGAGTACACAGTCTCCTGTTATACTTCGTTTTGTACGTTGAAGTCTCCTGAATACATCAATGATTTTGTATTTTTCCTACCTGTTGTTTCCCCACTCTTTTATCTACTTTGACTTTCACATATACTGATATTAACGAGTTTGTATTTAAATGTTTCGAATACACGCTCTCTTGTAACACCTTGTTCTATATGTTGAACTTGTGTACTAAATGGTTTCAGGAAATGCAAACTTGTATGCTACATACAGTACATAAAGACTTGAACAAAATGGAAAAGGGTATTTATCAGATCTCGAAAAAGCATATATGCATGTCTGCGAGTGTTTATGTGTGCGTGTCGACACACACACATATATACATATATATGTTTTTTTTTTTTTTTTTTGGTAGTATTACAGGGTGACAATATCGGCAGAACTAAAGATGGCCTGGGTATTTAGAGACGAGCATGTACTTTACGACTTTGGGTTCAGTCTATAACCGAAGACTAAAGCCCAAGAATCTGATCCACACAAATATCCATAATCAGTCATTAGATTTATCAAAAGTCACTATTGAGTTTTCGGTTTCGCGCTATGGCAATTAAAGGATTTTTCTAAAAAATTAAATTATTTAGATATAAGAATGTATAGTCCTAATAATCAGATTACTCATGGAAGTGTCTCAAATTAACCAGGCCAGCTTGGTTTGTTCAAGACAGTAGGACGAGTAGAGCAACTTCTATTAGTTGCCCTCAGAGTACAGATCATTTGGTTTCGGAGGGGCAGATTTGGTACAAGGTGTAAGTTTCGAGTCTCGCAGCCTATTGTGTGGGGACAACATCTTCAGACTCCAATAGGAGGCTTTGAGGATGGACTACTTGTAGGTCTGTGAGCACTATGCCTCCCTTTAGATAGCCGCTAAATATCTGATTTACATATTCTCATCAGTGTAACACATACTGATAGATTGTGTAATGGTTTCGATGAGAATCCTGGTCTAATATGTACTGGTCACCTTATGTATGTGTTACACTGATGTATAGTTTTTTGATGAATTAATACAAATCGACTATTGTTCAAAAAAGACAAGGGTCTTACTCGCCAAATCATATATACCATGTGAGATTTAAGATATCATATCAAATATCATATTACTATTAGTTAAAACGCGTATCGCATTGAATAATTTATATTATCAACGTTTGTAACTTATGGGATTAAATTAATTGACTCAGATTATTTAAATAAATTTAGTTTATAAATATAATTTAAACCAAAAGTCGCATATGATATTTATAATCACATAATCATGATTATAACACCAAAACCGATCAATATACAACTGATATGAATGCAGGGATGGAGAGCCCGTAAGTCATTACTGCAATCACTTGATGCGTTTTATATTCCTTTTTTTTTTTTCAGCAGGATCTTTGGGGTGGGAGATATGAATATATATTAAGTAGGTGGGCATGAACAATTGGTTGAAAAGTCTTCTTGTTTAAATAATCGAGTAAGGAAAATTCCAAGATTCTATTACTTTTAATATGATTAAATCATTATAATTTAAATATCTTAGCGAAGACGAAGACTGGTCCAAACAGAAGCATGTTATAGAACGGCCGAAATATATATATCATAGTACATCAAATCTCATTATTTCCATTTCAAATAGAATCAATGACACACCTTTCTTGACTTTAGAATATGATGGAATAAAGCAAAATAGCTCACTAAATTGGTTTCACTTATTATATTGTGAAGTAGCAGTTGATCGACACAGCTTGACGCAGTTTTCATTATGGGTCATTGGGAAACAACCTCTGTGTAATTCTGACACATGGGTATGGTTGCGTACATTCCGACCCTCTATACCCCGCCATAGGCGGAAGCCTCTAAATCAATGAGGTAATGTTGTTGTAGTACAACAAATCTCATAGTGATCATTAAATAAATCTTAATAGTTACTCAACCATCAATAAGAAACATAATAATTGATGGCGGATATATGTTTTGCACATTCATTACTTTCACATGTCAATTCCCGTATTAGGTCAATTACGGTATCAATTCACAAATGCCTAATAGTTATCCATTGACCACAATAAAATTCATCATTTCACATGTCAATTACCACAATAGTGTATAAGTGCTTATTCGTTATCCATTGACTACAATAAAATTTAACAATATTCATAAAAACTAATGCAAATCACCAAATCGTAGTCAACTTCATGATAACGACTTTTCTGATGAGAATGCTCCTTTCATGGCAAACTCTCCCAACACGGTCGCCCTTAACATTTTGACACCTAAAGAGTAATTAATAGACACGGCCTCCTTGTGAGCTGCAGTCAGTGTCGCAAGATTTATGGCCAACAAATGCTGTCCATGTAGTCGTTTTGAACTCAAAGCAAGTTGTCATTATTCAATCTTATCCCACCGGATAAGGCACCATTCTCAGCCTCTGCTCAAAGCACAAAACAAATCCCCTTGGACAGTAATTAAGCCAAGAAGTTCTTGCCCAACAGACCAAACTAAGGCTGCATTTTTATCTTTTCACTACACAGCACAGTTTGATTGGTTGGACGAATTACATTCCCCAGGTGTAAGAATCCTTCACAAGAACTCGAACCCACCAACGATATGGTATGTTCTATCATCTCAAAGACACGATCTTCTTTGACTTTGTAATATGATGAAATAAAACAAAATGACTCATAAAATTAGATGATTCTTATATTGTGAAGTAGCAGTTTAAGTATCGACACAGCTTCACGCAATTTTCATTATGGATCATCGGGAATCAACCTCCATGTGTTTTGTGTTGGATATGGTTGCACACATCCGACCCTTCATATCACGCCATAGACAAAAGCCTCTTAGATAATAAGGTAATGTTGTAGGTAATGTTGTTGTTGTTGATTGACTGTCCACTCCCAGTGTAATATGAAACAACAAGGCTTTGCCTTTACAAATAAAGGGGGATGAGGTAAATATGCATAAAACAGAACGTTTATACTTGTATATCTATTTCTTCTATTTTATTTTGATTGAAGCACAAAAATGTGCAGTGAAATAGACCAGCGCACCTCCAGGGGCTAAGGTAAAGGTTAAACCCAGTAAGAGTCCCTACCACACCCAGTCCTAAAGATATTGTAGGGAGGTAAATCAAATACCCAACGGCCCGATAGCAGGAGCTTGGTCATTTACACAGTAGTCTGCATAAGGAGCCCTCAGCACTGCAGGCAAGCTTACAGGCCAAGGAAGCTCCAACACTATGCACTTGCTGGGAAGGGGCTCTCTTGCAGTTCCAGGGGCTAAGGTAACAGAGGGATGAGTTAGCTTCACAATTGTTAAAAAGGTGATAAGGTTAAATGGCCAAGAAAAGTACACATTACTAACCCAGCCAAGAGATTCTTCTCCCAAAAGAGTGAATTTAATTGGCTTTTGTAAATCCATAGAGTTCGAACTCACTAGTACATCTTCAAGTTTCTCTTATGCTAAACCATAGAACATGTAGAGGAGACGAAATGCCATCCAACAGATTCTTACATTATAGCTAAATCTATAGATTCATTATCTAATCTCTCTCAGACTGCTTACAAGAACAGTCCCCCAATCTTTGTACATCTATACCAACACAGAAAATAAAAAAAAAATAAAAATAAGCACTCAGAAAAGCAGAAGGCACAGGATTAAGCCGCAGAGGAGAAAGCTGTGCACTCTCCCAAGGGACTTCTCCACCTGAAGTTCCTGTCTTCTCACCCGCCTAGGGCTACCATTTGCCAGAGGGTAATAAGAGTTTGGATTAGAATACACGAACAAGCTGGTACTTGAGTTTCCAAACAACCCTTGAGCAACCATCTCCCCAATCATCCCAATCATTGGACTAAAGAAGCTGTTCATAGCTGCGTTGCCATATCCAGAAGACCCCATGGATGTATAAGTACCGAGTGGATGGGAAAACTGATGAAAAGACTGCAGCTGAGGCTGTTGCGGAAAAGGGTCGGCCTGTGAGAGGAAAGGAGTGGAATGTAGCAACTGATGTTGATCAGAGCTCATGGACGATGCATGACTGACTACGGAATCAACTCCAAGCGCAGGGGGCCTCTTTGGTACAACAGGATCGTGTTGTGGCTTCCTGGTCCCGTATTCAGGTGATGAACTACCCCTCCCATAGAGAGGGACCAATGAAGTATATGATATGTATGCTTTGCACACAGGGCACTTTGGTTGCTCCTGCGAGTCAACTGAGGAGCTCTGGACTTGTATCCATTTGTAAATGCAAGGCCAGCAGTAGAGATGTCCGCAAAGGGTCACCACAGGGTCATGTGCAGATTCTAAGCAAATATTGCAATCAAAACACCCGTTTACATGCTCAGATGCTATCTCTGGAGTTGAGACTGAATGTTTCTTCTGCTTAGCTGGATGATCTGCTGCGTCAAATCCAAAATTCATGGTAGGTTCGTGGAAAATTTGTTCGGAGTCCATTATACCTGTCAGAAGGCAAATTAGATACACTTAAGAATTAAGATAGATCTGGCAACCTCACCAAAGATACAACAACAACGTTATCCCATTGCCTTAGAGGCTCCCACCTAAGGCGGAGTAAGAGGGGTCGGCTGCATACAATCTTATTCATGTTTTGGAAACACACCGAGATTGTTTCAAGATGACACTTAATTGGGATTCAGTATGATTTAACGAACTTCCTATGTCACACTATTCCATTTCGACGACAAATAAAAATAGCATCGAGTATTGTGTCGATCGACCGCTACTTCACAATATAAGAAACGCGACAATTTAGTCATTTTGACTTATCCCATCATATTTCAAAGTGTGTCATTGACTCTATTGGAAATGGAAATAAATTCACCAAAAATAAAATAGAGAAATACAAAACATTTAGGGAACCTGACCGAAGACAAAAGGGAGAAAATACAAAACATTCACCAAGTACATGTACGTTCAATCAAATGAAAAAGCTAAAGCCCAGACCTCCATGAGACTGCAAATTCCATAACTCTCATTCCAATACCCGCACATGGTCAAAAAACTGAAAAGTATATAGCTAAACTTGCCAGCAATTAAAGAAAAATTGTAGAGTTTGCACACAAACTAATTTCAAACCAACATTTTCTTCGTCATATATATAAACCACTATTTATATAAACATGTGCCACAGTAGTTAAAAAGCATCAAGTACACACTGTAGATTGAAAGATGTACGAGTTTGAAACTATTAGAAATTGTCCACGTGATGTTTTAGGGAGATGCTCCAGAAGATTCATGGGAAATAACTTATACACTGAAAGAAATAAGTTGCAGAAGACTTCCGGAAAAGAAAAAAAAAAAGAACCGCAAAAGATAAAGAGGTGTTAACTAGGCAGACTGGCTCAAAGGCCAAAACTTCAAACAGCCGAGACTAGGAAATTAATGGAGTGAACAAGGGTCCCCACTGAAAGATGTTAATACTTATAATGGTCTAGGTTCTTCTAGACATGGAGGAAGGACAAAGTGCATGTCAGCTAAGAAAGACATAAATATTTGAACTCCATGTGCTATTCAGGACCCCTTCAAACTGCAGTTTATCCACTACCAAGATAAGCATATGCATTTTCAGCACAAAAGAAAACTTAGTAACAATAAATAGAAAAGGATGCCGAGTATAAGAAGATTATCCAAATTGACTGTTGTGAAAATGGAATATGAAGTACTAGCAAAGCACACACATGGGTTTTTTCTTCCATAAAAACAATAAAAGCAAACTTGACCAAATATTATCATAAAAACTAAGAGACATGTACTAAATATCTGGGGTGAGCCAGCTGCTGCACATGTTCCTCAAATGAAGAAAACTAAAAGCCTTTCGCATAGTCTTATCTTATAATCCATCCAAAGATACAAAAAGGAAAACCTCTATTATATCTTCTTGCTAAATTTCTCACGGAGCTAACCACAAATCCATCCAAAAGACAAAGTTCTAGAAGATTCCGATGCAACTATAGCTTAAACATACCTCAGGTCCTGAGGTGAGGTAACCAGAACTTTAAATACATTTGTTAGCCACATTACCGCTAACTTGAGAACACAAAAATGTATCATTAAGAAAAGCAATAAACCAGCAGGTGGGGAAAATTGAGAGCTTTTTGTTTCCTCTTCGCGAGGAATTCCATAGCATTCATCACGTTGGCGGAAACACAATACGGTCGGCCAACATAACCTTAAAATTCGGCCATTGCAATTGCAAGGATATGCCGGATAAGGTCGAAACTTGCACCAACAATCTAAACTATAAAAACCTTCTCAACTTACAGCTGAAAAAAGAGAGAATCAGATAGCCGAGGTTAGTCCCCCATTAGGAATAAACCGATTTCACTTCTAACCCATCTCTCCCTCCGAAGAAAGAAAATTGAAAAACAACAAAAAGAAAGAAATCAAGCTTGGCCCTTGAGTTTGTTAGGAATATTCAATTCCAGATTTAACCAAACCACCGTCAAAATATGAACAAAAACATCCGGGATCTAAAAGACAATACTGCAAATGACAACCAAAAACAGAATCAACTAAACAAAAAACTGAGCACATAAAGCCACAGGTATTCAATGAAGCAAGGCGAAAAATCAAGAACATACCGAGAAATGTGAAAAACGAGGAGGCGGCTGGGTGGAGAAGACTTTTGGGACGCCGAGAATAAACAGTCAATATAAACAAACAGAAGAACCCAAAAAGAATAAGAGAAAAGGAGATGGATATTTACAGATCCTTCAATAAGAAAAGCGGAAATTGAGGAAGAATTGGGAAGAAATTGGAGGAGGATAAGAAGATGATGTAATGGAGGGAAGTGAATTGTGGAGGAAGAAATTATGAAGAGAAAATTAATATAAAGCCGAGGAGAACTCCGAAGGGGTTAAGGGAATCTGAAGCCTAATTTTGGGTCTAAAATATACACTGTATATTTGTATAAAGTTGACCATACGACTTTTCCTAATATATAGATATAATATATATATATATATGTATATGAATAAATATATTGAATATGATTGATAGATACGTACATAGAGTTAAATAAAATAAATTCACGATAAGCTTTTGTAACGGCACCTCGACTGGGTGGGTCAGTTTTCTTTTTTTCCCCTTTCTTTTGGTTTTTCTTAATAGAGAGAAGAATGTTACTCAAATAGTACGTTTAAAGACTTTTCACTCATATAAATGTTAACTTTGCTATACAAATTATATTTCATTAAATACATACAATAAAAAAAAATCTCGAATAGGTGAAATTTTGTAATGCATACATACACACACGGTAAACTGTTGTATGGATGATATTATACGAAATAGGGCTGAACAGAAAATGTTATTCAACCGCTAAGTGATATCCATCACGGTTTTAACAAAACTATATGTGATATATATGAAATTAATTTGAAATTAAAACGACAATATTTTCTATCGATTGCATCAATTCTACTATACGAAACAAGGGGCGTTTTTCCCCTTCTTTGTAGACACGAAACAATGGGTTAAAGTTGACCATTAGAATAAAAATTGGATGATTAAATTTCAAAGTCAATATGGATTTAGTTAGAAATCTCTTGATACATAAGGAAAGGGGAGAAAAACTAGCTGTTGACACTATCAGAAATATCAACCCAAGAACAGAATCCGAAGATCTATAAAACCTATATCTGTGTATTTATATGTTAAATATACATTTATATGCTTATTGTATGTTGTATGTTTGTATACGTATTACATATATAAGTTAGGATCTATTACTATACACCTCATGTACAAATGGCGTATTATTTGTAACATTCAGAACTAAATCACACAATAAAATGAAGGCTAAAACGAATATTTGTAGTTTGATTTGGCAAATTAAATGAGTGTGTAAAAACGTGAAAATTTAATACATGTTGCCATCAGAGAACGACGTTCTTTTTGACGGCATAATTAAATTAAGTTCTCCTAATCGGGAATAAGATTTTAAATTAGTGCATAAATTGTTGGTTCAAACCGATCATGTCTTAAACTTTTATTTTTGATGTGATCTCAAGTATCATAAGTGACTCGGAGTCAAAGTTAAAAAAAAGGTAATTAAAATTTGTTTTAGTCAATTCAGTTGCTTTGTCTATAACGCTAATAAGATACGAGAGTGAGATCATTTTGGATTTTCCAAAAAAGTTGCTTATTCTGTAACGCATGAAATTCACGATTCCTCAACCAACAAATAAAATATAATATAATAACCAGTACATAGTCCAGTTGATATTTGGTTTAAGATTTGCTATGAAAGGTTAAGTTTTCGTACCCAAGGACGTGCTTCACTTTTTTTGTTCTTTTTTTTTTTGCTCTAAGAGGTTAAAAGTTCGAATCCAATGATACTTACAATGTGTGCGCTTCACTGCTGCTATGCCGAAGGCTAGTTTGCGGGGCATCTTGTGTGGGTCGCTGTGTAAGTCTTTACCCAACCTAAGAAACCGATTGACTCCTGATTTACATCCTCTACGGAGCAACGATACGCTGGGGCGGTGGACCCGTGTGAGTGATTTCACCTTTGTTCTAATAAAATAAAATAGAACATTTATTGTTATTTAACATTAATATCATTTTTGATATAAAAAAAGGAAAAAATCAGATTTTTTTTGGGGCTCTATATGCACATACAGTTGGATGTCTCACAGTAATCAAACTTGCTATCCCTTGGGATGAAGGTAGTGTTTGCTTGTCTCTCATCCTCTCTAGACCCTAGCGATAGCTTTTACTGTTGTATGCGGATAATTTTCAAATAATAATATATCTGTCCATTTCGAGTGTGTGCCTTACATTTTAGTGTACAGGCTTATGAGGTTTTCATGATTCATAACAAGAAAAATCTAGAAACATTAAATGAAGCATGCTATGTATAGCACTTATTTGTTTATTGAATCTATTTCAACTTCATGTTCAGTATTGAAACTAAGTTTTAATTTTATTTTATTTTTGGTAATGTTTTATAACATATGCGTTTAAGCTAAACTATCCACTTGTTGGTGAGGACGGACTTAACGTGGTCACATAAATCAGGTTGTAAAAGCGTGTAAACTTTATCCACAACCCCCTAAGAGATAGGCTAAAGATAAGATTGCCAACTCATATCTTCAAAAATCCTATATTCGATATGTCCTTTCACCAAATGCTTTTGTCCCTTTGTTTAACAGAAAATAGTATGTCAGTGACCCCTTCATTCAATTAGGGTATGGGACAAATTTAAGTTAGCAACGGAATGCTATATATAGCAAAACAGCCTTATATGCTGAAAAAAATATATTACAGGATCCTAAATTATTACTTTGACATTGTAACATACTCTATAAAGTAACTTTTTAATGTAACATAAAATACACTATATTGGAGAGTTAATTATAATAATATATTTAAAATGAAGGGAGTAACATTTTTAAGTTCGGTGTTCGAAAAATGTATTTAAGTTGTGATGACCAAGATCTTTTAATAGTCTATTTTCATTAACATAATCCAGGAGTATAGGAATTTTACTAACTGAAAAAATGTTATAAATCTCTATACATTTGGAATACATCTAACGATTCAAATCATAGCCGTAGCTAAACAAAGGTTTTTGTACAGTCAAATGTCATGTTTAGGATGGTCAGATCACACTTTTCCATTAATAAAGAGATGAGAAACTTTTTAACGTTGTTGAGATATGCTGGACATGTGTTGTTATTATTGTTGGGATATGTTAGACATGTGTTGTTATTGTTGTATGAGAAACTTATGAGATTGACAAAACAAGACTAATTCATATCCAATTTACTAGCATCGGGCATGACTTTAGTTTTATTTGCATCATTTAATATACTTCAAGTAGTGTTTATAAAGTGTAGAATATCATAGTATATAGATTTGTATGCTTTTGTTCGACATCCAACTTAAGTATCTTATGCGTAAAATTTGCTATTATCATATGTATGTTTATTTTCATTGATGTTGAAGCCGAATACAACGTTACAAAAATATTACTCATTGCTTTAAAAGCTCCTGCATGATGGGGTATGGAGGGTCGGATGTACAAAAGTATACTCATGTGTTGGAAACCCACAGAAGTTGTTTCTCGATGATCCATAACGAAAATTGCGTCAAACTGTGTCGATCAACTGCTACTTCACAATATAAGAAGCGTATCCAATTTAGTGAGTCATTTTGCTTTACTCTATCATATTCCAAAGTCAAAGAAGAACGTGTCCTTGACTCCATTAGAGATGGAAACTATGTTAAAGGTGAATATATGCGTTAAATGAGATTATAGCGAATACTAACAGTATATCTATGATGTTACATGGCACATATACAAGTCCGTTTGCAATAAAATAGGTACAACCTTAATGTTCAAAAATATACAGGTCGAATAGACAATGACCAATTTTTTTCGAAATTAAGCACCCAAAAGGCCTTATAGTTTTTTCTTTAGTTATGTTTAATAATCTTTCTGTAGTAGCAAGTTTATGACAATATTCCTACATCACTTTTAGATGATTATCAGTTCTCTTCCACTAAATAAATATAGAAATCAATAAAATTAAAAATATCTCAAACATTGAATCGATTGATTCTCGTTACCTACATATGATTATAGTAACAACAATATTACCCCATTGTCTTAGAGACTCCCGTCTATGATAGGGTATGAGAGGGTCGGATGTACGCAAACATACATATGTGTTATAAACCCACCGATGTTGTTTCCGATGAACCGTAATGATATGTCAAGCTATGTCGATCAACTGCTACTTCACAATATAATAATCGTAGACAATTTAGTGAGTCATTTTACTTTATTCTATCATATATTAAAGTCAAAGAAGAGTATCTACTCAACTCTATTTCAAAATTAAAATGAAAGTACTGAAAGCAATATATACTTTCTCTTGCCCCCAACACATAACTCAGTTGGTAATAGAGTTGGAATTTATTCTAAGAGGTCAAGAGTTCGAATCAAGTGACATGGACAGTGTGGGTGTTCCACTGCTGCTAGGCCGAAGGCTTGGTTTGTGGGGACACCTTGTGTGGATCACTGCGTAAGTACTCATCTAATCTAAAAGGCCGCTGAGTTCATGATTTACATCATCCACAATGATTCTTAGGGCTGCGGCGGTGAGAGAATTGTTTTACCCCCTTACAAGGGCGTCCGGATCCCATGACGCTTCTTTCGGTGACGCTCAATTCACGCTGCCAATGCCTGGCCGCCACGTGGCCAGGCAGGCAAAAACTTTTTTTTTTTAAAAAATTCGTTTTTTCCCATTTATTAAATAAACTTTCTCGTATACATCTTGAATGATAGGATGCTGGGCAACCATCACAGCAGAGTAAAGTCCCCTCCATTCCGCAAAGAAGGCACTCGTCACTATTGGCATCCTGATCCCCATTGGAACTAGAAACCTGCCAGGAAGCTTCTGGAACCAATTGACCTGAGTTCCAACAAGAATTGGTTTCATGACTCTGAGAAATAATCTGTCTCGCTTCTTTGACCTGGCAAGCAGAAGTTTTGGAGTTTCGAGGATGCACTCTTCTTGGTACGTGTACAGGGGCAACACTTAGGTCATCCTCAAACTCTGCCCCAACCTCTGATCCTTCCCGTATGTCAATCTCCGTTCTAAGATCTTCTGAATCTAAAACGTCATCACACAGTATTTGCAAAATCACAAGCTTCCTGCCCACTGGTAAGCTGTAGTATTCTCTCTCCAGTGAATGAGCATAAAATCCTTTCCATTCAGGGCCATCTGTGTATCCCATTAGCATCAAATAATGAATCAAATAAACTGGCCAGGTAACTGAATCTAGCAAGCTCCAATCGATACTTCTACAATCAGTACGAAACATTAAATGATTAAAAGCATTTCATAGAAGAAATGTGGGAGAAAACTATTTTTGAGTGGTGAAGGTTAGTGCTTGCAGCATGAGGCATTCACAGCCAGGCTTACTTTACAGACAAGATGAACCTAATTTTCGCGATGCAGGCTGAGGAAGAAATTGGGGTGTCGAAATTTTAGGGCTGAAAATAAATTTTGGGAGAAAGTTTATTTAATAAATGGGAAAAAACGAAATTTTTTTTAAAAAAAAAAGTTTTTGCCTGCCTGGCCACGTGGCGGCCAGGCATTGGCAGCGTGAATTGAGCGTCACCGAAAGAAACGTCATGGAATCCGGACTGCTTACAAGGGGGATAGGATCCCCTCATAAACAAGAACCGCAGACAGAAAATACAAGTATCTTGAAGGGATCAAGTCAAATAATAAAAATAATAATCAGCATCTACCGTATAGACTTTCTTTTACCCCTTACAAGGTGATAGGATCCCCTCACCGCAAATGGGGTGAAGTGAAGCATGAGCGCGCGACACGTGGCAGCAAGGGGTGGTGAGGCTAGATGAGGGTCACCCGCATCTAGTCTCACCATCCCCATGCTGCCACGTGTCGCGTGGTTACAAAAGGGGTGAGAAAAGTGGGGTTAGGAGATCCTAAACCCTTACAACGTGCACCGAAGAAAATCAGCATGTGCAACCAAATCAGAAAGGTGTGCTGCAATTTTGATTATTATTAAAAACGTTTTTGTTCATGGAATCTTGAGATGATTCGGACGCTTTGGTAGAAAGAAACCCATGTTAACTCCAGTGGACACCATAATTTTAAAATGCTTCTAAGACAATGCATCTATTTGTTACTCCACAACTAATGAGATAGTGATATATGACATAAAATTCCTTTATCAATTGGTTGCGCTTCTTATATTATTAAGTAGCAGTTGATCGATACAGCTTGACATAATTTTCATTATGAGTCATCGAAAAACAACATCTGTGTGTTTCTACACATGAGTATAGTTGCGTATATCTGAACTTCCATACACCGTCATAAGCGGAAGACTCTAAGTCAATGAGTAATATTGTTGTTGTTGAATTATAAATGGAAGGAAAACAATCATATATCGTTGTTATTATCCGACCCTTCATTATATGGACTAACTTTTTGACAATGTTAACAAAATAATTTCCCTTCTTTTTCACGAGGAACTTCTCAAGTCACTTTAGCGGAAAGTCAAGTCAAAGCTCAAAGACCAGGTGGCGCCGTCCAACTGCTCCATCTATTTCCACATTTTATTTTTATTTAAATTCAACGGGGTTGGTGGAGAAAAGTGGGGCCGAGGTGGCGGGGAGATCTGTACGGACGGCGGAGGGTGGCGTTAAATTGATTATTCCCATTAAAGGTTAGGTAGTGACGAGGTCGGATTGTCTCGCCAAGGTAAAAGTCGAAATATCCGGGGTCTAAAGCCGTCACCCCTTCGTCACTTGTCTTCCTAGGAAGCCTGAGAAAGGAAT
>AP025078.1:160831-186598 GCA_036186865.1 Eustoma russellianum | reverse complement strand
CCAGGTGGCGCCGTCCAACTGCTCCATCTATTTCCACATTTTATTTTTATTTAAATTCAACGGGGTTGGTGGAGAAAAGTGGGGCCGAGGTGGCGGGGAGATCTGTACGGACGGCGGAGGGTGGCGTTAAATTGATTATTCCCATTAAAGGTTAGGTAGTGACGAGGTCGGATTGTCTCGCCAAGGTAAAAGTCGAAATATCCGGGGTCTAAAGCCGTCACCCCTTCGTCACTTGTCTTCCTAGGAAGCCTGAGAAAGGAATGAGAGCGTTAAGGGACCCAGGACGCTGTCCCGGGAAAACCCTCCGACGCTCAAGTCAGTTCTGGGCATTTTAGCATAGAGCTTTAATTGAAATAGTGGTTTGATGGAACCTGTTTGGGGTCGGCCACAGTGCAGGCCGAGCTGAGTTAAGAACAGCGGGGTATTTTTGTCTTGTCTGTTTTTCTTCTGCTTTTTACTTGGAGCTTCTTACTGTTGGAGAAGCTCTTTTATACTTGGTGTGGTTGAGGGCTGAGTGTCCCAAAGGGTTGAAGTGATGACACCTGGCTGACTTGCATGTTCGCCAACTATTGTCTCGGATAGGTGAGATGAAGACGTCTGGCTAGCTTGCATGGCAGCCGCGCAGCTGCTATGGATTGCTGTGCTGAGAACTTCCCCCCGTACGATTGACATCTGGAGAATCGAGAATGTATGCCACGTTGCACATAGCTTCGTGACTGTTGTAGTTTGGCCGAGGTCATTAGTCTGAGATCCGCATGGCTGTAATAAACCGTTGAGAGCAAAAGGAACCGAGTGTGGGTTCCTTTTGTCCGAGCTAGGGGCATAACCAACATCCTCTGGATGCCCGAGATGACCACTGGAAATGTGAGGTCGTCATGCCGAGATGAAAATGACCAGCTCCGTAGATCATTGGAGAGCCTTTCTGAGTTCGCTGGACAAATTGGATCCGAGGCCGAGCACTACTCATTGGCCGAGGTGAAGTTGTAGCCCGAGTCGGGGATGTGGGCCGAAATGGGTCCCTTAGGCCGAGGTGAGATTCTTAGCCCCCAGAGGGCGCTGGAACTCTATCATCAAGATGACCGAAGGGCCCGACAAACGAAATGGCGGTGGGGCCCTGTAGCCGAGACGGACTGTTTGTCTGCCTGTGGTCTGGTCTACCTCCGGACCGACCCGCCTTACTTGGCCATTCTTTCACCTTACTTCAACGTTGACCGTTTTATTGACTAACGAGGGGTATTTTTTGGCTCATCACTTGCCCCCCAGATTAGGCTGGCCGAGCTGACCTGAGAGGGCAGGTTAATCTGTTCAAATTTTTCTCGAGTTGTGTTCCAGAATGATGACGTGTTAAGATATGACTAGACCGCTTAACGTATTTATTAGGAGCACAATGTACGATGTGCCAATGGTAACTTTTGGCCGAGCTGATCGGTTGTCTCTGACCTGATTCATTCAGTGCGCTCTGTTCTGGCACGCGTCCAATTTTGATTGGTTCAGTCTGCACAGCTTTTGGGGCTCCGCCGTTTCACAAATCAAGAGCCATTTATTCCTGACGACTCTTGGGCTACCGAGGTGAAACCCTATAAATAGGTTTTCCACAGATCACTTCTTTTCTTTATTTGCCTTTGTTTTCCTACCTCAGCAATTTAGCTTCTTCTCCGGCGAGCTTTTTTCAATTCCGGTATCTTCAAGCTCTTTCCAGCCTTTGCCCCCTCTTCGTTCAGTCGTCTTCAACCTTTAATCTTTGTAAGTCTTCTTCTCATCTTCATAATGTCTTCTTCTTCTCATGACTCGTAGAACCTTTCGGAAGGAGGTTCTTATGCTGCCGGAGGCGGAGAAGCCGTTGCTTCTCCGTCACTATCTGGTGGTTCTGCTTTTGCCGATGATCTTCCCATCGGCAATTTACTCCCAACCATCGGGGACTCTGTTCAGTCTAGCAGAGCTCTAACCGTAATTGATTCCTCACCGGAGCAAGTGAGGGTTCCTTCTGCTCCGGTGTCCGTCAACCCTCCAGCCCTATTGAGGGATCCTTCTCAGTTTTCTGGAGTTATTGAGAGAGGTCGTCCTTCTCCGACTGTTCAAGAGACTTCTACTTCTCTTTCTGAGGCCGACCTGGATAGGATTTGTAAATATTACAAAGTTGATAAGAACCGTTTTGGCCCAGTTTTACCTTTGCCGGGTCAAACTGCCTACGATCCTCCCCGAGATTATGAAGCAGTCTATGAAGACTACTTCAAGTCCGGGTTCAACCTTCCTGTTCCCGAACCCCTTCTCCGCATCTTGCGAGCTTACGGGCTCAGGCTTCCGCAAATTCAACCCAACGGCCTTAAACTCATCCTTTGTTATATTCTTTTCTTAAGACTTGCTGAGCTCCCCTTCAATACTAGTATTTTCCGAGCACTTTTCGCATGCCGGTCTTCGCAGAGCTGGTACTATTTCAGTAAGCGAACGTCTGGTATTGACTTCCCCTTTGCTACCAATATTCCTACCTCCAATAAGAGATGGAAGGGGAAATTCTTTTATATCAAAAGGTCCGAACTGCCGAGCAGAAGTATCTGGAAGGCTGGCAAGACTGATAACACGAGGCCGAGCCGAGATCACTGCAATGAAGCAGACAGACTTCGAGCCCTTCCCATAATCATTGACTGGCAGAAGGTGGACTCGGAGATCTGGTTAGCGGCCGACCTGGAACATTCGGCTGTTGGCCACCTATATCTGCCACTCTCCCCAGATCAATTAACCATTATCCGAGGTGGATATTACTCTTTTTCTTTCTTGCTATTTTTTCCCTCTTTTAATACTTTAATTCTTCAACTCTGAATGCAGGTGCAATGGCCGGTCCTTCTACCCGCTTGGACATGATGGCTGAGACTCAAGCCAGAAAAAGACTTAGGAGAGAGAGAAGGTTAGCCACACTTGGCTCTGGGGGAGCTTCCACCTCAACGGTGCCCCCAGTTTCTAGTGTTGTCCCTGCTCAACCCGAGCTGGCGGAGCCTGAGCCAGGTAAACCTTTTCTTCATAAAAAATTTTCCAAGCGTGTTATACTTGGGCTCTATTTCATTTTTATTTCTGCACAGCTCTGCCCATTACCATTTTGGACGATGAGCCTGAGGCTGAGGTCCAACCCCAGGCTCCAACTGAATCTGAAGTTCCAGCTGACGCTGGTGAGCGTTCTAACCTTCTCCCTCGGAAGAGGCAACGGGGTGAAGGTTCTAGCAGAGGTGATCCGGGGCCATCTCATAGTCCGGAGATGTTCACTGCTGACCCAGCTGAGGAGATCTTGCCCCAATCGGGTAATGTTCAAGACCCAATTTTAATTGGGTTTTCCGAGGGGGATTCTGCTGAGAATCCTATTGTTGCTGAAAGGCTAAATAGAGCTGCAATCTTGCCTCGGGATCTTCAGAGATTCAGGGCAACTGATTTTGCAGCCCTGACTAATGCTTATATGTCCAACCTTGCTCTGGTAAGCAAATCCCTTGTTGAGTACTTTGCTTATTTTGTTATTGGACTTCTTTTTCATGCTATCTTGTTAAATAGATCCGAGGTCAGGGGATGGAGCTGGTTACTCGCAGTAGAAACTTCCTTGGGGAGCTGGCAACTTCTAAGGAACGATTTGAAGTATCAGAGAAGAGAAGAACCGAGCTGACCCAGAAAGTTACCGACCTGGAAACTGGAATCGCCCATCTCCAAAAGAGGACTGAAGATGCTGAGTTGAGGTTGGCCACCTCCAACTCTAAGGTGGATGAGTTGGAAAATAAAGTGGCTGACCTTGAGCTGGCTTCCACTCAATCTTTAAATGAGGTTGAGTGTTTGAAGAAACAAAATGCTGAGCTGACGCAGAAAAGCCAAGATGACGCAGACATGATCAACCTTCTGCGTGAAAAACTGATAGAAGCTGAGATCAGAACTATTCAAGATTTTAGAAAATCCAAGTTCTTTGAAGAAAATATGATCCATCTGCAAGGCTCAGCCATGGAGGCCGGCCAGACGAAAGCCATTGATGTCTGCTCTGCTGTCTATCCCGATCTGAACAAAAGTGATCCCCGCCTAGCTGAGCTGTACAACCCTCTTGCTGCCCATGACTTTGAAGAAATGTTCCAAAAGTTTGTGGATGGAGCTGACTTGAGGGACGAAGATCAGGATGATTAGGTTTAGGATTCCTTTTGTTCATCTTTATCAGGGCAGACATCATCTTGTAATTCAGCTTTTCATCTATGAAAACCTTTTTCTGACTTAATTGATTCTTTTGCCCTCAGCATTTTTGTTGTTACTGCTAACTTTTCATGTCAGTCTTGGTAAACTTAATTAATTCTATTGAACATAAACCAACTTCACGTCAGTGTGAACCCATTGCCAAGCCAAATTAACCTTTCAAACTTGTTGTTGCCAAGTTCTTACGTCGGCTATTCGGACTTGCTGAGTTACATGCAGGTCCATTTTTTACTGGGCCTTCGCCTCGGTTTAACCAAGTTTTTCGTTTCGCCTTCTTATAAGCTTTGACCTTGGGCTTGCCAAAGTTTTGTTCTATCCTGCAACGGGCTTTTTACCCCTGACTTGCCGAGGTGCAACTTCAACCCTCTGACGGGTTTTTGCCTTAGGCATATCAAGGACTTGTTCCAGGTTTCTGGTTGCCGAGATTGAGTGTCGGTCTTGTTAAACCTGCTCAGTCTTAATAAAAGATTAACAAAACAAAAGTTACCTTGTCTTGCTGAGTTTGAATTAGAGAATCTCGTGAAGCCTTGGCCGAGATCTCATTTATAATCACTCGAGCATATCCGTTGTACACTAGCCGAGGTGAGATATAAAGATCTGCCCCGACCTTATCTAGATCTGCCAAGGTCATACGAGTCCTGTGCAAGTTAGCGTCCCGAGTTGGCCGAGACGCAATTTCAGCTCTTGATCTTTCCCAAACCTGCTGAGAAGAAATTTAACCCTCTGGCGGGCTCTTTCCCCAGATCCTGCTGAGGAGAAATTTAACCCTCTGGCGGGCTCTTTCCCCAGATCCTGCTGAGGAGAAATTTAACCCTCTGGCGGGCTCTTTCCCCAGATCCTGCTGAGGAGAAATTTAACCCTCTGGCGGGCTCTTTCCCTAGATCCTGCTGAGGAGAAATTTTTTACCCTTTAGCGGGCAAGTGCCTGGAACTTGCCGAGGTCTTTTTTCACCCTATAGCGGGCAGGTGCCTGGAACTTAGCCGAGGTCTTTCTGGTAGGAAACTTCAGTTCTGCAGAACTGTCCATAACATTGAGTTGAAGGAACACCTTTTATTGCTGAGAAGTTTCGTACATCGAGAGGTGATTTGTACAGGCCAACTACAAGGCTGAACTGGGGGTTTTCAGATGTATTCGAAGATTGGTCCCCCCTTTGAACTCTATTATTGGACTAGATAGCCTAACTTTCCAACTTAGAGCTACCTCTCGGGTTGATGTTCACCTCAAGGAACATCTAATTTTGCTCCCCTGCATGAGTTTCATCTCGGATTGTGAAACTGGTGCAGATGGCCGAGCTCCATTTGACGGGCTATCTCTTTTCCGAGCTGCCTACAGTCTTCTGTATCGTGCCCTATATCATGATGATATAGGCAGTAGAGTTGTGGATCCCTCTTATGGAGTGGTCCTGCAAGAGGTTTAGGTTCCTTTACCAGGCTTTTCTTCCTCATATAGGAAAGAATACGAGCTTTGGAAGCGAGCAAGGAACTTCTTTCTCTGCCCTGGCCCCCCATCCGGACCTTAACGGATGCTCTTTCTCGCCGTGAGGCCTGGATATGTCTTTCAAGACTTCGAGGCCGAGGTGAAGTCGAGGGGCTCTGTATGGTCTGATCATCAGACCTTCGAAATGGGTACTCAGCTTCAGTTATAACCACAGTTTGACATTCAGAATGATATCCTGGCCGAGATGGAGAATATTCCAACTGCTGAACGCTGGTACCACTGGAAGAAGGATTACTTGTTCCTTCTCTGAACGCTTCCCTTCTCAATTCTAATACAGCCTGGAAAGCTGCTGGGTTTTGTGCCACATAGTGTATGGCTCGCATATGTTCCTCATATGAGAAGGTAATGGGAGTTAACTCAAACTCCTGGAAACGTGATGCAGTTGATTGCAAAGAGAGCCTTTGATTGCCTTCTCTGCTCATCTTTCTCTCAATGGCTTCCTAAGCTAAGAATTTTTAGAAATAACTTGATATTTCGAAAATCAAGGGACCCGGAGGTTCGAGCCCTCCTTCTAGCGCCAAAATGACGAGGTCGGATTGTCTCGCCAAGGTAAAAGTCGAAATATCCGGGGTCTAAAGCCGTCACCCCTTCGTCACTTGTCTTCCTAGGAAGCCTGAGAAAGGAATGAGAGCGTTAAGGGACCCAGGACGCTGTCCCGGGAAAACCCTCCGACGCTCAAGTCAGTTCTGGGCATTTTAGCATAGAGCTTTAATTGAAATAGTGGTTTGATGGAACCTGTTTGGGGTCGGCCACAGTGCAGGCCGAGCTGAGTTAAGAACAGCGGGGTATTTTTGTCTTGTCTGTTTTTCTTCTGCTTTTTACTTGGAGCTTCTTACTGTTGGAGAAGCTCTTTTATACTTGGTGTGGTTGAGGGCTGAGTGTCCCAAAGGGTTGAAGTGATGACACCTGGCTGACTTGCATGTTCGCCAACTATTGTCTCGGATAGGTGAGATGAAGACGTCTGGCTAGCTTGCATGGCAGCCGCGCAGCTGCTATGGATTGCTGTGCTGAGAACTTCCCCCCGTACGATTGACATCTGGAGAATCGAGAATGTATGCCACGTTGCACATAGCTTCGTGACTGTTGTAGTTTGGCCGAGGTCATTAGTCTGAGATCCGCATGGCTGTAATAAACCGTTGAGAGCAAAAGGAACCGAGTGTGGGTTCCTTTTGTCCGAGCTAGGGGCATAACCAACATCCTCTGGATGCCCGAGATGACCACTGGAAATGTGAGGTCGTCATGCCGAGATGAAAATGACCAGCTCCGTAGATCATTGGAGAGCCTTTCTGAGTTCGCTGGACAAATTGGATCCGAGGCCGAGCACTACTCATTGGCCGAGGTGAAGTTGTAGCCCGAGTCGGGGATGTGGGCCGAAATGGGTCCCTTAGGCCGAGGTGAGATTCTTAGCCCCCAGAGGGCGCTGGAACTCTATCATCAAGATGACCGAAGGGCCCGACAAACGAAATGGCGGTGGGGCCCTGTAGCCGAGACGGACTGTTTGTCTGCCTGTGGTCTGGCTACCTCCGGACCGACCCGCCTTACTTGGCCATTCTTTCACCTTACTTCAACGTTGACCGTTTTATTGACTAACGAGGGGTATTTTTTGGCTCATCAGGTAGGGCACTACATTCATACAATATATAAAGGCTGATTAAAATTCTTTTACTTTAACTATATGAGTTGTAATTTATATACAACGTAAAGAAGGAAAAAAAAACAAATAAATGACGATGCTACAAATATCCACTTCTGTATTTTTCATTCATCTACTTGTCTTATTTTATTCATTTTATTGTAAAAAATGATGATACATGTCATCATTTTTACACTTCTGGTGATGGTTATCTTCCTGAACTTGTAACTTAACGAAGTGGATGATGCGTCCCGGTTCTCTAAATGTGTTGAATCTGAAGACATAATCATCCAGAATTGTGGTTAAGATCTCCTCACCGCAACTCCCTCACCGCACGCGTCACCGCGTGACACGTGGCAGCAGGGATGGTGAGTCAGCGCGCGGTGAGGTGATCCCATCCGCCATAATTGTACCCAAAATCTTTGTAAGACAGAATACAAGATTAGAACAGTCAATGATGTCTTTGTAAACTCAAGTATTTTTGAGAATGTATATTCATTCATATGTATTCAGTACATCTTTTCCTCCTCTTTATACACAGCTGGCTCCTACAAGATTAGAACAGTCAATGATGTCTCACTGGAAGCCGACTCCCTATACCTTGGGATAGAGGTATTATCGGCCTACCACTTACCCTCCCCAGACCCTAACGATAGCTTTTGATGTCGTTGGGATATACTGGGTCCGGATGATGATGATGAATCAATCACATAAACATAGTAAGGAATAATCGTCATAACTACTCTTCCTAACACTCCCCCTCAAGTTGAGCAGGGTGATCTACAATGCTTAACTTGAACAACGTATCGTCGAACGCTCTTCCAGCCACTGCCTTTGTTAGTATATCTGCTAGCTGATCTTCCGATGGTACAAAGGGCAACTCAATGATCTTATCTTCAATCTTCTCTTTGATAAAATGCCGGTCAACCTCAATGTGTTTGGTCCGATCATGTTGTACCGGATTTTCTGATATGCTTATTGATGCCTTATTGTCGCACATTATCTTGGCCGGTAGCACTACCGCAAGACCCAAATGTCCTAGCAATTTTTTCTGCCACAAGACCTCCATAAACTCCTTTTGCAATTCCACAAAACTCTGCTTCCGCACTTGATAAGGCGACCACCTTTTGTTTCTTACTCTTCCAAGTGACCAAATTACCCCCTACTAGTGCGAAATATCCTGAAGTAGACCGACGATCAATAGTATTCCCAGCCCTGTCAGCGTCTGTGAACACCTGAATATCCAGATGACCCCAGTTTCTGAACCAAATTCCTCTTCCAGTCGTCCCCTTTAAGTATCGGATGATCCTCATTACCGCCTCCATATGATGATTCTGAGGACGATGCATAAACTGACTCACGCGGCCTACAGCAAACGCAATATCTGGCCGGGTATGAGCAAAATAGATCAGCTTACCAACTAATCGTTGGTACCTCCCCTGGTCGGCACTTGGTCCTCCTTCCTCAAAATCCAGCTTGTGATTTACTAGCATCGGTGCTCCAGCAGGCTTACAATCAACCATACCTACTTCTGCAAGAAGATCCAGGATGTACTTCTGTTGTGATATAAAGATCCCTTCTTTAGAGCGCTGTACTTCAATTCCCAAGAAATATCTTAGATCTCCCAGATCTTTCATCTCAAATTCTGAAAACAATTGTTGTTTTAGCACATTTATTTCTTCAGTGTCGTCGCCTGTGATGATCATATCATCCACATAGATTATTAAGCAAGTCACCCGTGGTCCTTTTCTTTTTACAAACAGGGTATGATCGGCATTACTCTGTTTGTAGTCCTGTCGTTTCATGAAAGTGGTAAACCTTCCAAACCAGCCTCTCGGAGACTGCTTGAGTCCATACAATGATCGTTTCAACCGGTATACTTCATCACTAGCGAACTCCTCTGAGAAATCCGGAGGTGCACTCATGTACACCTCTTCTTTCAGCTCACCATAAAGAAAGGCATTTTTTACGTCATACTGCTGTAAAGGCCAAGAATTAGTTACTGCTACTGAGAAAAGGACTTTGATAGTATCTAGTTTGGCCACTGGTGAAAAAGTCTCTGAATAGTCGATACCGTAGGTCTGAGTATACCAGCGAGCAACTAATCTTGCCTTATACCTTTCAATGCTGCCATCGGCTTTATGTTTGATAGTATACACCCACCGGCATCCAACTGGGTGTTTTCCTTTTGGTAACTGAACTTTCTCCCACTTGTTATTTTTATATAATGCTCTGATTTCTTCCTCCATTGCCTTTCGCCACTCAGGTTGACTTAGGGCCTCTTCGACTGTCCTGGGAAGCACATCCTCACACACAGAAGTCAGAAAACCTTTAGCACTATTAACAGGATACCTTGTGCCAACAGAAATTTTACTCGGAGAATATCGTGCACTCGGTTTTGTCTAGGAGGAAGTCTTCTTCCCTGTTCTGCTATAGCATCCTCCTGTCCCTGATCAGTTTCACATACAACAGGACTTGGGCTAGTAGGGTAGATAAAGTAATGCTTTGATCAGAAAAAGGGGTCAGGGTCTCAGTTATTACCTGATCCTGCAGATTATTTGCCTGAGAAGAGTCATTGAGTAGTTCGGGAGGAAGGGCTATATCTGCGCCAGGAAAAGCACAGTCGGCGTCACCTACTTGCCGTGTTGGAACCTCTTCCCATTGACCAAGGTTATGGAGTCAGTCGTAAGTCTCACCTGTTGTGATCTCCCCCTGAGGCCAAGACTGGGCGGAATAGAAATATTCATGTTCAAGGAATGTACAGTCCATGGTAACATGAACACGATGAGTACGTGGATTATAACACCGGTATCCCTTTTGTGACATGGCGTAGCCAAAAAAGACACATTTATCAGCACATGCATCTAATTTAGTATGTTGGACAGAAGGGATATGAACAAATACAGTACAACCAAATACTTTTGGTGCGAGAGTCAGAATAGATGGTACCTCAGTATGAGTAGCAAGGACAGACATGAGAGTATTATGAGACAAAATGTTGATAGGGAGGCGATTAAGAAGGTATGCAGATGTAGCAACAGCTTCAGGCCAAAAAGATTTGGGAACACGTGATTCCAACATCATGACACGAGTCATTTCAAGTAAAACACGATTTTTGCGCTCCGCAACCCCATTTTGTTCAGGTGTGTTTGGACAGGTCGTTTGATGCAAGATGCCATGAGTCAAGAAAAAATCGTGGAGACCAGTATTGAGATATTCTCCACCATTATCGGATCTAAGAATTTTAATATGTGACTGAAACTGTGTAGCAATCATTTGATAAAACTTAGTAAACCGAGAATAAACATCAGATTTATTCTTAAGGAAATAGACCCAAGTCATTCGTAAGCAATCATCAACAAAGGTAACAAAATACTTATACCTAATATCAGTATGACATGGTGATGGACCCCACACATCAGAATGAACCAAAGTAAATAATGTCTGTGTTCTGGTGTTATTAGGTTTATACGTGGAACAATGATGTTTCGCACGCAAACAAGTATCACAAGATAAAGAAATGCTAGACTTGGTTAAGGAAGGAAACAACAATTTCATATAACTTAGCGAGGGGTGACCCAAACGACGGTGCCATAACCAAAGTCGTTATTCAGTAGTCCCGATGGCAAGATTGGACCGGCCCTGTTGCACCACATCCGTAAAATAATATAGCACATCCTTCTCAATGCCACGCCCAATGATCTCCCTCGAGCGAATATCCTGTAGGAGACAAAAGGTAGGGTATATTAGTACAGCATAATGTAGGTCACGTGTGATTTGACTGATGGATAGAAGTTTAGATGAAAGACTAGGAACATAAAGACAATTACGTAAATGTAAATGAGGAGTAACTAAAACAGTGCCACCGCCGGTGACAGAGATAAGTGATCCATTGGCTGTCTCAATGTGGGTTTTAGTAGGGTTGGTCCAATGTTGAAAGTCCGTGGGACCATTTGTCATTGTATCCGTAGCACCACTATCCAAGATCCAAGATGATTTGGAGAGTGATGGGGTTAATTTATAGTGCGCAGTAAATGTAGGGGCGGATATATGTGGAGAGAGTAATGTGGGGTCAATTTGGGCATTTAATGAAACCTGTGGACTGGACTGGAAAGTATTGGAAACAGTAGGGGTCAGGACTGTTGGACCGCGCACCTGCAATAAACACCACTAGAGGGGGGTGAATAGTGGTTAGCGGAAATTACACTACAACCCTTTGTTAAAATCCCCTTTGAAAACAGAATCTGAGACCACCTCAGATTCAGAACCCGTTTTTCAAAAATTCACAAATAATTGTACACAATTCCAAAACTTATGAAACTTTTCATAATTGAACTTCAATGAGCTAATAAGACTCTATCCAAATATCAGACAAAAATAAGATCGTTTGACCCTTCAAACAAATAAAAATATTCAGATGGTCAATGTGGACAGAATTGGACAGAATGTTGCTGATTTTGCAAAACGTATTTCTCTTCGAATACTCAACCAAAAAGGTTGATCTTTATATCAAAACACTCCTTAGGATGTGTAGATGAAGTTTCCAAAAGGCCCTGACCTTAAACAATTCTTGAAAAATACAGAATTTAAGTTTTCTCAAAACTGGTCAGATTGCAGCCAGATTGGAGCAGTTATCTTGCAAAGACTGAAATACTAACTTTCCCTTGCTCAAATCAAATGATTCTTGTTGCAAATGAAAGCTAACAGTCTGAAGTATAACTCCACCAAAAATCACGAAATTTGAAAATGTTTAGCTATTTTTTCAAATTGTGAGAAGTTGTGTGAAAACTGCAGTCAAAAACGGGCAGAAAACAGAAATAAAGAAACAAGAGAAGAACACCGAGAATTTATCCTGGTTCGGTCAATGTGACTTACTCCAGTACCAAGGAACACCTTTCCTTGGATTTCACTATCAAATGAACACCTTACAACAAGAGCCAAGCTTGATCCTTGGGTTATACACCAACCTTATTCAAGACTTGGATAATCACCTTTATGCAACTCTTGATTACAACACCTCTACCACCTATTGATGTAGCCTTATAAATTTGGCTAATCAATCATAAAAATCCAACCCAAGAAGGTGTGTATAGTGTAGCTGGACAACAGAAAAATTGGAACACCTTAGCTACACAAAGTATGAACAAAAATATGAGAAGAGAATAGCAAGACAACAATCTTCAATTTTTGCTTTCAAGTGTATGTCTTCTCTTCTTCACCTTGCCTTCTATTTATAGAGTGAATTGATGGCATATTCCCTCCAACTTTTAGACCATGTGATGGCTGAGAATTTTGAATTAAAACACCTCCATAATCATCTACAACAATCTTGTCTCCATTACATTCAAATTTGAAATTTCAAGTTGGCAACTTTTGCCAACTAGCTTGCTTTTGGTTTGTCTTCTTGTCTCCAACTCATAAAATGAGAAAAACATCATCTCCACCTGTATAATCACGTTTTGGAGGCTGTGTATATGTGTACCAACTCAGATTTTTGAGGAGAAATCAACAAATAATAGTTGACAATGTTATGTCAACATATAATATCAAAATTCCTATTTCTCCTTGACATATTGTGATGAATCTTGCACCAAGGACACCTTGTAATCTCTGAAAGATGATGATTAAGAACCTCCAATAACATATTTATAAGAGTCTTCAAGAGAAAATAGAACGTGACATCGAATACCGTCACATATCCCGCTACCGTCGATAAAATCATCAAATGAGAGAATAAAATAGAAAACCACCAAATAATCTTCAAGAATATACTAAATGAACTCCAGAATGAATATAATAAGATACTCAAGAGATTCCTTGAGTAAAAATACCGAAATTGTCTTCGGAGGTAAAATGACCAAAATGCCCCTAGTGAGATAAAACTCCAAAAATGACCCCGATGATCAGAATTAAGTATAATAACACCTTCTTGATAATAAATAAGATGATAATATCTTCTTGAATCATATTCACCATGTCGAGTACCTACAAAACTCAAAATACCACTTTTGCCCTCTTTGGTAAGTTGTAGAAACTTCGAGGACATATTAGTCATAAGATATTATCATCATAAAAATCACATAATCACAACATGATAAGCATATATAAATCATGTAAAAATAAAAACAACTATTTTATCATATTTTAGAAAAATATTTCTAACAACCCTAGACATTGTGTCATTTTTCTTCACTTATTCAACTCTTTCATTTATAACACCATATGTGACATTTTTAAGTATTCATCACTTAAAATCATGACTTTGAAAATTATCCAAACATATTTCTCAACAAGGACGCAATTTGGTAAAACTGGCGGACTGGTTTTTTGCTGAGTGAAAAACGGAGGAATGAGACTGGCAGACTTTAAACTTGGAGGACTGGAATCTGTTGTAGGTGAAACCTGCAGGGACTGAACAGCAATATTAGTAAGGGTAAATAAGTCCATTGCACCTTTATAAGGGTTGAGGGAAAAACCCTCAACCCCTTTACCATTCGCGTTTGTTCCAGATGATTCTAGGGCTGCCTCCACCTCCAGCTTTTGCTTCGTCTTTTTCACCTCTGGCCATCGCCGCCGTTCCTTTAGACTTGTTACCCTCATTTTGGTGTCTCTTTCCCTCATACCATTCGGGATACCCAATGAGCTGGAAGCAAGTCTCTTTTGTGTGCCTCTTTTGCCCACAAAAGCTGCAAACTAGTCCCTCCTTTTCTTCTATTCGCCGTGAGGAGTTGGAGTGTGACTGGCCACTGCGGCCTCTCCCTCGTCCCTGTCCAGATCCACGGCCTCTGGTAGCCATTGACTGCGTTGCTAGGCCGTGGCCGAGCCCCGGTGATGAAATTTCTTCTGAGGGGACTCCGCATTGTAGCACCGCAGATCTGCTTTCAGCCCTGCGTATTTCCCTGTATGCAGTTTCTAGTGTAGGCAGGGGTTCTCGTTTAAGCAAATCATTTTTTTCCGAAGTAAATTTTTCATCTATTGCTGTTAAAAATTGATACAACCTGAGAGCTTCCATTTTTCGATTGTATGTGTTGATGTCAGTAACACATGTCATAGGATTGGGCTCCTGAGCATCAATTGCTGTCCATAAATCTTGCAGTTTGTTCCAGCAAGATTCAATACTGCCTCCCCCTTGTCGTGTCAAACTGGCCTTTCGATGAAGATCGAAAACTCTAAGAGAGTCTGTGCCAGCCCCATAAGTCAGAGATAAACCGTCCCACAAAGCTTTGGCAGTGGGATATCTGGTCACATTGACCACTAATGAGGGTTCAATCGTCTGGATTATCCAAGTGAAGACTGAGTTGTCAGCTTGTTCCCATCCTGGGAAATCCGGATCAGTAGGGGACGGGGGAGGAGGAACACCCGTGAGGTGATGTCTCCTTCCCCTCCCAATAATGGCCCGCAGCACCAATGGTGCCCAGACTGCGTAATTCTGGCCGTTTAACTTCACTGAAATGGTAATGCTGTGTGGGTTACATTTGATGGTGGTTTAGATGGGATATTCTGAAGGATATTAGCCATTTGGACTGCTAATTCAGTAAGGCTAGGTGTTTTTGGCTCACTTGTCTCAGGGTTTGACATGGTTGTTTTGATAACAGGTGAGGAATGGCTGCAACGGTGCTGCACTTGTTCTGGTTATAGCCAAATACGGCTGAGGAGGTACGGCCAAGGAAGGTATGATACTGGTGGTTAAAAAGGCAGTGCTGACAATGTTCTGAGCCTTCACTCAGAACACAACCGATCAGTAATGAGTAAGAGTAGGCTATTCCTGCTCTGATATCATGTAAACTCAAGTATTTTTGAGAATGTATATTCATTCATATGTAATCAGTACATCTTTTCCTCCTCTTTATACACAGCCGGCTCCTACTATACAAGGAAAGAAATCAATCACCATAATGCCTACCAATTAACACCTATAATCAATCCCTATAATCAAGCACTGTCCTAATTTACAAGATACAATCAATCACCTAAACATAGTAAGGAATAATCGTCATAACTACTCTTCCTAACAGTCTTTTCCGAGAGCTTTTCGATACTTTAGCCAATCAAATATCTTAGAAACAATTTGAGCAAATAGGATCGTGAGACTTAATATGGAACCAAAATCTTTTTATTTGGAGGAAGATATTCTTCTTTTATAAGAGTTATTTTAAATCTGTCATGAAGAATAATTTAACAAGTATAACCCGAACAAATTCTAGTGTGACACTCATAACGTGCATTTTAGTTTGCGTTTCATAAGACTTGCTTTTAGGCACCTGATAGAGTTATAAAATCATTTTATTTGAGAAAACACACTTTTAAAGCCTTCCGTGATTTTCAAAAATCCCGGCAGAGTCAAAAATTCAACTCATCTTCTCTTGGTGTAGGACCTGTACTCTCTGCCCAACCAACCTTCTCTTTCTTTGTTCGGAGGAGATAATTGCCTACGATGGTGATCACGGTAACAAGTGACGTAGCTTCTAATCGAGAAATTCAGCAATCGACGCTACAAGGACTCGCTTCAAACCAACCACTAAACAACGTCGGTCACCGCGGCAAACCTCCACCACCGGCCTCGCTGCCTGACGGAGTGAAGCTGGCGGCCTTAGCAATCAGGATTAACGCCAGGTTGAAATTAGCCCGCATGCCGATTTCCTTGCAAGAACGAGCTCTCCTCTTCTCACGTTCCCTCATCAATAGTTTATCTACCGACGCTTCATCCGCCTCCGACCACCAGCGGCCCCGCCACCGCCCGCGCCCTTCCCTCCTCGCTCGTTCTCTAAAGAAGGTAACCGTTTGAAATAGTATTTTCTTTTTTGATTATTAGTTACATGGTTGTACTTAACACTCCTAATTGTACACGTTACACGTTAATGAGTAGCATATGAAGTAAACAGCGGATTCAATAACAAACGCGTATAAAACACAACACACTTTATTGATGTTCGGAAAATAACTCAAAACCGAATTACTACTCGCCGCCTTTGTCAATGACCCTACTCGTCGCCTTTGTCAATGACCCTACTCGCCGCCTTTGTCAATGACCCTACTCGCCGCCTTTGTCAATGACCCTACCCGGCATTGACTCATCAATTACCCTATCCGGAATTGGTATTTGACATTCTTGGTCTTGGTACTCTTGGCGCTATTGAGGCACCATCTACTATGGATGTCCCCTTTATTTATAGACCAACTAGTCTAAACAAACCATTACCTAATAGGAAAAGATAAACACCAATAAGGAAATAACTTTAAAATAAAACTCCTACTTCTTAAGAGATTTCCTAAGTCTTATCCTAGAAGGAAATTATCCAACAACATATACACTAACCATTGCGCGTTACAAGTTTACACAAGTTAAAATTAAAAATAAAAATACCATAGGAGTAGTTTTTGCTTGAAACAGAAGTCATGTCTCCATAGGGCAGCCTTTGTAGGGTGGTTGTTTAATGATTCTGATATCACAGTTTTTTTTTTTTTTTTTTTTGAGAAGTATCACAGTTTCTAAGTGTTTCAAGTCTAATAAACATTATCTTGCACAAATTATAGAATAATGCTATGCTTTTTCGAGGCCTACTAAACCTAAAACGGTTTTTTTAGAAGTCATGTCTCCAATTTTTCTATCTTTTTATTAGTTGATGGTGCGTCATTTTCAAATTTTCTTAGTAGAATATAGAGATGAGTCACATGATCCTACTATTTCTTAACGAGCTTTTATATCAAATTAACTGCTCAATGTACCGATTTGTGAGTTGACCAGCTACTGATTTAGAGGGTGTGTTTGATGGGTGTAGGAGTTTGATTCGGTGTACGGACCGGCATGGCACTGTGTGGTGGGAAAGAGTTTTGGTTCTTTTGTGACGCATTCACCCGGTGGGTTTTTGTATTTCTCTGTGGATTCTCTCTCTTTTCTTCTCTTCAAAACAGAGGTTCACTTGATCCACGAATGATCCATTTCATCCTCTTTTTTTTGATGGATTTTGTTTTGGACATCATTTAATATCAGTCAGGCCTACGATTATGTTGTTTTCATGGTTTTTTCATTAGATAGTTACAGAAAATTTGCAAGAAATATGCACATATCTCTGTTGTCCCTCACTTTGATTCAACTTAGGAGAGTGATTTATGTCTTCGTTTTTGTTGTTCTAATGTGTCATTTCATATTTGATTCTTGCTAAGTTCTTCGACTATATCACATTTAGAAGTTAACAATCAGTCAAACTTAATGTTGGAAAACATAGTGGTAACAAAATGGTAAATATGTCTTCTTCAATCCGTTTATATCTGCTAAATGGATACAATAACATAATTTATAAGTACGTATATATATAAATAAATATACATACATACATATATTTATATATATGTATATATAAACACACACATATGTATAATTTAAACGACTGGTCCTTGTGATATGACTGGGGAGTAGGAAGAATCAGTGTTCAGCATAACTGCTCTGGCATTCTGAACCTGGGATCTGTTGATTATGAGTGCACGCAAAGTCAAATATGAAAATTTCTATTTACCATTACTGCTTCTCTCTTGGGACTTGGGATCAACTGGGCTTCACTTGCCAAACTTCCTCCTATACTATTTGGAAGAAGAAAAAAGAAGTTTCCTTTACACATCCCTCAAAAGATAAATTAACATCTTCGACGCAACTTAGTTGGTATTCGAGTTACAAAATTTCTCAACAAATTAGCACTGGAATTATTGCAAATTAAAGATGAAGTGTTTTATGGTGCTGCATGTATAATATATTGTTGTTATATGACATGACAAAAAGACATGGCATTGCAGTGACATCTTTGGAACCATATTACAGTTCAAATTTCAATTATATTATTTAAACCAAAACTTATACAATATCTATCAAACAGATACTCTCTCTCCGTAAGGGACGCATAGTTTTCTTCCTTTGACTGCAGATCATATTCCATGCCGTAGTATTTCAAAAAAAAAAAAAAAAAGAAAGTGAGTTTTCAAAGACAAAAGTTCATTTGATTAGGCAAGCGTCAAACAGTCTTTAAAGCATAAAGAGTGGTCCTGCTGCTGCTTCTGTTTCTTCATGTCTTAGCAGCTATGGAGGACTGAAGAACAAACAAAGTGGACCAGGAAGAAGCAAGAATGATGAGAAAAAGAAATAACCAAGCCTTGGGCTTTCTCTCACTTAGGAGGCTGCGCAAAGCGTTAGACCTATGCTTAGAGCAAAACGCAAAATCTCTCGCTCTGGCTCCATCGTCTCAGTCTCAAAGAGCATTGTGGAGAATATAAATCATGAACTCAGCGGCCTTCTAAGTTGGGTGAGAACTTACGCAGTGACCCACACAATGTGTCCCCTTACAAACTAGGCCTTCGGCCTAACAACAGTGAAATACCTACACTGTGCGTGTCCTTGGAATCGAACTCTTGAGCTCTTGGAGCAAATCTCAATCTGAGTACCAACTGGACTATGCCCTGAGGGCGCCTTAGACCTATTCTCATTTAGAAGGCTGTTCAAAACATGATTTACATTCTTCACGAAGCTCTTTGGACTGTGACAGTGAGACATTCGGAGTCATAGAATGGCCCGCTGAATAACTTGATTTACATCATCCACGAAGCTGAACGTTGATGCCTTCCGGGTCGAAGTATAACTTTTACATCAAAAAAAAGGAAGGAAAAAAAGGAAGTGGAGGCAGCTGCTTTGACCGCACTTCAACTCATTCCTAGTAAAGAAGGAAAGGACATATCAAACCGGCCTCATTGCCTTTTTCTCCTGTAACATCAAGTCAAATTTGAACCGAAACTGATGTCGTCACTTGCAATGTGAACTTCTCTTCTCAATCCCGTGGTCCTGTTCTTTGATCTACGCCAATTATTATCAGCTTTAAAGACCCATGTTCAAAAGGAAAACAGATACCAATTTTCTGAGCTGAATACTATTGTGTGTACAGAAAAGCATTATTTTTTTTCATTAAGAAAACGAATATATCTCATTTTTGGGTGGGGGCCGGGGGGGGGGGGAACTTCTCTCTTTTACATGTTTACTCACAGTACACAAAGAAAGTTTCACACAGTCTAATCAACATCTCATTCTAATTATCTATTGAAAAAAGATTCTCATCCTAAATATGTAAGCATCCAAGCACATCCCAACATCCTCTTCCTAGAAAGAAACACTGTAGTGAAACCGCTGAGTTCACCTACCTAAGACAAGTTTCTCTCCCGCATAAGTCGCTCTATTTTCTCTACATCGCCAGGGGCATCTACTCCATGCGCCTCATGATCCACTTTTATAACCTGTACCGAAAACCCGAAGAAAACAATGACAAAGGATTAAGGGATTTCCAGACTATTGATGCAACCCATGTAATGTTATCTTCATTCATTCATCTTAAATTTTGAATCATAGCCTGAAACTAAAACTCTGTTAGACAAGGCAGAGCTAAATTCCATCACATAAAAAAGCACTATGCTGAACGTTAGAGAGACAAATTTTCTACTTCTTGTTATCTCCTTTCCAGATAGAAAAAGAAAAATTTTGTTATGGCAGGCTAACAGAGATACAAATTTTCTACTCCTGTTGCTTGACTTGCTAATGTTAAATTAAATGTATGAAAATTCTGCAGAATTCCTCAGAAAGAACAAGAACAGAAACATCTCATCAAATTTAGTACCTTCATCTTGTAGCCATTTTCAAGGACTTTCAGTTGTTCAAGATCCTCTTCAAGCTGCAGCGGTGTTGGAGGCAGCTTTGGATATTTCTCGAGAAACTTTGATTCATAGCTCTACACAGAGATGCCACACATAATGCAGATGTTCTAACAACACGCAAGCATACTGAGACAAGCAAAGTATATAATCTGCATACCTGAATACCAAGATGAAGCAAGTACGGAAATTTAGGATTCACCTTAGCTGACCTGTATCCAAGTATGGGCACAATTAGTCAATTTTAACTGTCTAGCATGTACGTTTAAAACCGCAATCCAAATGTAACAAGGAAAGACAGACTTGTTAAATGGAATCAGCCCTCTCGAGAAATAGATGGCATAACCACGATTATCCACGACACATTTTACACGATTTGTATCGAAAGCATCTTCAGGATTCAAGGCGGTTACAGCTGTGCTAAAAACTGCATCTGGTGTAGCCTGGAATAAGGAAAAAGAATTATACCAGCTCTGAAACGGGGAAGAAATGAATAAAAGGTAATGGTTTATAAATTTAGCTCTGAGTGCCTCTTATCAAAATGAATCCAAAATACAAAATCCATCGACATATAGAGCAGGTAATTACACTACACAATACTAAGAATCTGAACTTTGATCATGAAAGTACAGCAGAAACGCAGAACCTAAAGTCTTTCACCTCTAACTAGACAACCATGCAGATATATATCTCCCATATGAAGTTCAACAATTTCAAGCAACCAGATATTCTCCTTTATATGCATTCACTAATGAGGAGTTGGTCAATTATAAATATTCAGGAACCATCCATATTTTAGAATGACTACCTCATTGGGACATTATATATTTGAAGCACAACATCCATTTCTATGGCCGAAGGAAAGCACATGATTTTATCTAGGAGCATTCCACTCAAACAGATATGTTTTAGCCCAAACTATCATCCAGTACAGCAGTTACACACCTGGAACAACTTGAGAGTTTGGAGCCACAGGCTGTGTTTAATTAACTAGAACTTCCATAAAGCATAGGCTGTAAGCAGAGCCACATTAAAGGGGCAAATCTACTCCTTTTACTCGCAGAATGTAAAGGGAGCTAAAATTGCAAATTTACCTGCAATGCTTTGACAATGCCATCTATTATTTCAGGATCAACAAGAGGTTCATCTCCCTGAATGTTAACGACAATATCATACTTCTTTCCTAGCTTTTGGAGAGCTTCACAACACCGCTCAGCACCTGAAACAAGCAATGATATTCCATTAACTGCACAGATATACTCCTTCAATGCCCAAATATATGTCCTTGCTAACGTGGCGCATTGCTTAGAAAAGCTAGCTAAAAGGTCATTTATTGCTAGTACTTCCTAATTTGTCCATCGTAGACAACTTTTTGGTTTTAGAATTGCACGTTTAATGAGGGAAAATTAGTAAAACAATTATTCTTTTAAGATACACATTTGTTAAAAAAAAAAAGGTAGTCGCCTAGACATCCCAACACAGAAACTTGGATTTATAATTTGTTAAGGGTCAAGAAACTGAAATACCTGAGAATGCATAACATTGGCTTACCATTTTGGCATGATTCTGATGTCATTATCACCTCAGCTCCAAACCCTTTACAGCATTCAGCAATCTTCTCATCATCGGTTGCGACCACTAAACCAAACAATCAAATTCATTGAGTAAAGTACCCATAAGTTAACCAGAAGAAACGCATGGAATCAAATGCCGCCATACCAACATGATCCAGTGACCTTGCCAACTTGGCCCTTTCCCATGTCCTCTGTTAGTGAGCAGCTAAAAATCATCAGTAAGGATATATAAAGTAACAAGCCAATACAAGAATTGTTCCTCTTCTCCATCTTTTAACATATAATTCTGCACCTACACACAGAAGGGCTTTTGATTTAACATTTGGATACTCCAACTGCAATGAATAAATAACCATAATACCAAATTTAAAATGAATCCAGTATTACGTTCATTAGTTTGATAATAACATCATAAAGCCTTTGTAGTGGAGCACTAAGGCAAAAGGGAGATCTAATTTTCGATTTGATTAGGTAGTACTACAATTACATGCTGATCTCATATTAAGTGCTTTTTAGATCAAAGAGAAGAGCGAACATATCATTCCTAAATGAAGTTGCATATACTTAGTATCCACATTAAAAATACCAGAAAGCAAATTAGAGTGTTGGATGTTTGTCCAACTTTTCATACCCATGGCAAAGGCACAAGCAGACCCTTCCCTACTCCCTGCTCAGGCTCTTTTCAAATTTTGGAAAAAGAAAAGAACAAAACTCAGAACTCTTCCCACCTTTCTATGGTTGACCCCCTAGATTCATTTATTTCTAGTATTTGACGCACTGCAATTCCTAGTTCTTCTTTTTTTTCCCCTGATAAATACAATAGGCAAAAGTAAGAAATAAATAATAAAAAAAGTGTCATACTTTATCGAGATTTTACTTATTCCTATTTCCTTTTTCTATTACATATCTTCCTCTTTTCAATAAAGGGATAATTTTTGTTGTTTAATCCAGTCAATTGATAACAATACCAATTTTTAAACCCTCTGCATCTTCATGTATGCATAACACATTTCTGGGGTCTACTTTATTCGTTTTGCATAATTTGAACTTTACATTGTTTAATTTATTGGCAAGACCTACTTATGATCCAATTGTTGGACTTGTTACTTTTACATAGTCTACACAACTTTTTGAATACCAGAAACTGCCCTAACCCCAAGATGGCTCCGTTGCTGCTTCAAGTTACAAGCATCACTTAAACAAAAAAATTTTTATGCATCCATTTAACATATCATCACATGCGTCCAGTAATTCATCAAACCAGTTTGTCGCCTGGTGTTTCCTTCTTTCTCCCTCTTTTTTTGGGGGATAAAAGAGGTAAAAGAATATGCCAGTAACTAAAGCTTGAATGCCAGAACATATAGGTGAGCACGCATAGGATGCCTCCCCCTAACTTGACTTCGATCACGAAGAAGGTGGGTTTCTGTTCTCCACAATCAATGATCCGTAATTTTATTTTAGATTTTCACTTCAGGTTCTTTCTTGTTACATTGATTTCTTCGTCTGGAGTTGATTTGTAGTGAAATTTGGCCTTCCAGTAGTAGTTCAGTACTACCAGAAGCTACTTAGCCTCTACCACCATATGTACTTCTCCTTTTCTAGCTGTATACCATAAAACAATGAAAATCCTTATATGAACTAATTACTTATCTTTAAGAAATAATAACTAGTTCACGCATTATCTACCCTAATCACTATCTCATTCATACCGCCATACAAATTCAAAAAGACTTACTATAATGGCATTTTACAACTGCCCTGTCCGCCTAATTGCTAAAAGCATGACGCTGAATCATAAAAATTGTAACTTCAAAAAATTTAAGGCAACTCACAAAGGGAAAGAGGGATTTTAGCAGGGATGTTTTAAAAAAGCGAACCTGGATCATGGGTTTGCCGAGGATCTGAACAAGGGGTTTGCCAGGGAAGCGAGAGGAAGCAAAACGTGCAGGTATAATCCCAACAACACGGGAACGGAAATTTCCCGGGCGGCGAAGGTAGAAATAGGCATGAGCTCCGAGAGCCACTGCTACAGCAGCCCCTACAGTAAGACCATGAACAATCCAAACCTTGGTTGAGCTTGAAGAGGAAGATGACGAAGATGATGGCTTACAGATTGTCATGGGATTCATCTTGATTTGGCAGAACAAACTGAAGGGATTAGGAAAGTGAGAAAGAAAGATCAAATGCAGAAGTGTGATGTCCGATAATAATTAACATTCGAGAGGAAGGCACTCTAGTAGATCTCAGCGTATAAAATGTATTATATGATAATAAATTTAAAAAAAATAATTGAGTAAGATCTTCTAACTTATCGCTTTCTAATCTATTAACTGATCTACTTTTTCATTTTTCTTTTAACTCACTCAAAGTTTACGTATACGTTAATATCTAATTCTTCCAAAATATGAGTGTTAAACAAATTGAACGGTTCGCGAATTGTTCGAGTTTGATTCATAATCAATTCGAGTTTGTTCGTTAGTTTTTATTTAAACGAGTCGAATTCGAACACCTATTTAGGTTCGTTTAGTTAAACGAGTCAAACTTTTCGCAAACTGTTCGTCTCGTTTAAACAGTTATAGTGTTATCGAGTCGAATTCAAAGTAATTTTAAAGCTCGTTTAGCTAAACGAACCGAGCCACATAGTTCGTTTAACTAAATAAATCCAAATTTAAAAACCTAATATTTGGCTCGGTCCAGTTCGTTAACACCCCTATTCCAAAATATCCGACTTAGAGTTAAGACACTAGCAGCCCCATTATCAATTAATACACATATTTGTAGGGAAACTAGTCCTTGCTTAATTAAGGCAATATTTTATGTCTCAGTCTCATAGTCTTTTAAAAAATGTGATTTATTAAAAACCCATGATTAATAATCTAATACATTGGAATTTTATTAAAGCTACACCTAACTTTGACAATTAACCCTTTGATACATTACTTAATTATTTTTATTGCTGTTTAAAGGAAATTTTAGACTTAATAGGCTACTTATGAAGGATAACAAAATTTTGAAATACCGTAAAAGGAAAAACATCAGTAAACTGGAACGAATGAGATATTTCATTAAAAAAAAAGTTAGTTAAACAATTCTTTACGATTTTGTATAATTTTCCCTTTTAGTCGTTCCGATGCTTCAAAATCCTAAAAAAAAAAAAAAATTCTTTTAACCCATATAGGTGCATATGAACCAAATTGTGTATGAAACGATCAAATTCAATTTAGATTTTTGCTTGGCTAACCGAATGAAAATCAAACTTCACTCGACTCTAATATTTTACTAAAGAATTCTTAATATATCCTCGGTCATTCGACTCAAATATTTTACTAAAGAATTCTTAATATATCCTCGTTAGCTCGAGACGTGATTTAACTTATGATATGTATAAAAATTATACATAATTTGATATTATTCGTTGAATAAAAAAAATAAATTATATAGTATAACCATATTATTACAATGATAATAAGTTCTCATTAAAAAAGCTATTAACTGTTCAATAATATTCTAAAGATACATATTTCCACCTATATATAATTTTTCCAAATAAAAAGCTATATTTTCTTTTTTGAAAAGCTCAAATTCGCCCTAACTTCACAATCGAATGAGACTATTAATCGTATTTCAACTCGAGTTTAAATTTTCTTTTTTTAAAAAGATTCAGTTCGATAAATTAATCAACGGGGCCTACTGAAGACACTGGTCTCAGTTATTTGCTCCAGTGTAGTGTAGCGTGAGAAAGCATTGGTAAACATTGCACTTTCCTAAACACAAATATTTTCCACTCGATAGCAGAAAGCGTACCGGCATAAAAGGTAAGATGCTACATATATGCAGTTAACCTTAACGATCCAGGATTCCAGGTAAGATCATCCTCAATCTCTCCAGTAGCAGCATATTTGAGCCTAGGTTTTTTCTCCAGGACCGAATCATGCTACTAATAATAAATTACAGGAAAGTTATTCCTGTCTACTTAAATATTCCTGTGTATTTAGGCACACTCTACTCTAAAGTCTTCAGAGTAATCTACAGGAGGTTAATATGCAGTTTGATTCTCAAAATGAATTGTGTAGGAGAGAGATGGAATACATTGGCCGGATGAGGACAATATTGTTCATCCAATTTCAGCATGAAACAACTCTAACTAGCACTTTGCCTCCTCTGCGCTTCATT
>AP025078.1:126204-151236 GCA_036186865.1 Eustoma russellianum | reverse complement strand
AAAACTATATGCAAATCTTGCTTCTTCTCTCGATACCTCTTTATTAATCTTCTCAAGAGATGAATAACATTCATTGTAGATCTTCCTGACATAAATCCAAATTGAATTTCAGATACACTTGTCTCTTTGTGAAGTCTTTTCTCAATCACTTGCTCTTAAAGCTTTCATTGTGTGTCTCGTTAACTTAATTCCTCTATAATTCACACAATCTTTTGCATTTCCTTTGTTTTTAAACAAATGTACTAAAATAATCTACCTCTATTAGTTAGACATCTTTCTGGTCTTTTACAACCTTGTTAAAAGGATCTGTGAGCCACAGTAATACCTTCTTTCCCTAGGCATTTCCAAGCCACAATTGGAATACCATAATCGCTTTACCATTTTTCGTCATTTTCAAAGCATTTTGTACCTCTAGTAATAGAATGCTCCTACTGTATATTACGTTTTTATCCTCTTTAAAGTTACGTAACTCGCTCAATATGAATTCATCTCCACTGATTCATTATAAAGTTTCTAAAAGTATCTTTTCCATCTACCTTCTTAGGCCCTTTTCTTAACTTAAATCTTGATATTTTCGCATTTAATGCATTTCACTTGAGTCAGATCTATTGTCTTCTTTTCTCTCACTCTAGCAATTTTATACACGTCTTTCACATTCTCTTGTGTCCAACCAATTATAAAAATCTTCAAATGCCTTTAGTTTGGCTTCATTTACGGCTTGTTTAACTTCTTTTTAACAAGCCTATATTTTTTTCCTATTCTCTTCATTCCTGAAAAGTTGAATGCCTTATAACTAGTTCTTTTAGTTTTTTACTTTGTTTTGCATTTCTTCTTTCCACCACCAAGATTCCTTATTTGCAGGTGCTCAACCTTTAGACTCGTCAAGTACATTTCTCGTTATATTCTTTATTTTACCACTACATCTTCTCACACTTTATCTGGATCACTATTTGAATTCCTTAAGACTTCTTGCTCTAATACTTACTTTTCCAAAACCTATTTGCTTAGCTTCTTTCAAGTTCCACCATTTTATATTGGGTTTTATATGCTTTGTTTTCTCAATCTTCTATGTCAACGGACAATCACATTGATGTTCCATAATTAAACTTTTTTCTGGAATCATCTCTTCTCCGAGTCAGTAAATAGTAAATCTGCAATTTATTTAATGCATTTTTGAATGTAATCAACTGTTCATCTCTTTTTAGAAAAATGTATTAGTCACTATAAAATTATACGCTATTGCAAGATTCAATATTGATCTTCCTTCATCATTCTTATTTTCAAAACCAAGTTTGCCGTGTACCTCATTGTAATTCTTATTCTTTTTAACTTCATGTTCATTTAAATCTCCTCCTATAAAGATTTTCTCAGCTATTTGAATTACATCAATACGTCTTCTAAATCTTCTCAAAATTAAATCTTTATAGCAATACCTTAAACCCATTTGAGAGGGCATATACACTAGTAATATTGATTGTTATTTTTCCAAGTACCACCTTAAGGGTATCATTCTATCTCTTTTTCTAATTACACCTACTACTTTGTCTTTTAATGAGACATCTATAATAACTCCAACTCCATTCCTTGTCTTATTCTTTTCTTTGTGCCTGAGTTTAAATCCTAACTTATCCAACATCCTAGTTTTCTTACCTATTCACTTTGTCTCTTACAAACATAAAATATTTACTTTTCTCCTTATCATCGTGTCCACTATCTTTATCGTTCTTCCCGTTAGAGTTCCAATGTTCCATGTTTGTAGTCTAATACTCCTACCTAACCTAGAACTACCTCTCTTAGTATCTAACTTACGGCTTAAGAACTCAATGTTCCATTTTCGTAGTCTAATACTCTCACATAACCTAATATTCTCTCTTTCTATATAACTTACAGCCAAATAATTCTTGCTTATTTTTCATTGCATCTGAGTTCTCTAGGAAATGCAGCGACCCTAACTTAATTACCCCTGTATTTGGACTATGTGACGGAGACCCTTACTCATTTGACACTACATTCAACCCCTCAGATGCAACAGTCATTGTCGTGACACCACATTCGGGTTAAACGGTGCGTTCTATATGAAAAACATCCTAGCATTAGCGTAATTTTTTTAATTCGTAATTATGTTTAATGACAAAGTTTTACACTAGTTGTCAACCTAACATAACCTTCTTTTTTTACCCAGCTGAAACACCCAGTTTAATTTTGCTAACAAGGTCAATAAGAATTCTACATTTCTCCACCTACATGTACATAACCAATGACCAGAGAGTAGCACCTCAAGACACCCAAAAAAAAGACTTAATCTAACAACGAGTGCAGAAAATCAAGTTTGCTTCTCTCAAAGAAAAAAAAAAGGCTACATGAATCACAAAGTCAAACCACTAGAGAGATACAAATTTAATCACCTTTATTACAGCAATAAGCATGACTAGAAGTGCGTAAGAACCGATTCCACCAGTATACACCTGAAAGGCAAAAGATTAAATATTCTCAGAACATACTTAACCTCTCAGATAAATAACAGCACAAGAGACAATAATAGTTATACAGTAGTTCACAAGAAAAGAGGTTCACCTCATTCAACTCTCGCTGTTGCAAGAAAATTTTCAAAATTAAACATAATGGTCGCAGAGGAGCCCATCGTGATACAGCATCCTAGAGATAACGGGACACTCATTAGGACCATAATAAAAGGATGCCTAAAGGGTTGAAATACTAATCTACACTACAAACCTTAATGAAGTCAGCTGCTTTTGGTCCATTTTGCATGTCAAAACTGTAAGAAGAAATACAATCAGCAGATTCAACAACAACAACAAAAAGAGAGAAAAGAATAAAAAAGAAAAATAAATAATTAAATAAAAACTCTTAAAACAATCAAACATTGGAATGCATATGGTAAAGCCAAGAAATTTGAATAAATAGTATTTTAAAAAAGTATTCCGGACAGATCATTTGGCAGAAAACTGATGCTTGTCCAGGGTAAATATAAATAAAAGCCTTTGTGCCACCCATAGTAAAAGCATATATCAAGCCTTGACAAGAAACGGAATTTCTTCACAGAGAACAAGGTGAAATGAAAGATAAAAGTAGCACCTCTACAGAATAAACAGAAGAGGGCAAAAGAGGAGGAAGAGAGAGAGTGTGTGTGTGTGTTTTAGGTGTTAACAAATCGGACCAACAGAATGAATAGTAATAACGCCTGATCCAGACGTATTCACTCAACAATATACAACCTTCCCATCCATGAAGCCTACAAGCTTTATTCCTATTGCTGCATTTATATATGAAATCGACACTTATTGGAACATAGGACCAACATAGTATTAAACTTGTTCTTACTCCACACTCCAACAAGCTTCCAAAAACTCCAAGACCACCATAAAATGGTTTCTGGACAAGCTTAGTTATATACAGAAGGAAAGTAATATTCATTTTTTTTCTTTGTCAAAAAGATTTTTTCATATTCCTGTTGGATAGGAATGAAGTAACTTATTATATACTCACCCCAAAAAAAAGGTAAACTTATTATCTAATCATACATCTCAACTTAAACAGGAACTTCAATGCTTCCTTTCTACACAATCTGGAAGGGACCCAGCCGACAGGAACTTGTCCAACAAAATTCCTGCAGGTCCTCAACAAACAGGTCCCTGACAGGCTTATATACTAGTCCTGGATCCCCAGACCTTCTCTGTACTTTCTTCACGAGCTGTTTACAATAACATTCAGTTTTCGTGCAAAATTACAAAATGCAGGCACTTCAAACTTTAACGTGGTGATTACTTTATGCCCTTCAGAAAGAAATTACTAATTTAATATGGTTAACAAATACATTTTGGTACAGACTTGTTGATTTATCATATAAGCTGTTTAAAGGGGAAAAACACACCCTACAATCTCCTCTATCGATGTTCGCATTGGCCAAAGTTATCTCAATCAAGCACTTCAGTGTACATCTCATGCATCTTTCATCTCTACGCGTGCACTGAGCATCATCATAAGAGTGACAATAGGAGCATGAGTGACAAAAAGATTTTCATGTGTCATGATACTCCATCGAATTGAGGATTCATAAAATACATTAGAGGTTACTATAATTGAAAAGAGAAACGGAAGCATAATGTTTTACTGATTGACTTCACATTAGGCAGCACTCTACTTGGTCATTGGCTATACCTAACTGCTAAAACAAAAAACAGTACAAAGTATGTTGTCCAACCTGATGTCAAAGGAAATGCCACTCCGCTTCTCAACAAATTTTATGATAGGTACACGAGCCTTTGCAATAACCTGAGACACCAAAAGTTACACTTTAAATAGGGTTACCCTAAAAAAATAAATAAGGTTAACAATCCACAATGTATATTCACACTCTCTCTTTCATTTCGAGGCATAGATTATCACCCATGTCTCGACTTGAATCGTTGATTGCATAGAAGAGCGCAAGTATCACTTAACGGTGTGTGAATATCAATTTCCTAATAAAAGTTCATCTGGATGCTTACAAACGGTACCTGTATCTTTTTTGCAATTTGTTTTTGTGATAAGGCTCTCGAAAGAGCCACCAAGCCATGCTGAGGACGGTTTATATTTGAATTCAATATCACAACCTGAAATCAAACGAGTGACTAAAATACAGATAAAAGTAACATACTTATCAGAAGTAGAGCACACAGCACAAGACATATATAATCTTGAAACAAGCTATATCTGCTGATATTGTACTGTTTCCAACCAAAAGCACCATGTTGAAATCAACAGTTAATGCTAATATTTCCAGCAAAAGATTTTATGATGAAGAAAGATATTCAAGTGCCCCTTCAGTAAGTATGGGTTCTACATAGATAAACAACTACATGTTTTTTTTTTTTTTGTAATTAAACAACTAAATGTTTGTAGAAACTTCCATAACAATAGCATTGATACCCGACCTGAAGCAAAGAACAACCAACAACAGAGAAACAGGACCACTTCTACTAGGCTCTAACTATTTTCTTGCAAATACCGAATCATTGATGGCTTTTCTGTCATATTTTCCATGAATGGTGGTCACCATATTTTGAACTATAAAAGTATGTTACAAACAATATAAAACTACGGGATCAAAAGAACTACCAGCTTCATTTTTAACGACTCTTTTGTTTCAGCTCACATGTCAAACATAGGAATTCTAACTTCAGTATATGTTGTTGCAAATAGGAACACCCTTAAAGAAACACCTAACTCATGATTAACAAAATTACACGAGGCACATCCACCACTCAAAGCATGCAGCTTCCTTTTTATGGTAGATATAGGAACACCCAACGCAAGTGAGAGAAGTAGAAAGTAATTTGTCATTCAAGCTGTATCCATAAGGGTGAAGAAAGAAACAAGAGTATTCAGTGTTAGAAAGATTACATCAATATCACTAGTTGGAAGATAGAGCCCAGTCTTAAACGATCCAAAAACTTCCACCTGCATCAAACAGAGTCAGATATATTTTTGCACTAGCAGAAACTATATAGATGTTACATCAGCACAGCTTATTGAGTCACCCCCTCAATACACCCACATTCACTCTGCTAGGATTAAGTCTGATAGTGAAAAGAGGCGTATACCCAACAAAATTTGGATCCATACCTTGCAGTTGGGCCAAATATATCTGATAACATCATTTACGGTTTTAATAGCTTCATTACGGGATGCCTCCTCCTCAGGAGTTGGAGATAAAAATTTTGCAAAATCCACTATTTCTGCAGCAACCAAAGGAGATGATTAGAAGCACAATAAATTGACACCATGAAAAATAATGAAAAAACAAACCACTTATCCGAATAACTATTTTCGCCCAAAAAAAAACGAGTCCAACCAAGCAGGCAGCAGCAAACCTCGGCAGACAAGTCTTTTTTGATAAGTTAAAATTTCATATATGAAATGAGGAAAATGGCTAGCCAGAGGAAGGAGGGTGGAGGGCATTGAACTTTCTAAAGTTACAGAGGAGAACATTGAATTTCTTCTGATCCATCAGGATACTGAACCCAGTTAAAAATAGAAAAAATAAAAATAGGAGAAGATGCAAGAGGACTAAGTCAAAAAGATGATAAAGTTAGTCTGTTGGAACATAAGAGGGCTAAACTCCCCCTTAAAGCAAAAGGCAGTTAGAAAGTATACAGCTGAAAAGGGAATTGGTATCATGGTCGTTGTGAAATTAAAAGTCAGACCACAAAACTTTGGAGCATTTAGTAAGAGAGTTTTCAGAGGATGGGAGGTTTCACATAATATCCTCCCTAACTATGTAGCAGGGATTTGGTTAGGTTCATAATATTTTTAAAAGACAAATCCTACATATTGAGGAGCAACGTCTCACTTGTACGATTACAACAAACTACCCCACACAAGAAATTTACTCTTACTGTAGTGTATGGCTAAGAGAGAGATTTGGAGGGTACTATGATACCAAAGAAATCTTTATGGCCAGCAACCCTAAATCATATTAGGAGATTTTAATATCATCCTAGATAGCTGGAAGAAATGGGCAATGAGAGAGTGGACATAAAGGCAATGGAAGAGTTTACAGAATGGATTCAGAATACACACACACACACACACACTTTTGTTTGTAAGTTAGCATATACGTATATACAATATCCCTTCAAGAGGATTTAAATTTACATGGTCCAATAAAATAGAGGAGTCCAACATGATTTACTCTAGAATAGATTAAAAGTTGTGTAATAATGAATGGAACAACAAATTCCCTAGTTACCACCTTGACTACGAAGCTCCTATTATATCTGATCACTCTCCAGGGGTACTATCCATTAAGCTGGGTAAGAATATGGGAGTTAAGCCTTTCAAAATCATGAAAGACTACATGAAGCATCCGAACTTGAAGAAAATAATAGAGAATAGCTTGAAGGAGCCTGCACTAAGAAACCCGCAGGTTAGGCTATCAATTAAGTTGAAGAGGCTAAATGAGCCATTGAAGAAACTTAACAAGAAGTCTTTTGGCAGAATATCAGAGTTTCAAATGTTACACAAACACTTAAAGTACTCCAACTCCAAACTATGGAAGATTGCATGATATACAGAAGAAGCAAGTTGAAAAGAATGTCTTGGAAGATTACATGAGACTCCTTGACTTTGAAGAAACACTCTTCAAAGAGAAAGCAAGGGGGTTAAATGGATAAAAGAAGGAAACGAAACACTCAATTCTTCCATAAATCAGTCAAACATCATATTGCCAGGAACAAAATTCTGAGATTATAGGAGGATGATAGCAGTATGAATGAAGATTACGAAAAAGTTAAGGGCATGGCTACTGATTTTTGTTTAGTCCCTCTTTGTTGAACCTCACCCAAATATTACTCTACTTAAGACTTGGACGGGAGATCATTTTTGGATCTTTCCTCTCTTTAGATGCCCATATTGCAAACAAAGAAATTAAAGAAGCTTTATTCTCTATGAAGAATGATAACGCCAGGCCCTAATGGTTATATAGTTGAATTCTTCAAGGCAAACTGGAATCTTATAGGCTAGGATTTCATGGATGCCATTGCTTATTTCTTCACAAACAACTTCATATATTATCCTTTAAACTCTCCAGCTATCCCTTTAATCCCCTATGTTGATGTCCCAATCAGAATGAAGGATTTCAGACCAATCTCTTGTTATAATGTCTGTTACAAAAATGATCCCAAAAATCTTAACCAACAGATTGAAGTCATTCGTATGCTACCTTGTTGACAAAAAACTAGCCAACCTTCATAAAAGGAAGATCAATACATGATAACATCCCACTAATACATGAAATGGTACAGAAATACCAGGAGATTGGTCAACCAAGCAGCTATGCAATCAACGTAGACATTATGAAGGCTTTTGATACAGTTAAGTGAAGTTACTTGATGGATATTCTAAGGATGTTAAGCTTCCATAAGAGGTTTAAAAAATGGGTTCACCTTTGTATCTCTACCGCCTCATTCTCTATTAAACTCAATGTTTCATTAATTGAAAATTTCAAAGCAGATTCATTATCTCCTTCCATGTTTATCTTAGTTATGGAGGGAGCAAAAACTGAGACATCAAACTTCAAATATCACCCCAATAGATTTTCTTAATTAGACTCTAGATGAAACTTTGCCTCCTTGCTACAAACTCCAGTTGCCTTGCCTTTGCCTTTTGATAGCCATTCTAGCTAATCTTATAAGTTTTATTCATTCAGTATTATGTTTATTAGTACTAGTAGAATTCATCCCTTTCAGTTAAGGATCTTTTGCGTTTTGAAGGTAGAAAGTTTCATGGTTTGGATTGAATTGGCCTAGATATGGAATTTCCCAGCAGACAAGTCAAAACACACCTGCTGAACCCGGATCACAACCAACAGCAAAATGAGACATGAAATCATGAATAACCTGGCTCAAACAACAACTACAATCTCACGGTAGAGAACTCCGTATAAAATTATTTGAGACAGAATCATGATCGTAGCACATAGATTGTCCAATGCATTATCCGTTTGCTCCAGCAGATAATTCCTTAACATTATTTGCAGAACAAAAGAACAGAAGTATCCTAAATGTTACTTATCTCACGAAAACTCGAACCTCGCCTAAACGTGACAGAACAGTAATTCTGAACCAACAATCTCCAACAAAATTGACAATCTCCAAGAAACTCAAATAGGTTAGTACAAATAATTACGTAGTGCAAAATAAGTAAAGCATAAAAGCAAGATTACCATGGAAACAAAAGACGAAAAGAAGGGGGGAGGGGGGAGAAAATATTTCTAAATAAGTTATCGAAACCTTTATGAAGCTGAAGCATTGGACTCTTAAACCGACAATTGGATCGAAACCAAGTCCCTTCAAGTCTTCTCTCCTTCTCTTCTTCTTTTGCAGGCACTGGTGTCGTCGGAACAGGAATCGCAACGACATCCTCTGCATCAACGTCAAGAGAGAAAAAATCTACAGCGGCGGTTTCGGTAGAGACGGAGTCAAGAGAAGACCCTGATATCTCGTTGCGGAACACAATATAGGATTCGGGATCCGGTGATGTTGAAGACGACGAAGGTGGTGGTGGCGGCGGCGAAGTTGAAAGAGGGCTTAAGGTTTCGTATTCACAAGAAGTAGACTCCGCCGCTTCCATGGCGACGCGTTTACAGTTGCACTGGAGGGTTTCGTAGAGCAGCTTGCGGGATTTAGACCGGGTGCTTGGGATACTAACCGTCTGACCGGCAAATTTATTCATTCTTATATCACATCTTAATTTCCATTTTTAATAGACTCAAAAATAAAATAAAACAAAATGAATCATTAAATTAGTTGCACTCTTTATATGTAAATTAAGATTTGATCAACACAGCTTGACACATTATTATGGATTATCAATAAACAATTTCTTAACACATATCCTCCTTTATTCTCTCATAGACGATAAATTTTAAGACAATGGAAGTAATAATGATGATGTTCTATATTCAGTCTGAATAATCAATTAAATATTGCAACTCTAGTTATAATGTTGGCGAGGATAATTATATATCGACATTACCCTATTAATTGGACTAAGCTTATTTTATTCTATAATTCATGCTTTAAGAATTCAAATTGTAAATGAATTCATGTTGCGTTACAAGTTACTACCTTCTACATATACAATAATCACTACCAAATTGACATTTATCAATTAGTGTAAAGGTGTCAAACAATTTGTTTATCATTTTCTGAATGTGTGTTACATTAGGTTTTAGAAGTGAAAAAAAAAGGCGTGTTATGTGTTATATGAATTCGACAAAAAGAATGAAAACAACATAAATTTCTTTTAAGACTCCTATATGATTACTACTTCCGAATTGGAAGATATTTTTTTTTTTTTGAAATGTCTTAAAAATATGATCACTTTTTTTTAAATCTTTAAGGATTATGTAATCTTTCAAAATTGTGTTCGGTAATAATAAAAAAGACAACACATTAAATACTAACCAACAATATATAAACGATAAAAGAATAAGATTAAACGGTCATGCCCATCCTCCTCATAAAGAAGGTGGTTCATACGCGTAGAGACAAAAGAGAAGTTGATGGAAACAAACTCTCTATCCCTGGAACAGAGGTATTGTTTGATTGCCACTTATCCTTTCCAGACTCTAGCGATAGCTTTTGCTGTCGTTGGGATATACTGAGTAGGAATAATGATGATGATGATCATTCCCGCTTTGTGCGAGTTATCTAATTAACAGAAGAAGAAGAAAATCATATCGTTTTCCCTATCTTTATTAGAACCAATTACAAATAGGTTACATAAGCTAAACTCAAATTTGCACATATTTCATGAATATTTTTGTAGGTTTATTTTCTTCGTGTTTAATTATCATAAACATGTGAAACTTTTACCTAAGTAAATAATTATGAGGGATTTTGTTTACTGAACGGGAATATTTGCAAATACCCATATTTATTATGTGCGAAGTACAGAGGTAAGCTATTGATTGAAACACAATTATAATCATGATCGAATCATATTTTGGATGTATTTGATTTAAATCATTAACTTAATAAGTTTGATACAACAAAAACTAGTTGATAGATAGTATGAATTATTCATTATCATTTTAATCTTTATAACAACTAGTAAGGTTGCTGAACTTAAGGTCACGTGTACGAGCCGCGGAAACAGCCTCTTGCATAAAGTGTAGAATAAGGTTGTGTGTCTTCCTCGGACCCTGCGCAAATGTTGGAGCATAGTATACGGGAACGCCTTTTATAACAATTCTCTTTAATGTAAAATAAAACAACTATTTCCTCAACTCCCATGTCCAGGCCATGAGCATTACCTGGTACTCGGATTCATTTTAAGAGAAGGTGCATAAAGTCCATAATTTTTAAATCCTTAAACCTATAACGAATCCATTACTCCAAAAGAAACAAAAATGCTTCCAAGTGAACGTCTTATGAGTCTGAACTTCAAAAATTCACCAACCATCAGGATGAAAAACAGCAAGACTTTTGACCAAGAGATCCAATGGCTTGCAATGGAGTTCCTGGATGAACAACCTAGGAAATGCTCTCCACATGAACTCTTTCATGCAGTTGTACTTCTCCAAGTTTCTTAGGAAGAATACGAAGGCTGCCAAATCGTTGATGCAGCTCAATGATCACAGCAAACAAGATGACATCCTAAGGCATGAGTAGAAGTCTGCACTATGGTTAGCATAGATGTATATGGGCGTTTCCGGTGCACTAAGCCCCGTGTTTGCGCAGGATCCGGGAAGAGGCCGGATCGCTTCACAATCTGATGCTTTACCCTGTATTTTTTTGTGCAAGGCGCTGTTTCCGCGGCTCGTACGCGTAACTTCAAAGTCACAAAACATACATGTATGATCCTCAAAATCTTGGTGAATGAAAGAGTGAATTCCGTAAATCAAAGTATCAAAACGGCGTATGGCCTTAGATACTTGAAGGTTGAAATATGTTGTTGAACTTGAAACCCTTGGACAAATGATGATGTTTTGATGTGTGTTACTACATTGACATTTTTCTTCCAGTCCACAGACAAGCTGATTAGTCCTCCAGTTATGTATATAGGCAATGATACCATTAGAGCTTGAGAGAGCGTGCTCTGGAGCAACTAGTAAAGTTGTTGCTTTGTGATTTTGAGGGTAACAAGTTCGAGCTGCGGAATCAGCCTATTGCACAAAGTGTGAGGTAATGCATGTACGCATCAAATCGGAAAGCGATCCAGCCTCTTTCCAGACTTTGCACAATCGCGTGAGCCTAGTACATCATGAACGCCTTTTTTATACCATTAGAGCTTGCTTTTCTGCTTTCCAAGAAGCCTTCCCATTTTCCTCCGTCAACCTTGGTGTCCATGCCAATTGGAAGAGGCCAAAAAGTAGGATAAAGGCAACCATTGTAACTTAGAGCGAGGACAGTTAGCATTAGAAATGAAATGAAGGGCAGTTTCTCCGGATGCCTGCTGACATAAAACAATTGTGATACCATAATATGACCTCAAGGGTGCTTGCTACCAAAACCATGGTAATCTCCTAAATGAATTATTAGCGTTTAGTTGTGATGTTGGTTAATAATTTATTTATTGCTTACGTTTGGTGTTTTTCATTTGTCTGTTCATGCTAAGTAGTCCACATTTTTACTGAAACAGAGGAACTGGAGAAACAGGCATTTGGGTTGATTTCTCAGAAACAGAGGAATGCTGGGTGTTTTCTGAATTTATGTTAGAAAAGACTTGGAAGTCTTTGTACTTAAGTGAAAGACTAGGACGTTCTTGTTGGTGTTGATGCTAAAGAAGGACACTTGGTATGAAATTCCTTGCTATGAAAAGTTCAAAAGCCGTAACGTGTAACAACGGACATCATTTCCTTTGTCTTTCAAGTATGGTTATCCATATCAGATAACTCAGTAAAAGCCTTATCCTACACTTTTTTTTGTGCAAGATGGATACAACCTTTATCTTACACTTTCTTTTGTGCGACAGAGACTGTTTACGTATCTCGAACACGTGACCTCAATGTCACATAGAACAACCTTGCTAAAAAAATGCACGCAAAATTTTGCCTTGTGTGCCGAGGGGATTCTTCGGATATATCCAAGGACCAAAAGACAAGAATTCCATTTTTTTTAAAGGAAAGAACAAAAGACAAGCTGAGAGGACCTAATAGCGTCAGTGTTTTTTATTGAAAAGAAATAGCATCAGTTTAGTTAGCATTTTAACCAAACGTCTCTTGTTTTTCCCGCAGGGGACAAATATGTTGCTTCTAGAGAAGCTGCAGCCTGCAAATGTAGTTTACGTTGCGAAATTAACAAAACAAATGACAACAATTGCATGAGCAGTCAAGCGAATATATTAACTAATATTGACCAGCAACTGTACATAAACATTCACAAACATATACGTTTGTAAAATCACGTTAATACTGTTAAACATAACTGCTTTCTCCAGCCATCGGTACAGCTAGTCTATCAAGGAACTTTTTTAAGGAATGCCATCTTTAAACCAACTCTCAAATACCCAAAAAAGCCTATCCATCTCATGACCTGTAATGCAGGAAATCAGGCAAACAATGGACTGCTTACCGGAGCTCAAGAAAGAAACTTTTCACAATCCTTAACACCAATTTGAGCAAATGCCTCGATCACTGTCTTCATGTATCCCCTTAATTCCATTGTGAACTTCTGTGAGTTACCCTTGCTAGATTTATCAACTTTTCCAGGGGCCCCTTTGACAAAAGATCCCACTAGGGCTCCATTCAAGTAAGCCTTACACGCCTCCAAGATATCATGAGCATGTTTCAGAAAATGTCCGGCAACTAAATCTTCAAAATGCTGCAAGTAAACACAATATCCATGAAAAGATTAGTCTAGGGCACTAGGAAGTTAATATACTTCCGGTGAAAACCGGGATGTGATTTGAGCATAATCGTTATTACAGCATAAACATGCCTCTTTCTCTATCAACCTCTCCACCAATGAATGGAATACTTAATGCTTTTCACATCACCATCTCAAAATGCAAACAGTGAAAGGCCGCCAAAAGACTAGACTGATATAGCAGAAAATCACCAAATTGAATTTGGAATCATGTTTTTTAAGTTTAGAAAAGAAAATTTACATCACCTTAGGTGGCTTCCTGATGCTGTATACCATTGTCTTAAGAGAGTAGAGGAAAGTCGTTTCATTGTACTGCTGCGACAATCTCTCTCCACGAACTGTACCACGCGTACTTGCATATCCAGGCTCATTGAAATAAGGTTTTACATTCAAAATGAGGCCCTGAATAGAGACCAAAACTTGCAATACTGTAGATGTACCAGGGATCCACATCTCTTTCTGACTACCACTCCAGGTATTAAGAAGACTGAGGCATACTTTTCCGCAGTCGTATAAGTTCGGGTTGATGCGAAGACCACCAGAGTGGTACTTAACATGCTGTAAAAGACTAGTCATTATTCTCATTTGAACAAAATAAATGCATGTGTAGCTTTCCACAGAAAATTGAATACGTAAAGTAGTCTAAAAGTTAGTTCCATACCGGTGGGACATTGGGATAACTGGTGGGGAAAAACATATCAAAGAAAAAAAGGCCATCATGGTAAGGAGTCCCTTCTGCGCCAATTATTACCGCCCGCAACAGGTCCATCCTCGATTCATACACTCGGACAAATATTGTCTCTGTTATTGACAAACATGAAAAAAATAAATCCAGGGACACCTGAAAAGTTATACGTAAATCCTAAAAGGGTACTGCAGAAGCTGCAGATAAAGGCTTGACATTGTACGACCAGTATAGCATTACCTCCATAGACCTAGTGCCAATAATCTGCAAAAGGATTGAGGAACACAGCAAACTAATTGGACAAATAACAAGCATTTACCAGGCAGATCTTTCTCAAGGATTTTCCACTCATCTTGTATTTTCCTGGACCAACTTTTTGATGGCTGTTACAGAACACCATTAACAACAGTAGAAGGAAGAAGGAAACATACATGGACTTCAGAAATCTAAGCTTACTAGATTCACTGATGCAGTTTTGGTACAAAACAGGTGGTCTGAATGATCTTCAACAGTGTCAAACCTTTTGGAAAGATCAAATTTTTTCGTATTGACTTCAGGATTCCCATAAGCCATCTTATTAGAGGATGGTCCAAATGAATTGGAAACAGTAACATCCTTTTGGCTCTCCAAATTAACTGGACTCCAGGAACTAAATGCCGTGGGGAAGCCAGTAAAAGCAGACAAATTTGAGCTTCCAGACATAATTGAAGGGATCCAGGCTCCATAGTTTGAATCAACAACACTCTTCATGCCTCCCTTGGCACCTAGTCCTTGACTGTTATAACTGCCAGTACCAGTAGGCATCTGGGGATCATTATCTGCAATGGTCAAAAATTGGTGTTTTGACCAATGCTGGACTTCCTCAGAGGGTGCCTTAGACTTCCCTTTACGATCTGAAGTTGCCTGAAGCCCACCTGTTTTCGAATTTTTTGCAGAATCATAGGATGAATTTGATTGCACTACCCCAGATACAGCTGGCTTATCAGGCAAATGACAGCCAGGAAAAGACCAACCTACAGACGGCTTCAACTTCTTTGTCTCATACTTGCTATGTGGGTATAAAATTTCTTCAGATGTATATTTTGCATTGCCATTTTTAGTTTCCAAACACCAAGGGGAAGGAGATTGCACATTCAAAGATGAGAAGCCTGCAGGATTCGACTGGGACTGCGAAGCAGAGAGAGTGGAAGCACTTTCCAGAAACAACTCCGTTTCATTGCCTTTGTCATCCATAAACCATGGGACTATTTCCTTTACTTTGTCATCCATAAAACATGGAACAGAGACTTCAATTCCAGGAGGTATATCCCACTCATCAAACTGTGATTGCAACAGAGCATACTGATCAACGTACAAATGATCATCAAACAATCCGCTGTCGCCATCCTCCACATAAATTACGTCATCGTATGTTTCATGTACATGATGTGATATCTCAATATCACTCTTCCCTGAAGACTTCGGAGCATTTCCCACTGCATAATAAGGGGTCCCAGCACTAGAGCGAAGAGAATGATCGGCAAAAGTTTGCTTGAACATTGGAGAATGTGCATGCTGACAAGCACGTATATGAATCAGTGTAAGACTAAAAAATGAGGAACCTCCAAAGCTCATCCACAAGACAAAAAAAAAGTGTGAGCTGATACATCAAGAAATATATAAAATATAGACTTCAAAAAAAAGGAAATAAAAACAAAAACAAAAAGGAGTTCATTCCCACTTACGCAGGCTTGTTCAATATTTGGTTTAGACAAAGAAAAGCCTTATCACGAACATTCTTCTCCTTCTCATAAGAGAGGGGTATGATTATGCGCTGACCCCTGCTTTCTGTTCACAACGTACTTCTTCCGGCTTTAACTTTTGCATATCTTGTAGCTGAATAAGACATCGGCAAGTCTGACCAACTAATGTACACGATTATCGATACCTTCGAACAAATTACAGCTTCTAAAAGCTGCCCATTTTTGTCATCTATTTCCATGTATAGCAATTCAGTGTCACTTAAATTTTTTGAAGGCTTTTATAAATATCAATACAGGCTTCTCCCAGAATGAAAGTTTGATAAATGGTGCACTGTCTGATATGCTCATACCATGGAAATGAACTAACTTTGTTGATGTCAATGTCTGATATGCTCATACAATGGAAATGAACTAACTTTGTTGATGTCAATGTTTTCAATTGCTCTGGGAAAGTTCGTCATATGATAGCCAAATATACTTAATTTAGGGAGAAAATTAATATTCACATAGATGCTTATCCACTTCATTTAATATGTGTTAAAATGGTCCGAATAAGCATATTGAGGTGTGAAAAATTATATTGCACAGTTTTAGTTATATATAAGTTCGAAGGGCCAAGAATAAAGCAAGATGTCAACAATATTTTGAGGACATACCATAAAAGAAACTAATCCTTATTTTCTTTAAGAAGCACCAAGTTGCCCTTAAAGTCAAAGTCAATTTTAGCAAAATCTTTTCAAATGACTTTTTTAGGTTCTTTACTAGAATATAGAGAGGCAACTTGCATGGTTCCCAGGTCCAATGCCAAAGTCAATTTCTCACATAAATACAAGTTCAGGTATTAAAAGATATTTAGAGGGTGTTTGGTAGGAAGTGTGGAATGAAGGAATAGGAATCATTTTTTATGACACTCATTCAATATGCCTTCATTTGATTGTATTTTCTCCATAAATACAAGTTAAGGTATTAAAAGATATTTAGAGGGTGTTTGGTAGGAAGTACAGAATGAAGGAATAGGAATCATTTTTAATGACACCCATTCCATACACCTCTACTATTCTCTTCTTCCTTAACGGGGAAATGGGGCTTTATATAGGCCGAATTGAAAAATTAGTTAGGGCAATTGAAAAGAAAGCAATGATGAAAGGGTTACTTGTCAATGGTCAAACAGTGGACACATAGCAATGATGAAAGGGTTACTTGTCAATGGTCAAACAGTGGACACATGGGGCCATGCTTTCAGATGAGACAATAGCATGAAGAAAATAACTAATTTTAGCAATTTGTAGCGAAAATAAACAAGCCAATGGCATCATTGGATGTGTTCGTGTGGCGAAGGGGAAAGAGAAGTCTGCAAGTGGTAGTGTTTGTGCGATGGTGCGAATAAAAGAGGTAAAGGGGTCTTAGTGATTTTGTCATCTACAAAAGAGGGAAAGGTGAGGAAGACGACATGAAGGCCAGGGAAAGCAATTGAAGGGTAATCACTTTGATCATTTAAGTGGGATGAATAATTATTGTTGGATGATCAAGGATAATAGATTTGGCATTAACACGTCAACTCAGGAGTTTTTCTTTTTTTATAATTTTTTTACAATTACGAGTTTTTTTTATTTAATTAGTTAATTAACTAAGTATTCAATGATTTTGGTAAACTAATTACAAAATTATTCAAATGATTTAAAAAATATTTTTTTCTTTGCTTTTGTTGTGGCAAAAGTGTGTGTATGTGTGTGAGCGCTTTGATTTTCATTTCTGTAACAAATGTGTTCCAAACAGTATCTATAGTCATGGGTTTTCAAAGCAAACCTATACCCAATTACATCATTCCAATATAGGTGCTAATTCAGGAGTTCAAACCAAACGCTCAAGCAGCCTATTGCAGCAGCAACTGTTGTTGTAATGATAACATTATAATATAAGTTGGCATTAATAAACGACTCTTAATCTTAATGATTTGGCCCGGAAAGGGATAGACAATGGTTGGACTACCCCTCTATGGCAGGACAATTGGCATCCTAAAGAGTATTACGTCTTCCGATAACACATGCCATCCCAACTTGCAAAATCCGACTAATCCACCAAAATTTCGGACCATCCTTATATCACAATATTATCATAATAACAACGATAACAATGACAGGAAATAATTTGACCATCAGAACAAAAAAGTAATAACAACATAGTCCCAAAGCCATTATTTATATCTACCTTTTCTTTGTGACTTGCATCAGCCTCTCCGGAAACATGCGTCAAGGTAGGCCAATCTTCATAATTGTCAAGATCTATTATTTCAGGACAGAGAACCTACATAGCATTACAAACAATCATTCATATAATGCAGACTATTATCAAGAGAAAATAAAACAAAAGATCCACCAAATAACTCCATGGGAAAAACTGGGGAAAAAAATAAAAGTGGCTGGTTCAGTAAACATTCAATAAGGAGCCCACTAATCATATGCAACCAACAAGAATGCCTAGAGGTAATCTTCTACTAAGATCGACAAACATTGTTAAAACAAGAGATATATCATTCTGCATGCCCACATGAGGGCAGGATGCACTTGATCTTTTAATCCAAATTGCATTACCACCAGCTAAACATTGGCCCTTTCTTTTTTTTTAAAGTTTCCCTCCTCAAAAAAATTAGTACAGATCAAAATATTCGTGATAATCCAAAGTCTGCATCAAGTATCTTACGTATTTATTACTGTTATCCTAGCCAAAAGTTTTAAAACAAGATTGACTCTGTTATTTATTTATTATCGCTTTTCTAGTTGTTAATGATAATAATAACTATTGAAGATCAAAAAATCCACAATACTATAAATATCTATCTACTGGCTTACTTAATCATCACGTAATGGAAGCCATTTACATACGTTGAAAAACATGATTTCTCAAGGGAACTTCTAATGCAGCTTCCAACGAGTTTGTAAAAAGAGTCCCAGAAGAGTTTGAGGCACTACATGGTTCGAAATCCAACCGATCAAGAAAGTGCAATTACATGGCCGGAACGGACTCTGTAGCAGCTTAACTCCAGATTTGGTTTCAGAATTCGGTTGCTTCAAGTAAGGTACCTTGGTGTTGCTTTGGTAAATTTTAACTACCTCAAGCTCATACCTATGATGAACTATACCCACCTAATATACATAATTATTGGGCCAATATATTTCCCAAGGAGGCTGTTAATGGAAACTCCTCCTAGTCAAGTTTTTGACTTGGCAGTCTTAAACCCGGGTAGAGAAGGGGGTTGTGTTAGGTTGACAGCCAGTGTAAAGCTTTGTCATTAAACATGATAATGAATTAAAAAAAAATTGCGGTATTGTTAGGATTATTCCCATAAGGAACGGTTTGTACAGTCCGAATCGGTATCTCGACAAGGACAGGTGCACCGAAGGGGCTTCCAATGTAGTGTCAAATAACCAAAGGTCCCGTCACATGATCCGAATGTGGCGAAAATTAAGTGACAACCTCTGCATTTCCTGAAGAACTCGGATGCAGTGAAAAATAAGCAAGAGTTCTTATCATGTAAGTTAGATGCTAAGAGAGAAAATACTATGTTAGGTAGAAATATAGACTATGAACATAGAACATGGAATATTGGTAACTCTAATTCTAACGGAAAAGACAATGGAGATAGTAGATTCGATAATAAGGAGAAAATTATACATTTTATGTTTGCAAAAACAAAATGGATATGTGAGAAAGCTAGGATGGTGGACAAGTCAGAATTTAAACTTTGCTACAGCAGGAAAGAATAAGACAAGAAATAGAGTTGGTGTTATTATAGATGCCTCATTAAAAAGACAAAATAATATGGAGATGTACAAAGGCATCCTATAGATGCACTTGTTAAATGGTACGAGACAATGAATGAAGTGTATGTTAAACGTGGGAAATGGAGACCAAAAAAGACATGGAGAGAGACAATAAGAAATGATATGACTAATATGACAATTGGAGATCATATGGTCAGTGATAGAGCACAATAGAAATGACTCTTTTTTAGGGGCAATAGAGACGACTCATTTATGTAGCCGATGCCATGCAGAAGGTAAAAAATTTAAGTGAGGATTTTAGGTACTTAGGCCTGAATATATAATATGTTTGAAAGATGTGCATTCAAAAAAAAACATATTATGCATTGATAATAGGAGACACAAAAAGAATAGGATTTATGTTACGAGTCAAAAACAAAAACAAACACAAAAACAAAACAAAGAAAAAATAAAAATAAAACGCTAGAGAAATGATTAATCCATACAGCCGACTCCATATAGTGAGAAGAAAGCTTGAGTATTGTTGTTGTAAGTTGTCAACGGAAATTGGAGGATAACAGTGCATTACCACGCAATGGTGGAGGAAGACATCCTAGGAAAAGACATGTCATAAGACTATTTATTGCACAAGTAATCTGGAGAGTTAGACAGGGTAAGGTTGAAAAAAATAAATAATGCCATATTGAAAAAACTGATTTGACAAGCTTGTGCTGATAAAAACTCTTTTTGGATCGTGCGCATTGATTAAGTATGAGAAAAGTCTGCAAGCAGGTTGAGTTTAGAATGCCTTATCCATGAATTTGGCAACAAAAAAAAAAAGGCTCCTAATAAGAAAGGTACAGGCCAAGAAGTATTCATGGTTTTAGAAGAATTTACTTCTTGGAAATAGTATGATCCAAGTTGGTAATGGTCATTAAAGGGGTTCAGGTATGAAATCTATCATCCCTTGCTCCAATTGATTACTGCTTGGACACCAAACATCATAAGAAGTTACGGTTGAGACAAGAAGCTAATCTCTCTAACTTGATTAAAGATAGCCAGCTGACTGCAGGGAAGAAGAGATGCTCAAATGTTAGGCTGACTATGAATATCCTTAAATAATTCTTGACTTGACACAAATGAGGGGAACCTTTGATGGCTGGATGAACCAACTGCTTTCAGTTAGAGAAGTACCATCACTATGTATCCAATGCCTCATTCATCATGACTTCATGCAGACATACTCAAACCTTTCTGTGCCTGCAATTTATCCAGTAAAGTATTCCTAGGACTGTGAAAGGATACCAACGCAGAAAGCACCTTTTGCATCATGCCCTACAAATTAATGGAGAGTTGTCCCTTAAAGTTATTTTCCAAAGAAGAAAAATTAAAAATCACAAGCAAGCCCAATGAGAACGGAGAAACTAGGTAGATTCATGGAGAAATAATTGAGTAATATTATGGTATAAGATTAACTCATAAAAAACAACTATTTTACATCTTCTGCAACAATTTGTGAGCTACAAAATGAGTTGATTGAGCTTTGTCTAGATTGCACGAAATTAAACAATAACCATTCTCGATAACTCAAAAAAATCCTCCTAGAACACGAAAATATCAACCCATTCGTCAAAATCACATCTCATTCAACGTCTAGATTAATGAAAAGCAGAAAACAACCACCACTTGGCAACCAGAAAAAGTTATCCCTATTAAGTGAGCCCGTCTCTCCTTAAAGAAAACAACATTTCCATGCTAAAACAAGTCGATAAGAAATAAGCACGCCTAGTCCAAGATTGAAAAGCAGCGGAAGCACGAAGTTATAAGTGGTTATGCAGTTATACGAACTAGGACGCAACCTTTACCATTGATCTAACATCAGACCACCACTCCACAAAAATTTCCAGTAATCAAATTAACGGCCATTTGCCAAGTTAACAGAAAAACCCAAAAAAAAAAAGTACAAACTTTATCACCTCTTTTCCCTTAAGCGACTTAGACTTGGAGCTCCAATTCACCGGCGCCGGGATTTCCACCACGTCTGCGTCCTCCATACACGTCGAACTTGTGCCAGAAAACTCCCTCTTCCTACACACAGTCACACACACACGTCCCTCGCCATTACATCAGTAAAAAAAATCTGTATCTATATATATAAATATATACGTACAGAAAACCAAAATTTACTTGGAATTTTGAGACATATAAAGAGAAATTGGCGGCGGAGACTCCATTTTGATCAGACGCAGGCGTCCCTTTTCTTCGGCTTCTATTTGTCTTATGATACACGGCTCGTTTCGATTATTCAAGAAAAATCATATCTTTAACACAAATCAAAAATCCGACTTTTCGGCTCCTCTCCTGATCAATCGAGAAATGAAAGTTGATTAAAAAGGAATAATTAAATAAATAATCGGAAAACAAGGCAACTACTTTTTTCTCCTGTTCCAACTTTCCTTCTTCACTGAAGCAATTTACTAGAACGACTTCGGGTAGGACTGTAGTATGGCCCACGGGTTCACAAAATAACCCTGAGTTTGCGTTTAATTACGGCTTCTTTCTACCGTTGGATTATATTCAAGGGTGGAGATGTGAGAGATGAAGAGAGAGTAACGCTCGCCTCATCATGGACACGTTCGAAAAGTGTGGGACCAACGTTTTCCAAAGTATGACGTGTGGTAGGAGGCTTTTGAATTTTCTTTTTCGTTTTTATTTTCCACTTTGAAAAGGATAGGTTTTTGCTTTTTGTATTGGAGTCTTCTTTTAGGAAAAAATACTAAGAAGAGTTTAATTAGGTAAGTGTTTGATTTGATTAGGAGTTGTCCAATTAACTAAGTATATACTTCACAATAATTTTGCTACCTTATTTATGTAAATAATGGAAATATGTAATTATAAAAGTTATGAATCGGTTAAACTTTTTTGTGTGGTTTGTAAATAAATTGAAAGCTTTATCAAAAATTAAATGATCTTGCAATTAGTTTTCAGAAAAAAATTGCAAACAGTCACATAGGTACTAAGTAAACGTCCTACCTCATATATATTGCAAAAAATTTGTTCAATGTTAAAGAACCTAACCCCCTGCTATTGTATCTTATCCACATAGACTAAATTTGGGTGAATCTTATTGTAATCTTAACTAACATATTATAGCCTAGAAATTATTTTTAAGGATGATCGGATTAGACATGACCTATTAGATTTGCATTTATTAAATGCGCGTGGTATTATAGAAGCAGATGATTAAGGCTAAAGAGGTTTAAAAAAGATACATAGGCCTCTTTACACTTTAGGTTGACTTTGCACTTTTTCGTTTTTGTCATTGTCTATCATTATTTGTGCATATACACTATGATAGCTATGTTAATTTCAGAAGTATTTGGGTTTCTTGTTCTTTGTACAAATTCTCCTACGGAAGCAGTGACAAACTGACAATGATCCGGCTCTCTAGGTTTTTCTTCTGTAAATTTTGCACCTTTCTCTCTCTGGTCTTTCTGAGATATAAATAGTTAGATCATCTTGTGCGAGTGAACATGTATTGTGCACTTGACCAGAACACTATTTGTTACTTTTTTGATTTCCAAGATATCAGATCTGCTCCAACAAAAACACAATAACCTGTAGTAGAACGTCGATCAGATGTGGATCCAGCCCAGCCAACATTAAAAATCCTTATATTCTTTTTTGTAAGTTAAAATTTTATATATGGCCAAATTAGGCTAATTACAAAAATAGTTGTTCAAAGAAAACACTAGCAAGCATAACTTACATCATGGTCCCCAAACCAGATTTCCAACTAAAGTAAAAAAACACGAGACACCCTAGTTAGGAGTTGCAAAAACAATAAAGGAAAAGAAGCAAATGAACCAGGTGTGGAGCTCGGACCACGAGCAGCCTGCATAGGCTAAAGGCAGAAGAGCCCAAATATAAGAAGAGTCGAGGCAAAAAGGTCCATGGACCATAGACAGTGTGAGTAGCAAATAAGAACCATAGACAGTGTCGTTAGGCACATGAGAGGGAATTGAAAACACCCTTCCAGTCTCCCTTATACTTCTCGAATATCGCAACAGATCTGACTTTTTCTTTAAATTTTTTTTGATCATACTCATATACACATTGAGCGAATAAGAATTCAAACCCTTATTTTTTTTAATATTTCGAATTCGCAGTAAAAAAAAAAAAGGTTTTGGATAATCCGATACCATACGAAGAGACTGAACTTGTTATCACTGTTACGGCCTTTCTTATAAACTTAACAGAATGAATTAAATATATGGTTTTATATAAAAAAAACGTTACATCAAGTGGTTAATTGATATGAAAGCCTAACATAGGTTCTCGACTCTATAGTAGTGAAATAGTGGTATGTATAAGACCCGGAATGGAGTGATGTAGAAGTTATAGTGGTAGGTAATGGATGGACGGCGGAGGATGAAGGGAGAAGAGTGGAGGAAAAAGAAAAAGAGATGGCAACCTGCTATTACTAGTTACCAACATGTGATTTAATTTTTTGTGAGACATTTTCCAAAAAGGTTTAGATAAAATTAAAATAAACTTAGTTTTGAATATTTAATAAAAAAACTCATAAACGTTTAATTACATTATGTAAATAACATCATATAACTCCTAAAGAAAGCTTTGTCTAACTAATAACAACATCATATAACTGCTAAAGGAAGCAATTAATGCAAACAACTGCCTTTCCAACAATGACGAAGAACCCAATTAAACAAGTGAGCACAGAGTCAAGTGGCAAAGCTACAAATGAACAACAACAATAACAATCATACACAGTATATCCCAACGACATCAAAAGCTATCGCTAGGGTATAGGGAGGGTGAGATGTAGACAAACAATACCTCTATCCCAAATGATAGAGAGTTTGGAAGAACAAATTCAGTGCAAATCATATTTTTTATGTATAGAATTGTTGGCTTCTCAGATCACAAAACTAAAGAGCAATGTGTTCCCAGCATTATTGATTTGAATCCAGAAAAAAAAAGATGGTGTAGAACCATGTCTAGAACAATGGTGTGGACTCTAGAGGTCATAGCTTACACTATATTTCCAAGTTCTTTTATGAATAATATACAAAAATCTCAACTACATTGCTGTTCAGTGAATTGAGGTGACAAGACTAGCCTATCAATGAGATCTTGTAGCCTCTTAGCACCTAATCCAGGCTTAAGCTTGGTGGGATTTTTGACCTTGGAACAGCGAGGTTTACCTGAACACCAACCACCTGGTGTGAAGCTTCCGTTTCTTCTCCCCAGTAATACAGCATCGATTCTGTCCAGAGCTGGATCGTTTTCCTTGAATTTACGCGCAAATGCAGCACCACTCGCGATCATTTTTGGCTGTGTCGTTGATGGACAGGGTATGCGGATGCTGTTTTGGTGGAAAATCCCAAGAAATGTAATGCATATCATGGTTGATAACAGTTTTTGAAAATTCTGGGGCGTTGCACACT
>AP025078.1:90295-126194 GCA_036186865.1 Eustoma russellianum | reverse complement strand
TTCTGTAAAACTCCAATCTCAATCAACCAACAACAACACTTAGACCTTTTCTCAATACACTTAGACCTTTTTCTCAATAAGTGAGGTCGGTTATATAGATCAATCATTTTTTTTACACTTTATTTTTATTTTGTTTAATTTTAATTTTGTTTTTAGCTCGTAACCTAAGTCCTACCTTCCTTTACCTAATGCATAACATGTGGATTTAGAATACACATTTTTCAAAACTACCGCATCATCTTAACCGTGATTCAGGCGTAAATACCTAAAATTCTCACTTAAATCTTATACCATCTATATGACATCGATAACATGAATCGATTGTCTCTATAGGGTTCTTTGTTCATGCTCATAATGACTGCCCAATATTCAGACCCATACAGCAACGCGGGTCTTACTTCTGTCCTATAAAACATCCTTTATAATCTTTAAAGGTACTTTCATATCACCAAAAGGACCTGACGTATTTCTCCACTTTAACCATTATGCTTGTACCATGTGATTCACATCTTTGTCGATTTCTTTATCTTTTGTAGTATAGATCATAAATACCTAAACTCTTACTTAGGTGAACATCCTATCATTAGTACAATTAATCCATAAAAATGTGTCATTTTTCTTCCTTCAGGATGAAGAAACAACAGAGAGGCCAGTACTTAAAAGGATCAGCAAGTCATAAGAGTTGACCAAGGTCAAAGGAAACATGGTCTTAGAAAGTAAGCATTGCACATAAGATTTCAGAAAGAGGGTAACAACATAAACATATACACATTCTTTACAGTTAAAGCCTTTCTGTTCATTTTCACTGTTCTCCTTTACATGATTCACATTTTACTTTTCTCTTGACAAATTTATGCAAATTCTTTGAATATATTTAGCCCAATTCAAAATGCTTGGGATAGATAGCATGGGTAAAAGGAAAAGATAACTCCTAAGAAAAAAGGTATAAAAGCATAAAGAAAACCAGATGATATGTTATGCTTTTTACAGTAGAAAAATTGTAAACAGACATTGGGGGAGAGGGTCTCAGAACATCTGCATAATTCAGTGTTAAATCAAGGTTGAAGAATATAAGATGTATAGGACTAACCAGTGAAGAGTTTAAATGCATTGGGTAAGGCTCTCCTTGGATTGGCCCAGAAGATTTCTCCTTTAGTTGTCTGGTAGAGCCCAGGGTCTACAATCAGAGGCATAGCTCTTTGGGATCTGAGACAGAACAGAGCAAAAATAAGTCTCTGAGTAGCTAGTTAAGTTACCAACAAGTCAGAAGCATACGTCAAAACAACAAAAGAGAAAGAACTTACGCCTTCCATCCTAATTTACTTGTGTGCTCAATGAAGTTCAATTCTCGTTTCATGCCTGAAAATACATGTAGAAGATCTGCAAGGAGAGATTGCTGTAAATGAGAATTCACTTGAACAAATTGAAACATATAATATGTACTACAAACCTACAAATCAATGCTCAGGAATTTAATTAGAGAAATTTTTTGGCATCATCATGGCACAAACCATCTTGAGTCACCAACGGATAATCTGAAGCGCTTAGGTTAATAAACCAATCCCAATCTGCGTATTTTTTAGAAGAATGGCACACGCGTGAAGGGTATTAGCAACCATGGTCGGACCTCTATACGTGACCATGTTAGCCTTTGTTATCATGAACACATTCCCAACACTAGCAAACATGGGATCCTTCTCAATCCTAGAAGTAAGTTCCATCCTCTCCTCCACAGGGGATTCAAGATCCAGATGAACTACATAGTAATTCCGCGGATGATACAACGCCTGCAGAGTTCTCCAAAGTTTCTCCAAATCACCTCTTGATCCAGATATTAAATAAGCAAACCGCGGAATAGGAGGACCAGGAGGCGCGGCTGGTGGGGTTGGAGTAAGCTCCACTTTCCCTTGTCCCAATTTCCCTTCTACAAAATTTTGGCCTGTCTTATTCATCTGATCATCCGAGGGGAAAATTAAGAAGATGGAATCTAATCTGCCTAGCGTCGATACAAGCCCCATATTAAAGAAGGCAACCAAAAGGAAAGCACATAGAACTGAACTGAATACAAGGGGGAAAACCCATCTCTTCTCCACCTTTAAGGACCCCATTCCCATATTATACATGGAATCAAGGAAATGGGACTCAAAAACAGAGCAGCCGCGTTCACATAGACTGGGACAAGAATTTATACACTTCAGGTCCTGCTGGTTTATACATATCCTTCCTTCGTTACCAAAAGTTCAAACAACAAATAATGCCGCCTTCAGGTGATTTCAATAACTATAACCTGCATATACAAAATCATTCAACACACAATTATAAAAATATAAAAATAGAACTTTCATCTCTCTGTAAGCTATCTCATACTGTGATCACCAACAAAAAATCACATGTATGGAGGTGTTATGTTGGAGGACAAAGGATCCGAAGTAGAAAAATATGGTGGAACTTAACAAACAGGATGAAGCAAGAAAAAAGCATGATTAGGCCAAAAGAGACAGAAATGTCACATCAAGGTGGACAGAAGATTACAAATATTTGAAATCAGACCACCATATAATCATCCAACACCTTGCTCTGCCTGAAATATATTCAATCACATGTAACAATCAATCCTTTTTGATGTTAACGATGAATAATGCGTACTCTTTATAACCTTTTGAAAAGAGGGAGGCAAGTCACAAAAGGTTAGCAACAAAATCAAGGACAAAAGCTTGAACGGATACAATTTGAATAATACCAAAAAAAGAAAGAAAGACCCAACAAAAAAATTATTAGATGGACCTTGCCATCACGAAACAATCAAACAGCATCGCATTTGGACCTTCTACGAAGCAAATGAACAAAAATAAAAAAGATAAAAGAAATACTAAAATCAACGATGTCTACAAGAATTTTTTTATTATATTATCATGACCATATAATCACTCCAATAGATCAAACAAAAAGGAAGCTGATAGCGTACGAAAACCCATCCAAATCATTAAAAAAATAGAATAAACTTGAAATTGCAAACAATAAAAAGTACTAAAAGAAGGGAAATCAAATTTATGTGTTGCATGACATGTGGGTGCAAATGGGAGAGTTTGAAGAAGAAGAAAACACAGAATATTAGAGCATTCAATGTAATAAAGGAGTTTGTTGAGAAAGTAACTACTTTTACCTCATGGTTAGCCTCCACGTTATGATTTGGAGAGAAAGAGAGAGAGAACCAACTGTTTCAGGAAATCATTGCAGCAGAAAAAGAAATGGAATCCAGATCAGAGAGAATGAGAGAAACAGAGAGCTGGAGAAGAAAGGAGAAGAAAGAGGAGAGAGAAAGGAGAGATAGGAGGGAATGGTTATTAGGCCAAGCTCTGTTGTATTCACAGTGGAATCAGACGGTTTTTATGATTGATCTAAATGCTAGATAGAATTATGGAACCAAAGCTTTTCTTTTCTTGTTGACTGGTAATTTTATTTTATGCATTTTATTCTTCTTCCCGTAAACGTAAGAAAATTGTCCACTCTCATGAAATAGTTAGTCAACTTTCAAAATTTCAAACTTATATAAATTAATATGATGTAACAATTTTAAGATGACTAAGGAGGCGTTTGGTTGCGGAATTTAGAAATAGATGAATGATACTTATTTTTTGTGTTTGTATAAAAGGTATGGAAATAATTATATGGTATCAGATCCTTCAAACCTATAGATTCTATATTCGAACTAAACTGTGGGTATCAAAAATCATTCAGCAAGTATCAAAATTTATTCAAGCCATCTTCGTACCAAAGCGTGACACCACCGCATGCCACCGTGCTACATCGTGCCACTAATGTGCTACCAATGCGCTACCACCGTGCCACCATCGCGTGCTACTAATGCACTACCACCGTGCCACTATCGCACCGTCACCCCGCTACCACCGCGCCTCCTCCATGCATGTATTAATATATCTGTTTGTGTGCTTTCCTCTTAAATGTGTTTCAAAACAGCATGCATAGTAATGATATCCATTCCAACTTCTATATCAAATATGTATGGATTTACAGTTCAAACTTATTATGATCTCAGCATCTATCATTGAGATTCCGATACCAATACTCAAGTTCAAACCAAACGCATCCTAAATCATTCCACCAACATAATAGAAAATATAGTTATTCTACCAGATTGTGTATTTATTATAAAGATGGACTATTAAGTATTATCTATCTAGGTTCTCTAATATTGTTACACTAATGTGAAAACATTCGTATGACGTATGATTTGACGTGATGTTATATAGTTTAACATTTCGTATTATAAACTTAAAGTACGCTAACTTTTTCACTGGAAAAAAAAATGTTTTTGTTGACTTCCTGCATTAAACTAATGCATTGACTTCAACAGGTAGCATGCATGATAGTTTTTCGAAAGGATAAATATAGCATTGGATACAGATTTTTCTTATCTCAGATACAGAGAAATTTTATTGGTATTTATTGAGGTAGATGTTAAATACATTTAAAAAGAAAAATTAAGTTCGTATATTTGTTTCGACTTATCAAAAGAAAATATTAACACTTGCTTTAGATAAGGCAGGGTGTTATTCTTTATTCTTTATTATAATACGTAACAAAGGTTATGGCAGCCCAATTCGAGTTTCTGTAAAGAGGAACACAACTGGTATTGTCAAGTTGCAAGTATTTTAGCATTTACATCCAACATTGCAAGAAAATAAAAGGCATATTTTCAAAAAAAAAAAAATGAATCTAACTACCCTTTCCCCTTCCAATTCTTTTAAATTTTTTGTTACTTACTTAATGATTTTGCATAAATATCTTCTTTTTAAACAAAAGGGGAAGAAATTAAAAACAAAAGGCAGAATTCAAGGATATCATTGTTTTACTCATAAGAAAAGACAAAAAGAAAAAAAGAAAAATTACTTTTTCCGACTTGACCTTAGTTTCGTACGAGAGATCCACTATAATAAGCGTCCACCTTAAAAGTTTAGGATTTGAATTTCATGTCTAGACATAATTGTGAAGTCATGAGTGATGAAACTCAAGATACTATTTAACATTTACACTGCGGTTTAAAATATAAAATTTTATTTGTTTTAAAAATATTACTAAATTTAATTTTACAACATAATGTAAAAAGAAAAGAAGGAGTGGTTCTTTTGTTACTTTTTTCTTTTTAAGTCGAGATGTCTAAGTAGACCAGATCTTTAAACCCTCAAACGAGGACTCTGACTTGGGTTTTTGTCCGATTCGAATACATACAACGATTGACTTGCTTCCTAGTTATAACAGAGAGCGCAATTAGATAAGTTTTGTCTAAAATGTAAAATAGCCCGACTTTCCCGTGACAGAAGAATCTGAATATCAAGCTATCAAATGTTCATTATGAGCTTATAAGGTCTCTGATTTGCTAAATATTCTTATTTGTTATATGTTGTAAACCTAAATTTATTAATGAAAGTCTTGCGTTACAATTCAGGAAAGAAAGGACAACGTAGCAATTTTCGTCCCCCAATTGTTCCACGAAGCAAACTTTGACAAACAAGTATGGATGGATCTGTGCTTCGTCGACACAAAGTTTTACAGTCTTCTAAATCGCATCAACAAAATGTCAAACAACTCGTCTTTGTACAACTAAATTTGACATTTGCAACTTCAGATCATAGCTCAATTAATATTCGAATTGGGAGTTGCTCCAAAAGGCACCGAATTCGATTTCAATGACACGCACAGTGTGGGTGTTTCACTACTTTCTGGATCAAAGAACCAGATTGCAGTGGGCTCTTTGTGCATGACCCCCTCAACCTACTAGACCGCTGAACTCCCGATTTGAATCCTCGACAATGTTCTTTGAAACGGTGGGGCCTCGGGCCTTATTTCTCTAAATTTGACATTTGCCTCTTGTATCAGTTTCTTCTAATCATACTGATTCTTAGACTAAGATAATGATAATTCCATTTTAAAATCTCAAATTTTTATTTGAGATCTAATAGTAGCTTCATGCGCTACTAATATAGTTTAAAAGACAACAATACTTGCTACTTTTTCTACGGTATAATTTTAACATGGATGACTTACGGAAAATTGTAGTAGAATGTGTTTAACCTCTCACATGGTGTTTGATAAAAAGAAATTGAACGAAAGAAGGATACGTGGGGAAATGAAAACGTATAATATGGATAAGAAATAAAATTTTATTTCATAGTTTACGATGAGCAAGTCCAAACATTTTTTTTCCACAACGCTCATTTATCACTAGTTTTATAAGTCCAACTTTTCTTTATAAAAACTCGTGATATATATAACTTTGAATGACATGCACGACAATTCTTCAGGTAGGTTGATAAATTTTTCGATCATAGAACTATTTAGGTAGGAAGTTAAGAAATATGTATGCATTAGTTCTCTGCATATGCTCACCAAATGAATTTGTCAGTAAACCACTCAATGAACTTTCTTTACTGACTACGATTGTTGGAAATATTCAAAAGTTCCGAGTCTATCCAAGCAACTCGATACACAAGTTGTGCATACAGCAGCTTCCGGCCAATAAGCAGCTCAGCGTTGATGCGAAGGCCAAACAGAATGGCTACATCATGTAGTGTAATCGTAACATCGCCTAAAGATAAGTGAAATAAATGAGTCTCTTGTCTCCATGTATCCACAAATGTGGTCATCAAATCATGTTCTACCTTAATCCTACTATACCGCATCAGTCTCCATAGCCTCACATGCTCGATATATGTCCTGCAACTATCCGGGACATCAGGATCCCTATACACGTCGACCTTCTTCAACGCATTAGACGTGTCGTACCTAATACTACTAAGATGAAGGGTCGTATACTTGCCCTGAAGCGTCAATAAATCTCATATCTTCTGTCTCAACTCATCAACATCACCATTACCATTAGCAAATGATGTCATCACTTCACGTAAATATGTGATAATATATTAAACGTAAATATAATGTATTTAATATAAATTAAACGAAAAACAAACATAAATGCATTATATAAAAGATAAATAACAATAACTAAATATTCATGCAATTTCAAGTTCAGTAAATAATAATAATTAAATACGTCTACACGTTCATGCAATCCAAACAAGTAAACAATATTTAAATACTACTATACATTCATGCAATTGAAACAAGTAAATAACAATAATTAAATACTTGTAGACGTTCATGTAATTGAAAGAAGTAAATAACAAGAATAAAATACTAATATAGGTTTATACAATCAAAACAAATAAACAACAATAAGTAAATACTAATATATATTCATGGCATCTAAATAAGTAAATAACAAAAATTAAATACAACTATACGTTCATAAATTACAATAAATAAATGACTTAAAAACATTAAACGAATAACGCACAAGAGAGAGAAAATCCTTGTTTATCTTTAGGTGTGTTTTATTTTGTGCATACATTCAAGCAAAACTTCGTTGCATTTTGCAAATATGAAAAAAAAAGTTAAAAAATGGGAGGTGTTTATGGCCAACCATGGTATACTACAACATGGTTTTGGCATAATCGTGATGTACAACAAAGTTTGTGCACCACAGTTGTCTCAAAACCATATTGTGTCAAACAGTGTACGTCATCAAAGTACGTTTTTAGTTAAGAGACCAGTAATGCCAGTTGATATTTCATCACTGTAAATTTTTTGTTTCTGTCATAATGTGTAGCAATGAAAACCTACATCATACTTATCTGATACAATTTATGTCTTTTAATATCCAAGTTATACAAATAATAAGTATTAGTTCACGAGATAACAAGATACCAGTAGTGCGAGACGTAATAAAATAGGATGAAAGTAGAGAATCATGTCATCATCAGCCAGGATCCCAATCCTTTAGGAACAAGAAAATGCTTTTCAACATGTGACATGTTGAAAGTAGTGCTAACACAATAATAAGCACGTTAAACTATCAGTCAAATTATGCCCTTTACAAAACAGATAAAAGATTTTCCAAGAAAAATAATAATAACAAAAACATATAAAAAATATAATAATAGTTTATTGTGTCACTTTTATTGACTTTCGTTGGTATGCTAGTCAAAGAAGACGCATCTTCTAGATCGAGCAAGTTTATTAGTTTCTAAATAAAATTTTGGTGCAAATACAAAGAATCTCTACTAAGCCTGCACATAATCTAGAATAGTCATTAGAGGAAACAACATTATAAAAATAATACTTTCTCCATTTTTAAAAATATTTATATGATTGATTTTTTAATGATATTTTGTATGAATTATTTAAAAAATCAATAGAAACGTATTGAAAATACTTTTGTATGTGTGATGTGTTGGAGAATTTAAGGTTTGGGTTTGGCCCATCGTTGGAGATTGAAGATTTGGGCTTCGGCCCGTTAGTGGAAGTTGCAAAACTTGGTTGTGCAACGTACTATGAGCTTAATGAATCCTTAACGAGTGGTTAATGTTAGGATGTGAACTCACTCAATTATGTATTGTGTGAATGTGAAATTAATGCTCAAAGTGGATGGAAAATGTTGTGGATGGGTGACGTGTCACCCTTATGGAGGAATATCACGTTGGATGTGTCCATGTGGTGTAAAAGAGCTTCTGACGGACATCGATCGATGACATCGATCGATCGATGTCACTTCGATCGATCGATGTCATCGATCGAAGTTGATCAGAGAGCTTCGATGTTTCTGTCTCACATCAGTCGATCACTTCGATCGATCGATGTTGACTTCGATCGATCGATGTATCGATCGAAGTTGGACAGAAAGGTGAGGAACGATTCTGACGTACATCGATCGATACATCGATCGATCGATGTATACATCGATCGATCGATGTGATCGATCGATGTCGAACAGCGTGCAGAATCTCTTCAGTTTGAGTGGTTATGTTTCAAATCTGAAACTAACACTATCCTCCTGTTTAAATGAGATCAACTTGTTTTGATCTAACGGTGGTGGGGAGGCAGCTTTGATCTAACGGCCGAGATTTAAACTGTCTTAACCGCTTAACCGAATATGGTTTCCATCTAACGCTCCAGGTTTAAACCTGCTTATCTATCTTCGATCTAAAGGTTGAGATTAAACCTTCCTAATCTAGATAGGAGGTTTTAATCCAACGGCCTAAATCAAACTTCGGTTTTGATCCAACGATCACGGTTCCTTGTTCTTCAACCGACTCCCCTATATAAAGAGGGCTAAGGGTGTTCATTTGAGATACACCAAGCTCTAAGCATTTCATAAGCATTCTGCATTCGTAGCACGTGAGTCTTGCATATTGTCCGGGAGAAGTCAGGACACTCTAGCGTTCGAATGAGTTCAAGTTCAGCAGTGCCGCTCAACTGAACAGGTACCCGTTGTATCCTGGGAGACGATTGCTCACACCGGTTGGGCACAGTATACCGGAGCAATACGTCTTAAGGACAGAGTCCTCGACTCGCCCCGGGTTTGATTTATTTTATTGTTTCATATGCACACGTTGTACGACTGCGTCTTGGTACATGATTGATTGTTCCAACAATCTTAAGACGTATTCATTCAGTTAATTTCTGTACCGTTTTTTTTTCTTTCCACGCAAAAGCAGTTTCGTACTGTTTTGCAGTCTCTTTCTACTCATTCTTGAACCTGTGATAGTTCTGATCTCTACGTTTGATCTAACTGAACAGGAATGGAGAACGAGAGCTCAAACTCTGTTCACGGCTTCAATGGTGCTCACTCCGTGTCCGCACCAGAAGGGGCAAACAATGTTGCTGCCGGACCACAGATTAATGCGGTTCCGTTGGCACCTACTGGAGGGCCTCAAATGAATCCGGCTGCCACTGCTGCTCAGGTGGAGAAGCCGGAGAAATTTGCTGGAAGCTTCTTCAAAAGGTGGCAGCAAAAGATGTTGTTTTACCTCACTGCATTGGGGTTGGCCAGAATGCTCAGCGAGGATCCACCTGTGGTTGAGCCTGTGGAGGATCAACAGCAGAATATGCAGAATGCCTTGGGTGCTGAGGCCTGGGCATACACAAACTTCTGTTGTTTAAATTTGATTCTTGGATGCCTAGATAATTCTCTCTATGGCATATTTTGTACTTTTAAAACTGCAAAAGCATTATGGTTGGCTTTAGACAAAAAGTACCGCACAGAAGATGCGGGTACTAAAAAGTTGATAGTTGGGAAATTTCTTGACTATAAAATGTTAGATTCCAAAACTGTAATTTCGCAGGTGGAAGAAATACAGATGTTGGTTTCTGAAATGGAAGAGGAGGGCATGACGCTCAGTGAATCTTTCCTAGTTGCGGCTGTGATTGAGAAGCTGCCTCCTTCGTGGAGGGAATTCAAGAGCTATCTCAAACACAAGCGAAAGGAGATGAAGATGGAGGATTTGATAGTCCGTCTTCGTATTGAGGAGGACAACCGTCGCTCCGAAAGAAAGCCATCCATGTCTTCTGGTCAAGCCAAAGCTCATGTTGCTGAGGCAAAGAACAAGAAGAAGCATAACACTTTGAGTGTGAACTCCAAGGGCAAGGAAATTGCAAAGAAGTTCACAGGTAAGTGTTATAACTGTGGTAAACCAGGGCATCGAAGCAGTGAGTGCAGGAAGCCCAAAAAGAATCAAAATCAGAATAAAGCGAAAGCAAATCTGGTCGACGCAATGGATGACCTGAATCTCTGTGCGGTGGTCTCAGAGTGTAATGCTGTGGGGAACGTACGCGAGTGGTGGCTTGATACTGGCGCCACTAGACATGTTTGCTCCAGCAGAGAGATGTTCACGGAGTATCAGCCCGGGAACAATGAACAACTTTTTATGGGAAACTCGGCCTCCTCGAAGATTGAAGGCGAGGGCAAAGTTGTTCTGAAGCTCACATCAGGGAAGCATCTGACTCTGCAGAATGTGCTACACGTCCCTGATATTCGGAAGAATTTAGTATCTGGATCTCTTCTAGTCATGCATGGTTTTAGACTAGTGTTAGAGTCCAATAAAGTTATTCTTTCGAAAAATGGCATGTATTTGGGGAAAGGGTACTTGTCTAATAGGATGTTTAAATTGAATGTCATCACTATTGTACCCAAAAGAGTTTTGCCCGCAGAGGCTAATAAAATTGCTTCCTCTTCTGCTTACATGCTTGAATCTTCTTGTTTATGGCATTTTCGTTTGGGACATGTTAATTACAAGTCAATACAACGTATGAGTAATCTTGACTTATTGCCCAAACTGGACTTTAATAATAAAGGAAAATGTCAAATATGTGTTGAAGCGAAGATGGCAAAGGCGCCATTTCCTTCAATAGAACGAAACACTGAATCGTTGGATTTAATTCACACAGATTTGTGTGACTTAAGGTTTGTGCAAACAAGAGGTGGTAAAAAGTATTTCGTAACTTTTATCGACGATTGCACGCGATACTGTTATGTATATTTGCTAAGTAGCAAAGACGAGGCCCTTGATGCTTTCAAGGATTATAAAAATGAAGTTGAGAATCAACTTAGCAAACGAATTAAAACAATTCGAAGTGATAGAGGTGGCGAATATGATACCCCGTTTAATGAATTCTGTTCAGAACATGGCATTATTCATCAAACAACTGCACCATATTCACCTCAATCAAATGGTATTGCTGAACGCAAGAACCGTACTCTAAAAGAGATGATGAATGCTATGTTTATAAGTTCGGGTTTACCTCAGAACTTGTGGGGGGAAGCAATCCTCTCAGCCAACGTCATTTTAAACAGGATTCCGTCCAAGAAGACGGATAAGACCCCATATGAATTGTGGAAAGGCTATAAGCCTAGTTACAAATACTTGAAAGTGTGGGGGTGTCTGGCAAAGGTTGCTGTGCCTAAACCAAGACAGGTTAAAATTGGGCCTAAAACAGTTGATTGCATATTCATTGGTTATGCAACTAACAGTAGTGCATATCGTTTTTTGGTGCACAAGTCGGATATTCCTGACATACATGAAAACGTTGTCATGGAGTCAAGGAATGCAGTGTTCTTTGAAGATGTCTTTCCGAGGAAAGACAAAATTCAAGAAGAAACAAGATTTGGTAAGCGATTGCGTGAGGCGACTCCTCAAGGAGATGAGGAGCTTCGTCAAAGCAAGCGTGCCAAAATGCCAACTTCGTTTGGACCGGATTTTCTAACCTATATGGTAGAAAATGAGCCAAGGAACTTTTCCGAGGCTATGTCAACTCCAGAAGCTCCATTCTGGAAAGAGGCAATTAACAGTGAGATAGACTCAATTCTTCAAAACCACACTTGGGAGCTGGTTGATCTTCCACCTGGAAGTAAACCACTTGGGTGTAAGTGGGTTTTTAAGAAGAAACTGAAAGAGGATGGGTCTATTGAAAAGTATAAAGCCAGGTTGGTAGCTAAAGGCTATCGACAAAAGGAAGGCTTTGACTTCTTTGACACCTACTAACCGGTGACTAGGATCACTTCTATAAGGATGCTAGTTGCGATTGCTGCAGTCTATAACATGGAAATCCATCAGATGGATGTAAAGACTGCGTTTCTGAATGGTGAGTTAGATGAAGAAATTTATATGGAACAACCCGAAGGGTTTGTGGTTTCAGGACAAGAGTCTAAGGTTTGTAGACTCGTTAAGTCCTTGTACGGGCTTAAGCAAGCGCCTAAGCAGTGGCACTTGAAATTTGATCAAGCCATGTTAGCTAATGGTTTCAAGATCAATGAGTGTGACAAGTGTGTCTATATTAAGAGCACACAGAATGCATATGTGATAGTGTGTCTCTATGTAGATGACATGCTAATCATGGGAAGTACTCGGGACATAATCTTAAACACAAAGAAGATGTTGACGAGAAACTTCGATATGAAGGATATGGGAGTTGCCAATGTTATTCTAGGAATAAAGGTTTCTAGGATGACTGAGGGACTAGTGTTGTCACAAACACACTATATTGAGTCTGTCCTAAAACGGTTCAATATGAATGATGTGAAACCGGTAAAGACCCCGCTCGACTTAAGTATACACTTAAGAAAGAATCGAGGCGAACCTGTTGCCCAGCTAAAATATTCTCAGGTAATCGGGAGTCTGATGTACATAACGAATTGTACAAGACCAGACTTAGCTTGTTCGGTAAACAAGTTGAGCAGATTTACGAGTAATCCAAGTGATGATCATTGGAAAGCTCTTAACAGAGTGATGAGGTATCTGAAATACACAATGAATCTTGGATTACATTACACGAGATATCCAGCGGTGTTGGAAGGATACTGCGATGCAAATTGGATATCAGACAGTAAAGACTCGAAATCCACCAGTGGATACGTGTTCACTGTTGGTGGTGCTGCTGTGTCGTGGAAATCCACGAAACAAACCTGTATAGCTCGGTCCACTATGGAAGCTGAGTTCATAGCGTTGGACAAAGCTGGGGAAGAGGCTGAGTGGCTTCGGAATTTTCTGGAAGATATTCCGTGCTGGCCTAAGCCGATAGCTCCTATTAGCATACACTGTGATAGTCAGTCAGCTATAGGACGTGCTCAAAGCAGCATTTACAATGGTAAGTCACGACACATACGTCGGAGACATAACACCATTAAACAGTTGATCTCTAATGGCGTGATTTCCATAGATTATATAAAATCAATGGAGAATCTTGCGGATCCGCTTACAAAAGGCTTGCCTAGAGATCAGATGTCAAGATTGACAAACGGAATGGGATTGAAACCCATAATGCATGAATCTTTGTAATGGTAACCCAACCTTGTTGACTGGAGATCCCAGAATCTTGGTTCAATGGGACAACTAAGTTATGAAGATTCAGTTAGCACTTACTCATTCCGTCTGGTAAAAGTGCTGTCTGCAGAGATTTCAGGGTAAGCTATGGCTTTTAATGATGTCCTATATCTTGATGCGTCAAGTGGAGTATGGCAGAATACTCTTGATAGGAATCACCTATGTAAGTGTGAAGTGGGGCCGCTTCTATGAGAAAGTCTGGGTGGCAAGATTTCTCTAAAACACTTTCTGAAACCAGGTTGTTCATGGCCAAAACGAACACAACCATGAGAACCAAAAGGGTGTTAAAGGAAATATTGTGTGAGTACCATTGTCTTGGTTCACAACAAAGGCTGACTAGTTCAAGACATCAAGTCACTACTTAGCCGAGTGAATCCGATGGTACATCACTATGAAAGGTTCAAAGCCAGAAGCTACCTCTTCTGATGCAATATTTTCTTGTCTGACTTCTCCTCAGAGTCTGCATATGTGTCTGCATTAATTCCCATTCATGTGGGGGATTGTTGGAGAATTTAAGGTTTGGGTTTGGCCCATCGTTGGAGATTGAAGATTTGGGCTTCGGCCCGTTAGTGGAAGTTGCAAAACTTGGTTGTGCAACGTACTATGAGCTTAATGAATCCTTAACGAGTGGTTAATGTTAGGATGTGAACTCACTCAATTATGTATTGTGTGAATGTGAAATTAATGCTCAAAGTGGATGGAAAATGTTGTGGATGGGTGACGTGTCACCCTTATGGAGGAATATCACGTTGGATGTGTCCATGTGGTGTAAAAGAGCTTCTGACGGACATCGATCGATGACATCGATCGATCGATGTCACTTCGATCGATCGATGTCATCGATCGAAGTTGATCAGAGAGCTTCGATGTTTCTGTCTCACATCAGTCGATCACTTCGATCGATCGATGTTGACTTCGATCGATCGATGTATCGATCGAAGTTGGACAGAAAGGTGAGGAACGATTCTGACGTACATCGATCGATACATCGATCGATCGATGTATACATCGATCGATCGATGTGATCGATCGATGTCGAACAGCGTGCAGAATCTCTTCAGTTTGAGTGGTTATGTTTCAAATCTGAAACTAACACTATCCTCCTGTTTAAATGAGATCAACTTGTTTTGATCTAACGGTGGTGGGGAGGCAGCTTTGATCTAACGGCCGAGATTTAAACTGTCTTAACCGCTTAACCGAATATGGTTTCCATCTAACGCTCCAGGTTTAAACCTGCTTATCTATCTTCGATTTAAAGGTTGAGATTAAACCTTCCTAATCTAGATAGGAGGTTTTAATCCAACGGCCTAAATCAAACTTCGGTTTTGATCCAACGATCACGGTTCCTTGTTCTTCAACCGACTCCCCTATATAAAGAGGGCTAAGGGTGTTCATTTGAGATACACCAAGCTCTAAGCATTTCATAAGCATTCTGCATTCGTAGCACGTGAGTCTTGCATATTGTCCGGGAGAAGTCAGGACACTCTAGCGTTCGAAGGAGTTCAAGTTCAGCAGTGCCGCTCAACTGAACAGGTACCCGTTGTATCCTGGGAGACGATTGCTCACACCGGTTGGGCACAGTATACCGGAGCAATACGTCTTAAGGACAGAGTCCTCGACTCGCCCCGGGTTTGATTTATTTTATTGTTTCATATGCACACGTTGTACGACTGCGTCTTGGTACAGGATTGATTGTTCCAACATGATGTACCAATTTAGCTATAATATAAGAACATAAACGTAGACTAAATGCGTAAACAAAATTTTATTTAGACAAAAATATGTATCCTACATCATAATTCATGTAAACACAACTTCAATTTGTCGTGAACGTATTAACTACATAGAAATCGATAACTACATCACTAATTCAGCGGTACAAACGTAGCTTCCCATCTAATTGATGCGATTCGGGATCGTAATTGATTAAGACACTCCAATTCCATAAATGTATATCTTTTTTATTCTAATATGATTGATTCTTCTCTCTCTCTCACACACACAGATATATATATATATATATATATATATATATATATATATATATATATATATATATATATATATATATATCATCAAACCTCGTATGATCATTCTAGTCTATTGATTTTCATCTAATTATGTTTATTTATTGATCAAATAAGAAGAAAGTATCATTATCAAGTTATGATTGTCTTTATCAATTGCCATGGTAGATATTTAAAAACATGAATGCTTGGATTTATAGTAAATCATTTCATAATCATTATGCCTAGGAATTGACGAAAGATCCTTAAAAATGTATACAAATAATTTCTAGAGAAATATGAACATGTATAACTTATCCCGCTTATACCATTAAGGTATTGACGAGTTGGGATCTCCTCACCCTAACTCTCCTCACCCCCTTTGTGACTGCGCGACACGTGGCAGCAAAGAGGGGTGGTGAGGCTAGATGAGGGTCACCTGCATCTAACCTCACCACCCCCTTGCTGCCACATGTCGTGCGGTCATGCGTCACCGCACCCCCTTGCGGTGAGGGGATCCTATCCCGGTATTGACCTCGTGGCATAATCTAACCTTTGATAGTCTTTGTTGATATTGTCATTCTACTTTACATTTCCAATAGAATCAAATACACACACTTTCTTAATTTTAGAATATAATGGAATAAAGAAAAATGATTCACTAAATGGTTGCACTTCATATATTGTGAAATAGCAGTTGATCGACACAGCTTCACGCAATTTTCATTATGAATTATCGGGAAACAACATCTGTATGTTTCTAACGCATGAGTATGGTTGCATATATCCAACCCCCACATACTCCGCCATAGACGAAAGCCTATAAATCAATAAGGTATTGTTGCTGTTGTTGATATTGGCATTCTACATCATTCATATTATTTTGTGGGTTGAAAATATTCAGATCATTCTGGTTGAGTTGATGCTTCAGACATTTAATTGATTGAGACAAGTACATAATATACTTTTTGTTTATGTCAAACGTCCGTATATACAAAATATTACATGTTTCGTGTGGAATTTAACCTGAGGCACATTCACAATATTTTCTTATTTTAAAATATATTTACTATTATATTGTGATAGATGTATTGTTTGTCTTTCCCTCACATTCTTTAAACCTTAACAAGAACTTTTGTTATCTTTAGAATATACATGCTATGCGTTGTTGTATTGACACATATATTTTACTTATGAGTGGAACTCCACTAACTAAAGGTCAAAGTCTGCAGAAGCCATTCACAATACAACTTGAAAGGCAAGATTTCATTCGGCAAAACAGAAAAAGAAATTATAAGAAACTAATTATAATGCAATGATTTCTTGAAGTTCAACAATTTATATAAACAATAGCGTGAATTTAGATGTAAATTAGGTAAACATTACGCTATTTTGTGTTGAGAAATGTTCTTTTATTGGGGCTTGTAATGGTTGAGGTAACATATTCTACGGAAATTGCTTTTCACTCTAAAGCAAAGTGGAATAGGATCATCTCACCGCAAAGGGGATGCGGTAACGCGTGACCGCGCGACACGTGACAGCAAGGAGGGGTGGTGAGGCTAGATGCAGTTGACTCTCATCTAGCCTCACCACCTTCCTTTACTGGCGCGTGTCGCGTGGTCACAAAAGGTAACCAAAGTGGAGTGCATTTCCATCCATCCTTTCCAATTTTTACGCCTGAAGAATTTTACCTTTTCTAGAAGGGATCTGATTTTTCAAAAAGAAATAATAATTCAAGTACTTACAGTCTGGCTAATGCGTGATTATTAGGCTACAAGTCCGCTATTTAGTTATGTCAATAAGTTATGTAGGAAAAAGTGACGGTTTTACTCTTGCCCGAACGGGTTGGGATCTCTTCACCCCTTTTCTCCTCATCCCATTGCTCACCGCTTGACACGTGGCAGCAGGGGACGGTGGTGAAGCTGTTGGAGAAAAGTTAGTTGTGGGAGTCGGAAAATTTTGGATGGCAAGTGGATTTTGTCAAACACCATACTTTGGGCTTAATTACGATTAGTATTCGTTAATCAAAAACGAAAACTAAAAATTCCTAAATTATCTATGTAACGCGTAGATGAATTTAGGTTGTTGAATCACTCGATTCTGATACCGGGTGAATGAAAAATTAACGCTCAAAGTTGGAGTAACATTGGAAGTTATTTGGCGGTTTCTTCCACTACCAATAACTACTCGGTGGTTATTGCAGTAGTGGGGGCGGTTTCTTCCAATCTAATGGTACAGATCAAAACTGATTGATCTAACGGTACGCATCCAATCATCTGATAACTTCCAGTAACTTCTTCTTCTCTATAAATTCCTTTAATATTGAAACGTTTTAGACAGAGATTTTGAAAATCAAAAGGCGTACGCAGCTTCTTCTTCTTCTACTTCTGTTTTTCATAAAACGTTTTCTTGCATTCATTGCGTTCGAGAAATCAGAGCACCTTACAGGTTCGTCGAGTTCTTACGTTGCAGTGCCGTTCGTATGAACAGAAGCCGTTGTATCCTGGGAGACGTTTGTTCCATCCGGTTGGGCACAGTATACCGGAGCAATTCGTCTTAAGGACAGAGTCCTTACGCTCGCCTCGGTTTTGTTTGCGTTTTTGTTTTCAGTTTATTCACATGCACACAGTGCACTTTTCTGATTACAGTATCTAACATTCTTAAGACGAATTTGTGAAATATACTGTAATCTGGTTCGTTTCTGTTTGTACGATACTAATTGGCGTCGTGTTCTGTTTTCTGTATTGCGTTTAACAGAAACTGAAATATGGAAGGCGAAAGTTCCAACTCGTTCAACGGTGTGCATCTGGGCATTTCTGAGGAACAGAACAATGCTGTTCCTGTTGCACCCGCTGCTCCAGTCACTGCTCCTGTTCCTGCTGTTGGACAGGTTGAAAAGCCAGAAAAGTTTGGAGGAAGTTACTTCAAACGCTGGCAACAGAAGATGTTGTTCTTCTTGACCACGTTGGGTTTGGCTAAGATGCTGACTGAGGATCCTCCGGAGGTGGTGCCGGTGGAAGATCAGAATGTGAACATGCAAAACAATCTGATTGCTGAAGCGTGGAGTTACAGCAATTATGTTTGTTTAAGTCACATTTTAAGTTGTTTGGATAATTCATTGTATGGATTGTATTCTACTAATAAAACTGCGAAATCCTTATGGCAGGCGTTAGACAAAAAGTACCGGACTGAGGATGCCGGTACTAAGAAATTTATTATTGGAAAATTTCTTGATTTTCAGATGACAGATTCGAGGACTGTTGTTTCTCAGATTGAGGAACTTCAGATGCTTGTTGCTGAGATGAAAGAGGAGGGTATGACCCTCAGTGAATCTTTTCTTGTTGCTGCTGTGATTGAGAAGCTTCCTCTTTCATGGAGGGAATTCCGAAGCTATCTCAAGCACAAAAGAAAGGAAATGTCTTTGGAAGACTTGATTGTCCGACTCCGTATAGAGGAAGACAATCGAAGGGCAGACAAGAAGCCGTCTTCCAGTTCTGGCCATGCAAAAGCTCATGTTGCAGAGGCATCGAAAAAGAAGAGAGGAAATTCTATCGGAGTGAACGCGAAGGGCAAGAAGGTTGCCAAAAAGTTCACTGGTAAATGTTACAATTGTGGAATTCAAGGACATCGTAGTGTTGACTGCAGGAAGCCCAAGAAAAGGCAAGAGAAAGCCAAAGCCAACCTTGTAAGTGCAATGGATGATTTGGACTTGTGTGCTGTTGTTTCTGAATGTAATGCTGTAGGTAATCCTAGCCAGTGGTGGGTGGACACTGGCGCCACTAGACACGTTTGTGCAAACAGGGGAATGTTCAAGGAATATTTTCCTGCGAAAGACAATGAAAGGCTGTACATGGGAAACAAAGATAGCTCGAAGATTGAAGGTTCGGGCAAAGTGATTCTGAAGATGACATCCGGGAAAGAATTGACGTTGCAGGATGTGCTGCATGTTCCCGACATTCGCAAGAACTTAGTCTCTGATGCTTTACTAGTCAGACATGGGTTTAGGCTAGTATTTGATTGTAACAAAGGTATTCTGACTAAGAATGGTGTATTTTTAGGGAAGGGGTACCTGATGGACAATATGTTTAAACTTAGTGTTATAACTATTGTACCAACGAAGACTACGCCCGATGAGGCTAATAAGACTGCTTCTACTTCCGCTTACATGCTTGAGTCTTCATGTTTATGGCATTTACGTTTGGGTCATGTTAATTATAAGTCATTACAAAGAATGATTAATCTCGACTTATTACCCAAACTAAGTTTCAATAATGAAAAGTGCCAAGTTTGTGTTGAAGCAAAAATGGCTAAGTTACCATTTCCTTCAATCAAAAGAAACACTGAAGTGTTAGATTTAATTCACACAGATGTTTGTGATTTAAAGTTTGTGCAAACAAGAAGCGGTAAAAAGTACTTTGTGACTTTTATTGACGATTGCACTCGATACTGTTACGTTTATTTGCTAAGTAGCAAAGATGAGGCCTTAGATGCTTTTAAAGATTATAAAAATGAAGTTGAGAATCAACTTAGCAAACGAATTAAGTCAATTCGTAGTGATAGAGGTGGCGAATATGATGCACCGTTCAATGAATTCTGTTCAGAACATGGCATTATTCATCAAACGACTGCACCATATTCACCTCAATCGAATGGTATTGCTGAACGCAAAAACCGTACTCTGAAAGAAATGATGAATGCTATGTTGATAAGTTCGGGCTTACCGCAGAACTTGTGGGGGGAAGCAATTCTCTCCGCCAACGTCATTTTAAATAGAATACCACCAAAGAAGATGGATGAGACCCCATACGAGCTTTGGAAAGGCTATAAGCCTAGTTACAAATACTTGAAAGTGTGGGGGTGTCTGGCAAAGGTTGCAGTACCCAAACCAAGACAAGTTAGAATTGGGCCTAAAACAATTGATTGCATATTCATAGGATATGCAACTAACAGTAGTGCATATCGATTCTTGGTGCACAAGTCCGACATTCCTGACATACATGAGAATGTTGTCATGGAATCAAGAAATGCAGTGTTTTTTGAAAATGTCTTTCCAAAGAAAGACGAAAATAGCGAAGAAGCAAGCACTAGTAAGCGAGTGCGTGAGACGACTCCTCAAGAAAGTGAGGAACTGCGTCAAAGCAAACGAACTAGAATACCTACATCTTATGGACCAGATTTTCTAACATACTTAGTAGAAAACGATCCAAGAACGTTTTCAGAGGCGATGTCAACTCCAGAAGCTCCCTTCTGGAAGGAGGCAGTAAACAGTGAGATAGAATCAATTCTTCAAAATCACACGTGGGAGCTGGTAGATCTTCCTCAAGGGAGTAAACCACTTGGATGCAAGTGGATTTTTAAGAAAAAAACTCAAAGAGGATGGATCCATTGATAAGTACAAGGCCCGGTTGGTAGCTAAGGGCTATCGACAAAAGGAAGGTTTTGACTTCTTTGACACCTATTCACCAGTAACTAGGATTACTTCCATAAGAATGCTAGTTGCTATTGCTGCAGTCTACGACCTAGAGATCCATCAAATGGATGTAAAGACTGCCTTCTTGAATGGCGAGCTGGAAGAAGAGATTTATATGGAACAACCTGAAGGGTTTACTGTCCCAGGACAAGAAAAGAAAGTTTGTAGACTTGTTAAGTCTTTGTACGGACTTAAACAAGCACCAAAACAGTGGCACTTGAAGTTTGATCAAGCCATGATGTCAAACGGTTTCAGGATCAATGAATGTGACAAGTGTGTTTATATCAAAAACACATCAAACGCCTATGTGATAGTATGTCTCTATGTAGATGATATGCTAATCATGGGTAATACACACGACATCATCTTGAATACCAAGAATATGTTAACACGGAATTTTGACATGAAGGACATGGGGGTTGCCAATGTTATTCTAGGAATTAAAATTTCTAGGATAGCTGAAGGATTGGTCATGTCTCAAAGTCACTACATTGAGTCTGTTCTTAAACGATTCAATATGCTTGATGTAAAACCTGTAAAGACCCCACTGGACTTAAGTATACATTTGAGGAAGAACCGAGGTGAACCTGTAGCTCAATTAAAGTATTCACAAGTCATTGGGAGTCTGATGTACATAACAAACTGTACAAGACCTGACTTGGCTTGTTCAGTAAACAAATTGAGTAGGTTCACCAGTAATCCAAGCGACGAACATTGGAAAGCTCTAAATAGAGTGATGAGATATCTGAAATACACAATGAACCTTGGATTACAGTACACAAGATATCCAGCAGTATTGGAAGGATATTGCGACGCAAACTGGATATCAGATTGTAAGGATTCTAAATCCACCAGTGGATACTTATTCACTGTAGGTGGTGGTGCTGTATCATGGAAATCTACAAAGCAAACGTGCATAGCTCGGTCAACTATGGAAGCTGAGTTTATAGCACTCGATTAAGCTGGGGAAGAAGCTGAATGGCTTCGAAATTTCCTAGAAGACATTCCATGCTGGCCTAAGCCAATCGCTCCTATAAGCATACACTGTGACAGTCAGACAGCTATAGGACGAGTCAAAGCAGCATCTATAATGGTAAGTCACGACACATACGTCGGAGACATAATACCATTAAGCAGTTGATCTCTAATGGCGTAATTTTCATTGATTACATAAAATCAAAGGAGAATCTTGCGGATCCGCTTACAAAAGCTTTGCCTAGAGATCAAATGTCAAAATTGACAAACGGAATGGGACTTAAGCCTACAAAGCATGAATCTTTGTAACGGTAACCCAACCTTGTTGACTGGAGATCCCAGAATCTAGGTTCAATGGGAAAACTAAGTTATGAGGATTCAATTAGCACTTACTCATTCCGTTAAATAAAAGTGCTGTCTGCAGAGAAATGAGGGTAAGCTGATGCTTTTAATGATGTCCTATATCTTAATAAATCAAGTGGGGTATGGCAGAATACTCTTGATAGGAATCACCTATGTAAGTGTGAAGTGGGGCCGCTTCTATGAGAATTCTGAGAGGCAAGAATTCTCTAATACACTTTCTGAAACCAGGTTGTTCATGGCCAAAATGAACACAACCATGAGAACCAAAAAGGGGTGTTAGAGGAAATGTTGTGTGAGTATCATTGTCTAGGTTCACACTAAAGGCTGATAGTTCAAGACATTAGTTCACTACCCAGCCGAGTGGATCCGATGGTACATCACTAAGAAAGGTTCAAAGCCAGAAGCTACCTCTTCTGAGGCAACATATCCTTATCTGATTTCTCGATAGAGTCTGCATTCACATTTGCATTAATTTCCATTCATGTGGGGGATTGTTGGAGAAAAGTTAGTTGTGGGAGTCGGAAAAATTTTGGATGGCAAGTGGATTTTGTCAAACACCATACTTTGGGCTTAATTACGATTAGTATTCGTTAATCAAAAACGAAAACTAAAAATTCCTAAATTATCTATGTAACGCGTAGATGAATTTAGGTTGTTGAATCACTCGATTCTGATACCGAGTGAATGAAAAATTAACGCTCAAAGTTGGAGTAACATTGGAAGTTATTTGGCGGTTTCTTCCACTACCAATAACTACTCGGTGGTTATTGCAGTAGTGGGGCGGTTTCTTCCAATCTAACGGTACAGATCAAAACTGATTGATCTAACGGTACGCATCCAATCATCTGATAACTTCCAGTAACTTCTTCCTCTCTATAAATTCCTTTCATATTGAAACGTTTTAGACAGAGATTTTGAAAATCAAAAGGCGTACGCAGCTTCTTCTTCTTCTACTTCTGTTTTTCATAAAACGTTTTCTTGCATTCATTGCGTTCGAGAAATCAGAGCACCTTACAGGTTCGTCGAGTTCTTACGTTGCAGTGCCGTTCGTATGAACAGAAGCCGTTGTATCCTGGGAGACGTTTGTTCTATCCAGTTGGGCACAGTATACCGGAGCAATTCGTCTTAAGGACAGAGTCCTTACGCTCGCCTCAGTTTTGTTTGCGTTTTTGTTTTCAGTTTATTCACATGCACACAGTGCACTTTTCTGATTACAGTATCTAACAGAAGCTAGATGAAGATGACTTCCATCTAGCCTCACCACCCCCTCTTGTTGCCACGTATCGAACGGTGGACAATGAGATGAGAGAAAGAGAGGTGAGAAGATCTCGTCTCTGCCCAAACCTTTTTCTTAAGAGGTACTTTTAGGCACAGCTTTCCAGTTATACATATCTCTATACATATGGCATTTTCGTCATTATACAACGTCTCATTAAATTTAAGTGGAAAAAACAATGATAGTTACGACATGTGCAACGAAAAATGAATATACAACAAAATTCCAAATTTAAGAATCTTTATATGTGTAAAATTTCTTCAATTTTACAGATAGTAGTGTCTCGAAGGCCTATTTGTCAACAAAGGCAGACTGCAATTACTTTCAGGTAGAAAAAGACGATGAAAAGAGAAAGTGAAGGCAAAAATGGTTCCTTGTGAGCGTGACATAATCTCATATAACTTGATTTTTTTAATAATTTATTTTTTATTTAGTTTTATATATCTTTATGCTACTATATGTTATATATGGATCTGTCACGGGTGAACAGATCCACCCCACAGAGAATGCAGTGAGCTGTCTTGTATTAAATTCATTACATTTACATAGAGATGGAAGTTGTGTTGCCACGTCAACTTCATAAATTTCTTCCTCCCAACCACCTTTCTATCATTGACACTCCATAACTCTTAATGAAAATGCTAAATCCCTCGTCATTGGCTCAAAATCTCAACTATAAAGAGCATTGTATTAGATACAATTTAGTAGTCCAGCAGCTTTCTAGGTTGGATGAAAATTTATGCAGTGAACCATACAAGGTGCCTCTGCAAATCAGACATTCCACTCAGCAACAGTAGAACACCGTATCTCTGAAATCAAACTCTTGATTTTTTTAGAGCAAATAAAAGCAAATAACAACACAAGGAATATATGAGTTTTTATCAAATGTATAGTACGCAGTACCATTTTTAGTCGGGATAATTATTTTTTACCCTTTTTAATGTTTTAAAAATTACTTATATTTTATTGAAAAAATATTTTTACGAAAATATGTCTTTTAATTTTATCATGTGAATGGTCAGTTTTACCCTTACCTTAAAAATATTATTTTTTAAAAAAAATTCATCTTCCTCGTCAAGCCCTATGGCCCAGCTCCCCTCTCCTAACCAGCCGCCGCCAGCCATTCCGCTACTCCCTCCTCCATCAAACATCCTTCTTCCTTGCCCATCTACCCCCTTTTCCCGCCACTAACACTTAACCCCCAGAGTCCCTTTTTTCTCCCCTTCCACAACTATCGTCACAACCTTCCCTTGCTAGAAAATTCCAATATCAATTGAATCTCAGTCTGATCGAGTTATCTGAGTTCTGTAATTGCAGAAAGGGGTTTGTCCTCTTATTGAAAGTGAATGCGATTTGCATACGAGGGGCCGGCATGAAGGAAATTGGGAAGAAGAACCCCTTTTGTCTCCTGTTTATGCAGAGTAGAAGACGAAAATATGGCTTCTTTTGCTTACAAATTCTAAGGTGGAACAGTGGTGAATGAGGGTGGAATTTCTGTTTCTTTGATGGTGGACAGGGAAAAGGGAAAAAATTGGGGAAGAAAGAAAGTTGGTGGTGGCTGGCGGTGGAGTGGTAAAGGTGGTGGATGGCGGGTGGAGCCAGGAAGAGAAAAGAAGGACACCAAAAACTATCCCTAGAGGAGAATAGGAAGGAAAATGTATTTTTCTAAACTTAAGGATATTTTTGTCATTTTAAGTATTTATGATTATTGAAAGAATCCATTTTATTTAAATTATATAAAACTTTGACAATTAATATCGACTCAACGTACGTTGAAGTTGATCAACTGATGAGTAGATGTTATTACCTAATTTGGATAAAATGTGTAATTTATTAGTTATAAATGTTTTATGTGAATTTTGAAAAAATAAACAAAAAATGTCATTAACTCTATACTGGTTTCGAAGGCATTTTATAATTCCTCATTAGTCATGATCGTCTTTCTTTTGAACCACCAAAAATGTAACGTGAGCAACAACACATTACGCGTTTTCAAAGTAACGTAAAAATTAGAAAGGCTTGTTATTGTTGACTATCATACATCATTCGATTTTCCTATAAATAATGCATTAAAGACTCTGAAGTTTGGGAACATTTCTTAGGTTAATAGATTGCAACTTTCAACATAATGACATCACTTCAAATACTGAAGCTACTATAGAAAAATAATCATGTACATTTTTTATATAATTTGACGAAATCGAATCTTTACCATGATTAGAAATAACTAAAATAACAAACGTCATCAACGTTCCGCATAAGCGTAGCTTGTTGGCAGGAATAACGTTTCTAGAAATCTGCACAAGGTTAAACAACGTTAGAAGCCTCGAAGTCAGTGCTACATGAAAAATCCACCGACGATTAAATCTGTTATGGGTTTTACTGTGTTGGTATGCTGGAAAGTAAGAAAACATGTTCCGTCTTTTTGAGTGATGTAGTTATATTTTTTTTTCTTTATTTGATTGAAGATGATCATTCGTAAGATGCTTTCATCTTTTTTTTTTTTGTATACTCGGAGTAGCCAATGTATTCTAAGAGAGTATCGGTTGGTGCCACGTGTCCTCCGTCGGCAGGCTGTGTCTGCATGTTGTCCAAGTGGCGTCATGTATCGTGCTACTAACTATGTTGTTTGATGGCTGGTGTATGCTCTAACAAAGAGGCCGATATGAATAGAGGTCCACCTATGAAGGCGCGGCCGAGCAGCAAGACTGCAGACTGTGAGGTCCGAGTGACATGTGGTGAAAAGCCGAAGCACGTTGTTTTCAATCAGCCAACTTGAGACATCCTGCACCTTTCTGGCCGAACTGAATAGAGAGAATAGTTGTGTTTGCATGTACCTTTGCACGGCTAGATAACATTAACCGTAACAAACTGATCCGAATATATTTGTCTTTATTACCGGTGTGAGTTTGATCTTCGATCATAATTCTTGAGGTTCATACTTTTTAAAAGTATATACAGGACCAATTAAGACAATATATATGCGATGAACGAACTATTGAATCATATACACAATCATGCATAGCGAAGGAATGAAAAAGGCCATTTCATCTTTTTCATTCTTTCAAGGAAAAGCACCTAAATTCCAATACTTGATATCGTTATATATAAATGATAACTTACCCCAAGGCTAAATTTGATAGTTATTGTAAAATATAATTATATAAATGAATACAATTTGATAAAAAAAATGTTTAAACTGAGTAAGGATGTAAAGTGACTACCTAATCTACTCAGTCATTACGGAAAAGTTTATTTGTAATATAAAGTCGGAAACATATAAAACCTGTATAAATGTTTTATCGTGATGCATACATATTATATGTCCCTAAATAAATGTTTCTTTATCTGTTTTCCACTTAAAAAAAAGGTATAATACCTAAAGAGTTAACCACTATATCAGTGTAATACATGGAGAACTAATACCAATTCATACATGGAGAAAAAACTGTACTATAGATTTGATGAATAAACCAATATAAAGGTGGAATTACTTTACATTTGTATGAATTTGAACATAATATTTCTTGAATTAAAGTCTTATATTTAACCATTTCAACAGTGTCTTATATTTAACCATTTCTATTAGAGTCAAGTACAGACTCTTCTTTGAATTTGTAATATAATAGAATAAAACAAAATGACTCAATAAATTGGCTGCGTTTCTTATATTGTGAAGTAACTGTTGATCGACACAACTTGACCCAATTTTCATTATGTGTTTCTAACACATGAGTATGGTTGCGTATATCTGACCCTCCATATCTTGTCATAAGCGTGAGCCTCTAAAACAATGAGGTAATGTTTTTGTTGTATCATTGGCGTAGAAGGACGTACGAAGTAATAATAAAATAGAAGTTTTATTGAGTGTCAATATGGATACTTTCAATGCAGGTATATATAGAGTTGGGATCTCACTGGAAGCAGAATCTTTATCCCTTGGAATAGAGGTATTGTCTGCCTACCACTTATTCTCCTCAGACTCTAACGATAGCGTTTGATGTCGTTAGGATATATTGGGTCCGGATAATGATGATGAATATGAATACTTTCTCTTTATTCTAAGGTGGATTGAAAAATCAACATCTTCAATAATAGATGCTGAAAGTTTTCCAACTTCTAAACCGTGCTTAACGCGTACAGATCTTTCTCACCTTTTTCCTTTCCATTTCATTCTCCGTACGAAACGCAAACAACCTTTGAGACATCTTTGACGAAATCAGCTGCGGTGAGGGAGGTGCGGTGAGGGATCCTATCCCACGAATATGACACATTTTGTACTCTTCCATCATCGATCAAGAGCCTACTTTACGTAAAGGGTACCTATTCATATAAGCTAAACTTTATAATTGTCCATCTAAATACAACAAAAATATTACCTCATTTTTTTAGGGTCTCTCGCCTATGTATTATATAGAAGTTCGATGTACGCAACCATACCAATATGTTAGAAATATACAGATGTTGTTTTTCGATGACCCATGATGAAAATTCCGTCAAACTGTTACTTCACAATATAAGAAGCACAGCCAATTTAGTGAGTCATTTTGTTTTAATCCATAATATTTCAAAGTCAAAAAAAAATATGTCATCGACTCTATTAGAAATAGAAACAATTGTCCATCTAGATAAATTTTTTTTTAAAAAATGTATGGAATTATTCGAAAGAAAAAGAGAGACATTGGCAAGTCGAGTCTTTGTATTCATTCACGGTAAAAAGTTGCACATGATTACAAGGGAGCATACAAGGAAATGTCATTCAAGGTTCTGATGATGTTTGTTTATCATAGTAAATACAAAATATATACCTAAAATAGGATATATGCATGTGAAGATATACAAACATATACATCATCTTTTACACCCCCAATATAAATAATTCATAAGTTATCATTTATTCTGATCACTGATAAGTAAAGGATACTGAAAACAGATTTTAATTTCAAGGATAAAGTGGTATTTTTTTTCTTTAATAGTTATTGGGGTTATTTGAAATTTGATAAAAGAAAAAGCGAAAGAAAGAGATTAGACTATTCATTTCATTTCATAGAGTAGTGATCAGTCAAATTACTACTTTAACCTCGAGAATGCCCGGTACTCATATAAATGCGACGTTGTTAACGCGACGCATAGAAAACACTAACCCAGAATGGACCACATCACTAGTTAGATGCTTCAAGACTAGGCCCAAATATTTAACACGTTCAAAGTCATTTAAGCCCACTATGTTTCTTACAGTTTTACGACCAATTTTCCACACGACAAGTACTTAGCTAACTTGATCTGTTCATTGTTCGATCTCTATAGAGTTTCGTAAAAATATAAATCACCAAATTTAGCAACTTTCTACATGGATGGTCACATACATACAAAAGTGGTCACAGCAGAAATCTTCGCATATGATCCGATGTTCAGACTTTATTAAGTAGGTGAATGATTGTGTCACAAAAAAAAAAAAAAAAAAGGTCGGTGAATGGTTCATCTAATGTTACAATTGTTATCTATAGTGACACCTTAGAGAGAATTAGATAGTATTTACAATGTAGGTTAACTTTATATTTTTTTGTTTCGGTATTTGTTTTTTAACTATTTGAGCATATCCATTGTTATGACTATTTTAATATCGAAATATTTCTGTTTATATTTAATAAAATCCCTTCACTATTACTTATTCCTATTATTGTGCTATCTATGTAGGTACATATAAAGCCGGGGGTCTCACTGGAAGCAAACTCTCTATCTCTTGGGATGGAGATATTGTTTACCTGTCTCTCACCTTCTCCAGATCTTAGTAATAGTTTTGGTTGTTGTTGGAATATACAGGGTATGATTGTTATTGTTTGTTGGAATCTCAATCGATAATCAAAAAAGAAGGTTGAATAAGGCTTTTTAGAAAAGATGTTCTTATCGTCCCAGTAAATATCCAGGACAAATATAACAGAAATTGTGATCATAGGTTATTGCCCGTCTTTCGCACATCTGATTGTAAATTCACCTACTACAGCCCTCTAACCATTAACGATTCAAACAAAATTGACCACCACTTCAACAATGTCAGAATTCTAGCATTTTTGTGGATGACGAGTGTCGTCGGTTGATACATGGAGATCACGAGTTTAGCAGGCTACAAAGAATGACAAAACAACCTCGACGAATATATAAGCTTGATTGAAAAGAAAAAAAAACAACCACAAGGATGAGAGGAGCACGGTGTCACATTCCGCAATGTCCGAACAACTCATCTGTCGTAAGAGCGTACTTACCGGACACGACCATGGACGATTGCAAAAGATACAGAGCTAAAATGGCTTAGCCTATCATATCCATACCCTCAACAAGACTATAATAAGTTTTAAATCCCTTGTATATTTCATACTCATTTTCTAGGGCTGTTCAACGAACCGAACAGTTCGGGAACTGTTCGAGTTCGGTTCGTATTTGGTTTATATATGTTCGGTAATTGTTTGTAAACGAGCCGCATTCGAATAGTTGTTTGGGTTCGTTTACTAAAACGAGCTGAACTACTCGCATACTGTTTGGCTCGTTTAAACAGTATAGTGTTATCGAGCCGAACTCGAGCCAATTTTAAAGTTTGTTTAGCTAAACGATCTGAGCCGAATAGTTCGTTTAGCTAAACAAATCTGAATTCGAAAACCTAGTATTCGGTTTGGCTCGGTTCGTTAACATTAACAACTAATTGTGCTCTTCGTACATGTTGTGTTTCACAATCATCTTATCTTTACTACTTAAATCTTAGTCGAGCATCTATTCGATAACCATAATTACGGTATACATACGCAATTTTTTCTTCAAATACACAACTTCTGTAGTGATTACATGGAGTTGGTCACCATTTTTTTGTGATAAAAGTTGATCACGGCATTTATGGTTATTGTATAAAAAATTTAGTTATGCAATGTATGATATAGTAATCGAATTACGGCCAATGAAGTTGTATGTGTATTATTTACATTGTTTAAATATAAATTTTTTCATTGTATGACTTGGGACCGAATTACAGTGTTAGTTAATGTACGTGGACATTGAATTACGATTATTGAAGTTGTTAATGTATTATTTAGGTATGTTGTTTGAATGTAAATTTTTGTGTTTATGATTTAGACACCGAATTATGGTTATTGAAGTTGCCTGGGCATTATGTTGTTACGTTGTTTGAATGTAAATGTTTTCATGGTATGATTTGGAAATCCAATTAAGGTATATGAGGTTTGTCCATGTATTCTCTTATTATAGTATGATGTGAAAACCATGTTATGTATATGAGGTTTGTCCATGTATACTCTTATTTTAGTATTATGTGAAAACCGTGTTATGGTTACAATTGTATCATGATAACTTTGCTTAATTTCATTAATTTTGTGAATAACTGAATTACAGATATTATGTAAAAAAGAAAACTTGGTCGATGAGTATGTGAATTATGTAGCATATGTAAAGAATGACAAAAAAGTAGCGGAACATATTTGAATTTTTTTTATCAAAGAAAAGATAATTCATTTTCCTGTTATAGATTAAAGTTCATGCTGATCATTTAGCAGACAATTGTAATTGGACGAAATTTTCCTTTTTTTGACCGACCTGCTTTCCTTTTAATCTTTATTATTATTTTAGGTTAATTGTCGAAAACCCTCATAATGTTTGACGAATTCACCAAACAGCCCCTGATGGTTTAAATTAGCCCAAAACCCACTTAATATAAGGATTAACACGGCTGAATGACTTTTTCTGTTAAAACTGACGTTATCTTTGTGAAGAGTCCGTTAAACCCTTGACTTATGTTACAAAAAGAAATTTAAATAGAAAACAGAAAAGGAACATTAGCATAAAAAAAATTAAATTTTAAGAACCATAAAATAATTAAGAAGACCAAAAGATCCAAAGAGTGAAAACTGAAGGATCAAAGTGAGAGAGCAGACGAAATGTGGAAAGGATATTATATTCTAACAGTTATGATAGAGCAAACATGTAATTGAGACAAACATTTATGTTTTAATTCAAACGATTGTCACAGGAATAGCACAAAGTCGGCCGGCTTCTACGTTGTTTCTAGGCATTTTTCATCTATTTTCTCTACCATTGTGATTTTCTCGGGGTGAGATCTGAGGAGGTTGGAAAGGAGGCAAAATATGAGGCCTCCAATCACGTCTCGCCACGTGTAAAAAACATTGTCAGTGGTCCCACCAAATTCAAATTTTTTTTAAAAAAAAGACAATTTTTTTACACGTGGGGGGGACGTGATTGGAGGCCTCATATTTTGCATCCTTTTCAACCTTCTCTGATCTCACCCGGATTTTCTCATGAAATAAATTAGGAATAAAGACAAACTTTTAACAACGCATATGAAGCTATAATAGCAATGCATAAGTGGAAAATGGAAAAATAAGCCGAAGTAAGACTCGGAAACAGGGATTTGACTTTTTTTTTCCTTTAAAAACAAAGCGTAGTATAAATTTATTTCGCGAATCGATTCGATCCATCATTGGACTATACAGACTATACGTAAACGCATACCCTACTGCAACGAAAGCTACATCTCCTCAAAAACCAACCAGCAAAGAGGAAAAAAACGCAGGGCATCAAGTGATATTCAAGAGGACACTAAAACCAAGAAATGGAATTTCAACAATCTCCCACAAATTCCCCAAAAGAGGGTCATGATCGCCTGACCCCTCATTCCCTCACCCCCTTCGCGACCGCCCGCCACGTGGCAGCAAGGGGGGTGGTGAGGCTGGATGGAGGTCACCCGCATCCAGCCTCACCGCCCCTCCCCACTGCCACGTGGCGGGCGGTCACGTGGGCGGTCACGGGGAGGGGGGTTAGAGGATCTCATCCGCCCAAAAGAGCAGTAATGGAAGTGTTGAGGAGCCGTGAGCCTCACGGTTTGGGTTGCTGTTATTGCCGTTTTAGTAGCTAGGATTTATTCCTAATTTATCTCACCAACCTTAGTTAATATTTGGTAGATAGTAATCTCCTTGTTGTACTACACTTTTAGTTGTAACCAAACTATTGTTGTAATCTTTAAATATCCATGTAAAGGTTAAGAGATATACATGAATGAGAATACAATTATTCTGATTATCAACTCGTTTATGGTATCAGAGCAATAACGACTCCAGCGAGTATTCTCTTAGTCACCGTTTTTTTTTCTTCCTTGACTGCCGTGTGTTCGACTCTCATGGCAGAAAACGCTTGCCCAAAGTTTGGTTCTCTTGAGGGTGTTGTTGCCATTAATGTTGCAGCGCAACTTCCGCTTAAGCTAACTAAAAACAATTTTCCTTCGTGGAAGGCTCAGTTTGATGCCCTACTCTATGGGTATGATCTAATGGGGTTTCTTGACGAAAGTAAACCCTGTCCTTCTCAGTACCTCTCGCACGAGGATGGCTCCAAGAAGTCGAATCCTGAGTATGCTCTCTGGGTTCGGCAGGACAAATTGCTGCTTCATGCAATTCTTGCCTCTGTATCTGAAGGTGTAGTGCCCTTGATTGCCACTGCTGTTTCCTCTCGTGATGCTTGGACTAAGCTTCACAGGTTATATGCTAACAAGTCTCGTTCGCGTATCATGAACTTGAAGGAGAAACTCACTAATATCTCCTGTGATACGCAACCTGTTGCTGATTATCTTCAAACTATCAAAGGGTTAGCTGATGAATTGGCCCTTGCTGACACTCATCTAAGTGATGATGATCTCACAATCTTTGCTCTTAATGGACTTGGTAGCAACTTTAAAGAAATTGCTGCTGCTATTAGGGCGCGTGATACGCCCATCTCCTTTGAGGAGCTCCATGATAAGCTTGTCGAACATGAAGCTTTCCTGAAACGCGAGGAGCATCGCCATGCTGCAGCAGTCACTGTTCACTCTACCCAAGTCAAATCCAGTAGGCATGGCTCTTCTAGTGCTGGTTATGGCGGTTCTCGCAGCGGCGGCCGGCCCTTTTCCGGCAAGCCGTCGTTCTCCGGCAATCAGTCTCAGCAGCAGCTGAGCTTCGGTCAGTCAGCAGGTAACTCTATTCGGTTCTCCAAATCGTCTTCTCAGTCTGGTGTTGTGTGTCAGTTTTGTCAGAAACGTGGACATACAGCGCGCCAATGTTATTCTCTCAAGCGGTCATTGCAGCAGCCCGAAGTCCATCACACCACCTCCGGGTCACCGAAGCACAACTGGGTTATGGACTCTGGAGCTTCCCACCATGTCACCCACGACCTAAACTCTCTCTCAATCAATCAACCCTATGAAGGTCCTGATGATGTTCTTCTTGGCGATGGCAGTGGTCTCAACATTTCCAGCACTGGTTCTGCTATTCTTCCTACTTCCTCTAAATCGTTTATTCTGTCTGATGTTTTACATGTTCCCACTCTTACTCGCAATTTAATTTCTGTCTCTAAATTTTGTCAGCACAACAACACTTCCATTGAATTTTTTCCCTTTTCTTTTGTTGTGAAGGATCTCAAAACGGGGGCGCAGCTTGCTCGCGGGCGGACCAAGGATGATGTGTACGAATGGGATATGCCTACTGCTGGACCTCCCCCTGCGTTTTCCTCTGTTCGGCCAAGCCTCCACCACACCGCCAAGTCTACTGCCACCACTTGGCATCATCGTCTTGGTCATCCTTCCTTTCGTGTGTTACAGTATCTTGGTCAGCATAATAATTTGTCCGTTATGTCTAGATCTGACAAGTTAGTTTGTGAGTCCTGTCTTCGGAATAAGAGTCATAAGTTACCATTTTCACATTCCTCTGTTGAAAGTCGCGGACCACTTGATTTATTATATTCTGATGTTTGGGGACCTGCTCCTGTGGAATCTATAGATGGTTTTCGTTACTATGTATTATTTATTGACTACTTCACTAGATATGTTTGGTTGTTTCCCATGTCCAGAAAATCTGATGTTGCTAATATCTTTCCAAAGTTTAAACGTATGGTTGAAAAATATTTCCGTCGTTCGATTGTTACGTTATACACTGATGGGGGTACCGAATATAAGGGGCTGTCACGTTATTTGGAATCCGAGGGTATTCAACATCTTGTTTCGCCTCCCTACACCCCTGAGCATGTTGGTTCTGCTGAACGTAAACACCGTCATGTGGTTGAAACTGGGTTAGCATTGCTTGATTATGCATCTTTGCCTGCTAAATTTTGGACATATGCATTTCTTACTGCTGTATTTCTTATCAATCGTCTTCCTACTCCTGTTCTACAGAACCAAACACCTTATGAAACTTTGTTTTCCAAGCCTCCAAACTATCATTCTCTTCGTGCGTTCGGGTGTCTGTGTTTCCCATGGCTTCGTCCCTATGCCGACCACAAACTAGCTTCACGCTCCAAACCGTGTGTTTTTGTAGGCTACTCCAATACCCATCACGCTTACAAATGTTTTGATCCTATGTCTAATCGTGTTTATATTTCACGTCACGTGCAGTTTATTGAGGATTCTTTTCCTTTTGCTAATCTTTCCCCTACTTCTACTGTACATCCCCCTCCCCTTTCTAACTCTGCAGGCGTCCCTCCTAGCCCCGATCTTGCAGCTTTTCAGCCACCTGTGGATTTCATCCCTTCGGCGCATCCTTCTTCGGCTTCGCCTGCTGCGCCTTCTCCCTCTCTCAGGTATAATCTTCCTCCTTTGTCTAACCCCCCCTCCCCCCATGCTGCGTCCCCCTCGCCTGGCCCCCATGCTGCGTCCCCCTCGCCCTCCCCGGCTTCAGCTTCCCCACCGTCCCCTCCTCCCCATCCAATGGTCACCCGAGCCCGCAATCGTATATTTTGTCCTAAACAGTTTCCGGATTATGTCACCCTTAATCATACCACTAAACATCCCCTCCCTCCGTCCCCTGAACCCACCTCTGTAAAGCAAGCTCTCAGTGATCCCCGTTGGTGTGCTGCGATGGATGACGAGCTTGCTGCTCTTGCTCGAAATGGTACGTGGGATCTTGTGCCGTTACCCCCGGGTCATACTGCGGTTGGGTGTAAGTGGGTTTACCGTATCAAACGTAATCCTGATGGTTCTATTGCACGGTACAAAGCTCGTTTGGTTGCCAAGGGTTTTCTTCAGCGGCCGGGG
>AP025078.1:33617-90285 GCA_036186865.1 Eustoma russellianum | reverse complement strand
GTAATCCTGATGGTTCTATTGCACGGTACAAAGCTCGTTTGGTTGCCAAGGGTTTTCTTCAGCGGCCGGGGATTGATTTTCATGACACCTTTAGTCCTGTTGTCAAACCCACTACTGTTCGTATTGTCTTATCTCTTGCACTTTCACATGGCTGGCATATATCTCATCTTGATGTTAATAACGCTTTTTTGAATGGGCATTTAACTGAGGATGTTTTTATGACTCAACCCCCTGGGTTTACTGATCCAGCTCGTCCAACACATGTTTGTCACTTGCGCCGTGCTCTCTATGGGCTTAAGCAAGCTCCCCGAGCTTGGTATAATGAGCTAAGGAGTTTCTTACTTCACTACGGCTTTTGCAACTCTAAGTCTGATACTTCTTTATTTATATTTCGTCGTGGCAGTGTAGTCATCTACTTTCTTGTCTATGTTGATGATCTGCTTGTTACAGGCAATTGTCCTACTTCTATTCGCAAGTTTATGGATGCCTTAGGGTTGCGGTTTTCTTTAAAGGAGTTAGGACCACTTAATTATTTTTTGGGCATAGAAGCTGTGTTTACTGCAGATGGTCTTTATTTGTCTCAAAGCAAGTACATTCGCGATCTTTTGGATAAATTTCATCTTACTGGCGTCAAGGATGCTGCCACTCCTATGTCTTCAAGTGGCCGCCTTGTTCTTCAGGATGGCACCCCCACGGCCGACCCCTCCCAATATCGGAGTCTTATTGGAGGGCTGCAATATCTCCAACTCACGCGTCCTGATATTGCCTTTGCTGTGAACAAACTTGCTCAGTTTATGCATGCTCCGTCTCAAACTCATTGGACTGCAGCCAAGCGTCTTTTGCGCTATCTTAAACACACTATACATCATGGCCTCATGCTTCACCGAAATCGCCCCTTTACTCTGCATGCTTACTCTGATGCTGACTGGGCTGGTGATCAAGATTCCTTTCGATCTACAACGGCTTATATCCTTTTTCTTGGAGGTAATCCCGTATCATGGTGTTCTAAAAAGCAGCGTACAATTGCTCGTTCTTCTACAGAGGCCGAATACCGCGCCGTTGCTGCTGCCGCAGCGGAGGTGACTTGGGTCACACATCTTCTTTCCGAGCTTGGTGTTCCACTTACGCAATCTCCTACAATTTTTTGTGATAATTTGAGCGCGACATATTTATGTGCTAATCCTGTCTTTCATAGTCGTATGAAACATATCGCTCTTGACTATCATTTTGTACGCGAAAAGGTAGCCGCCGGTTCCATCCAAGTTTCGCATGTCACAACTCTACATCAACTTGCGGATGTACTCACGAAACCCTTGTCTAAAGACCGCTTTACTTTTCTTCGATCCAAGATTGGCGTTTCCGACGGAACCACCATCTTGCGGGGGCGTGTTGAGGAGCCGTGAGCCTCACGGTTTGGGTTGCTGTTATTGCCGTTTTAGTAGCTAGGATTTATTCCTAATTTATCTCACCAACCTTAGTTAATATTTGGTAGATAGTAATCTCCTTGTTGTACTACACTTTTAGTTGTAACCAAACTCTTGTTGTAATCTTTAAATATCCATGTAAAGGTTAAGAGATATACACGAATGAGAATACAATTATTCTGATTATCAACTCGTTTAGGAAGAAGAAGTGGGTCCCCCAGAAATCCATCTCTCACTCCAAAAGTCATCACTAGAACTGAACCAATTGATCATCCCACAACCTTTGTTCAATCCGACACCACCATTTTCAAACACGCCGTTCAAATGCTTACCGGATCATCGGAATCTGCTACACCATTTGTCTGCGCACCTACTTCCTATCCCTTTTCCACACCCACCACCACCAAAAACAGCATACCACCGATCAAGATTGCGCAGAAGAAACAGGGGTTCAAACTCTATGATAGAAGGGACAGTATCAAGAATGTTTTGATAATCAGCCCCTTAAAACCAGATGGGTTCTCTCAAAATCCAATCTTTTCGCCGAGGAAGCAGCCGGATATTTTGTCTCCCAGCATTCTTGATTTCCCGTCACTTGTGCTTAGCCCGATGACGCCGTTGAATGTAGACCGTTTTAATAAGTCTCCATCTTTAACGGAAGGTTTATCGGAAGAGGAAAAAGGCAGAAAGGGCAATAGCTGAGCAGAAATTCTATTTGCATTCATCTCCACGAGCCACGCCTGAAGGCTCCGACTCTCCCCAACTATTGCCACTGTTTCTGATCAATTACCGCAGCAAGAAGAGGAAAAGGCACTGATTATTTCTACAGTGATCTTTCAAGAGTCATGCAGTGCGACGATTTCATTGAAGTGTAGACTTTCTCTATGATTTTTTTTCTTTGCTGGAAGACATGTTTAATTTTGCTTACTCTTCTTTCTTAATCAATCTCTGGGCTCAGAAGCCAAAAACAGAAATAATTGTTAGATTTTTCGACACACTTAGTCCTCCTATGGGCCTTAACTATAGGTAGAATGAAGGTGTTAATATGGTAAAAGCTTTAACAATATTAAATGTCTTGGATTTATGATTTATATTCTTTTACAGTTTGTTACCTTTTTCCATTAAAATGAAGGTGTGGAAAATTGGAAATGTCATCAAGTCGATGACGTTTTTTCTGTTGTGATTTTGTCTGGGATTCACCCAAGTCGTTTTGTATTTTAACTGCATTTTGCAGCCTTGCATGTACTTTTCCGTCAATATGGTAAGCGGAATCGAAAGGCTAACTTTGAGTGAAATTTATTTATTTCATACACTTTATCTTCCTCAACCCCATCATCCACTTCTTATGCTAATGAACTGTAGTATTTCTTAACTTTACAATGTCGTAAGTGGGGCATTATGAAAAGGTTGGATACCCCACCCCACCCCAGGGGTTCCATTGCACCTATCACGGGTTTTGTAAAATTCAAAATAAAAAAAAAAATATGTTCCAGTTAACAACCCACGCAGATTTATATCACTCACCAAATTTGTAAAGGATTTAAACAAACCACCTCCAGACCTCTCACACGGCATTGGCTGACACTGTTCTCTGGTATTTCTCTCACTGTGTTGTTATAGACGAGATTCTTTCTTGTGTCAAGTGTCATGTTTTGTTGAAGTAGGTGTATTAAATTCTCAAATATTATAATTTTGTTGCAATAAGGAACAAAACAATATTATATCTGTTTATTAATTTATGGGAAATCTCCCCCCCCCCCCCCCTCTCCTCCTCTTCCTCCTCTATCATTACAATTGTTTTTACATGGCCGATGACAAAGTTTTAGCGCAAAATATAATTAAGACCAAAGTGGACACATGATGGTGAAGTCGTCACCTTGTATTACCAAGAAGAATGAAATATTAAAGCAAAGACTTGAAATATTAAAATTATCAAAGCTAAGTATAAGAATTACATTAGAATAGTCATATCTTGAATTCAAATCATGATAAAATCTTCTCGTAGAATATTAGAGTGAACTCAACCAAAAACACTGACACATTAATTCATCTACCCCCACCCCCACCCCCGCACCAAATAGATGCATAAATGACAAATCATATAATAGTGGATCCAAATAATTAAAGCCGACTGCTTAAATCGCAAGTGTTATTTATTTATTTTTGCAGTAGCAATGGAAAAACGAAAACAAAACTAAAAGACTTCATTTTGATCCGTTCCGAAAAAACAAACACAAAGAATTATGTGGGCAATACTGATTATGGTAGACATATAAAACCATTAATACATTTCCAGATTATCAAATACTTATGAGTAGAGAAAGCATAATGCTTCGAAGCATAACATGGAAAGATTGAAAATGCAGAATCAGATTCTCACACTCTCAGACACCAGCAACTGGTAAATAATGAAAGGCTGATTCCAAGATTTCCATTTGATCTTTTGAGCTTGTTAATTTCTTTATCCGTTTAGTAGAGGTTCTAATTTCATATGCAACCAATTTATGATCTCTAGCGAGCCTCTGTATCACTATTAGTATTTGAGGTCTTATAAAAATAAGGTCAACCTCAGTCAATGATACATCAACACAAGTGAGGAGGCCTCCCAATAGTTTCGGATCTCTAAACATCTGATATGCAGATTTTGTGATACATAAAGGACATGTTCGTAGATATATATATATAACAATATTACTCAATTGCCTTAGAGACTCTTGTCTATGGTGGGTATAGAGGTCAAATGTACGCAACCATACCCATGTGTTAGAAATGTGCAGTTGTTGTTTCATGATGACCCATAGTGAAAATTCCGTCAAGCTGTGTCGATCAACTGCTACTTCATAATATAAGAAGCGCAGTCAATTTAGTGAGTCATTTTGCTTTATTCTATCGTTGTGAAACTTACTTTGAGACCCTAACCATGTTTATATGTATGTTTGTAGATATATGTATAAACATTACGTGAGCTTTGAACTAAAACTGAACTTGAGCGGTGGACTTCCCATGAACCACATGGCCAATATTACGTGAGGAAACAATACAAGAAGAAATCAAGGCACGAGTGAGGAGTACATGGAATAAAACAAAATGATTTAATAAATTAGTTGCGTTTTTTATATCGTGAATTAGCAATTGATCGACACAGATTTCCGCAATTCTCATTATGGGTCATCCGAAAACAACCTTCGTGTGTTTCTAAAACATGTGTATGGTTGTGTACCTCTGACTCTCCCATACCCGTCGTAGGTGGGAACTTGTAAGCCAATGTGGTAATGTTGTTGTTGTTAGAAGAAAAAGGAAGATTGATATATACAATTATTTTTTGCTAATTTGTTATCATGAGTAACATCATCCTACCATACTTCCTTTCTTGGTCTTTCAGTCCGGAGAGTCAAAACGAAAATATCAACGCGGATCAGACCAGAGACGGAGAGAGTAGACAAAATGTTCAAGGGAGATTACATTCTTATGTTAGATTGCATTCGCTTGAGACAAAATTTTCTGTTTTACATCAGTCTATATACTATCATAAACTAGGTGAGCTTCGCACAATGTTTCTAGCTATTTTCCTTCTCATTTCTGCCACACTGTAGAATTTTGTATTCATAAAATACATTAACAAACTCAAAACTCTTAGCAGCAACCTAGGAAGCTATAAAAGCAATGGCAAGAAGAGGAAAAATGGAGAAAGAGAAGAAACAAGAGAAGAAAAAAAAGCCACAAAAGAACTATAGGAGCATCAAGTGCTATTGAAGAAACATATTTGTTTCTAACGCATGAATATGGTTGCGTATCCTGACATAGGTGGAAGGCTCTAAGCCAATGAAAAAAAGGGTGCTATTGAAGGAAGTGGGCAACAAAACAAAAAGAGCAAAGTAGCCTTCTTTTCACTCTTCTTCTCGTCCTACACCAAAACCAACCCAAAAATCTCTCCTCATCTCTCTTACACAAATTTCTGCAGTGAAATCCAAGGACTGCATAAATATCATTGTGGGATCAAGAAATGGAAGCTCAAAAATCTTCAACAAACTCCCCAAGAAGCATTAATGGATCACCCAAAACTCCACCTCTGACTCCAAGAGTCATCTCCAGAACTGAGCCCATTGATCATCCCACAACCTTTGTTCATGCTGACACCACCACCTTCAAACACGTTGTTCAAATGCTTACCGGATCATCAGAAACTGCCACACAACCCTCCCCCACCCCTACTTCCGATCCCCTCCCCTCCCCCACCACCACCAAGAACAGCATACCACCAATCAAGACTGCGCAAAAGAAACAGGGGTTTAAACTCTATGAAAGAAGGAATAGTATCAAGAATGTTCTCATGATTAGCCCCTTAAATCCAGATGGGTTTGCGCAAAATTCGATCTTTTCGCCTAGGAAACAGCCGGATATTTTGTCTCCCAGCATTCTTGACTTTCCGTCGCTTGTTCTTAGCCCGGTGACGCCGTTGAATGTGGACCCGTTTAACAAGTCTCCGGCTTCAACGGAAGGTTTATCGGAAGAGGAAAAAGCAGAAAAGGCAATTGCTGAGAAGAAATTCTATTTGCATACTTCTCCAAGAATTACTCCCAGAGGCTCCGACCGTCCTCAACTTTTACCTTTGTTTCCGTTAACTTCACCCCGATTCTCCAGTTCCTCATCTTCAGAAAAGAAGCGACGTGAAAATTTGTACTCCTAGCCCTTCAAAAATATAAGTCGTTTTGACTTTTAAACATGTAATTTACGCTAAAATGTCAAGAAGTCATGAAGATTCGCTTCTCAGCGGATTCATCTTATTTATGTCTTCTTGATCTAGTTTAATTACTATTGTTGATTATCTCATTTGATCTGTTGAGTATTTTCGTCCAATCAGTATACCAGCACTTCAGTAATTTCATGGTTTGTTTCGGTTTATTTAATCATATGCACCATGATCAATTACTCAAAGCAACAAAAGAACACCATCCGTTGTTACTGAAAAGTAGACTCACAACAACAACCATACCCATTATATCCCAACAACATCAAAAGCTATCGTTAGAGTCTGAGTAGGGTTAGAGTCAAACAAACAATACCTCCATCCCAAAAGATAGAGAGTTTGATTCCAATAAAACCAAGCCTCTATTAGAGTCACTCTCTTTTCACGATTTCAGGGTTCAAAGGAAGAAAAAATTATGCAGATACATTAGTGTTATTCTATGGAGCCTCGGAGTTAGAATCAAGGTGTGAGATGTCAACTTGCTGAAGCTTGCTGCGTTGTGTGTTTCTTTTCCACTCTGATTACCTGAGTTAGTATTTGCTTTTGAACTGTATTTTGGCAGCTTTCCATGTACTTATGTATTTCCTGTGAATATTGTCAGTGGAATTGAAATGCTACTTCTGAAAGTTATTTCAGTTTCGGATATTGAATTCCAACATGGTAATGGGTAAAGAAGGGAGGTTTTTCTTCCTTTTTTTGGCTTTTCATTCCATTTATAAGAGTTATATGTTTTGTATGTTTATGTTATGATTCTTTTATCCAAGCTTTACTTATTATTCATTATTTCTTCTTTTTCTTTAAGTGTTTTACGTATGTTCATGTATTTTTAATACGTTCTTTTTACTATTCTTTACATTTGTGCTTTTATACGTGCCAAACCGTTTGAAAAGAAAAAGCATAGAACAGTAAGCACAACATACATAAAAAAAACAACTAAAATATACCGATAAGTAGAAATGAAAACAAGTGTGTACTGAATGAAAGGTGGCTGAGAGAAGAAAAACCAGTAAAGAAGTTGAGAGAGGGTGGAAGACATTGTGAAAAAGACATGCTTTGTCTTTTCACAATGTTGCAAATGGGGGTTTATGTCCGGTACGAAGTGGTCTCTTTTGTTGAAGTATATGTATTAATTATCGAGAATTATAAATTTTGTTGCAAAAGAGGGAAAAGACGCTACTGTTTGTCTTTCTAAATAGTGGGAAAGGTTTATCCGCAGCATAATTATCACACTTGCCTTGCATAATACAGTTTGTCGCACCAATATAATAAGACCATATGATATCAAATGTCCACTTAAGAATAGGTGACATTGATGAAATTTATAAGATGTATACATAAACTAGTAGATATAAGTACATAAAGTCATTTTAAACCACACATTAATTTTCTAACAATAGAACAGTCCTGAAACTTTTACATTTGGTGAGGTTTCTAAAATGCAAATACAAAGAATAATTACGTAGCTAATGCTGACCATGCGAGTAATGTTGATGATTGTACAACATACAAAACCATTAATAAATATTTTCACGGTTTTGTAGATAGTCAATATATTTTAGGTAAATTCTCCTTTCCAGGTTATCATATAATCATCAACCCAGAAAGAATTATGGTTCGAAGAATAAAACGGAAAGACTGAAAATGCAGGATCGGATTCATATTCTCAAACTCTTAAGCACCATCACTTGGTATTTAGAGGAAGGCAGATTCGAAGCTTTTCCTACTTAACCTTTTGTATTCGTGTTTCTTCATTCTCTTAGAAGAGGGGCAAATTATTGCTCAGGTGGAGTGATTGATAGAATACTTTCTTTTCATTTCTATCGTCGTTCATTTTTTTTTCTATTATTGCACCGATTCCCCATGATATTTTCATACATGAACACAATCAACTCTAGGAATTGAGTTTGTACGTAGACGACATATGAGATCTCCTGTTATTCAATCTCCTCACCTCACCTATGACCACGCGACATGTGGCACCAAGGTGGGGTACTGAGGCTATGTGGGTGAAGCTCATCTAGCCTCACTACCTCATTAATGCTACGTGTCGTGCGGTGACGCGTGGGGTGAGCGAAAATGAGTGAGGGGATCATATCCCGTATACAAGGGGTTCTTTTTTGTTAAAGAGAAAAAAGAAACAAAAAGGTTACTTTTCTGTATATTTGTATTATCGACGGACCTAATTCAGTTGGCTAAAAATAAATTCTCAAGATTAAAAAGTCTTAGATTCAAACATCTGTTAAGGTAAAGTTCTTAATTATCACTTAGTATATTAATTTATTACTATAATATATTATACTGATTAATGGTTTTTTTTTTGTTTCAATTTATGCATAATAGTGGTTTATAATGATTCATTCACCATCATATAGTCACATACATCAGAGTGTATTTTATATATACCAAAATGTTTTCCACGGACATAGTCCAATTAAAAAAATATATATATAAAGGTACTGCAGATGATTTACAATTTAAAACTTCGAATCATACTAATAGTTTGAATTTAAATCATTTATAATTTTCTAAGTATGACAAGTTGAATACTCAAACCCTTGGAGAAAAAGGTGATTTCAGAGCTCACACCGTCCCAATTTTAAAGAGCATCGTATAAAATGTAAATCAGGAATTCAGCATCTTGTTAAGTTGGGGATGTCATACGCAAAGAGCCCATACAAAGTGCTCATACTACGCGTGTCTCTGAAATCGAAGCATGTATCTTTTAAAACAATTTTTACTTCAATTACCAACTGAGTTATGTTCTGGATCGTTATTACTCAAACTCTAAAACAACTACGTTCAAAAAAAAAAACTCTAAAACAACTAAGCTTTTGTTATAAGAGACAACTTTTTCAAGAAAAAGACCACAGTGCCCTTCAGGTTCGGTTCACGAGTCTGCAGAAGTCAGTCGTATAGTACAATCAAAATTGCCTAGGCTTTGGGTCGCCTAGATTGCCATATGTCAGAAATTAAATACTTTACTGCAGTTTTTTGAGAGTGTGACAAGATACTTTTACTGTAAGGAATAAAGAGGGATAAAGTCAATACCATTTTGTTTCTAAATTTCCAGTGCTCAATAAAAGACAACCTAAACGACAGATTTACAAGGACCACCTATGCGTTTTTAATGTGACGTGATCAATTTTTTGTTGTGTCTTGTGTATTAAAAAATAGAACGTGGCTCATTCAAAATAATAAGACATCAATTCATACAAATAAAAACTATTTCCTCAAATTATGGACCCAATTAATTAGCCGTGTTAGAATCGTATTCAATGTCAAGACAAAATATTATGCTTCATGAGATGGACTATATCGAGATTGGCATTATTGCTAAGGGACTTATCTCGGACGTTTGTGTTAGAAAGTGGTAATTATTTAAATCAGTCTGTCATCATTTTGTGAATGGTTACTATTTACAACTGCATGGACAAAATTAACCGTGTTTTTGGTATACCAGACTCCCATTTTTACATAGGGTATGAGGAGAGACCGGATCGTGAAACTTTTGTTAGAAACTGTAATCTACTGCAGTGCACTGTGTGCGATTGTGTAAACTGACAAAATGCAAGCAGAACCGAGGCGAGTCTAAAGACTCTGTCCTTAAGACGATTTGCTCCGGTACGAAGTGCCCAACCGAAAATAGCAAACATCTTCCAGGATACAACGGGTACAGTTCATACGAAACGGCACAGTAACGTAAAGAACTCGGCGAACCTGTAGGACGCTCTGATTTCTCGAACTGGAAAAGCAACAACAGTGCAGTAGTATGCAAAAATCGGAAAAATCGAAGAAGCAGTGAAAACGCAGTGCAGAGTGAGTGTAGTGTGCAGTCTGTAGAAAGGATGGAGAAGGAGGCGATTTATAGGCGGGAAGGAAATGGCGGTTGATCTCCAGATTAAACTGCAGCCGTCGGATCAAACGGTTTTCATCCACAGCCGTTAGATCGTCAACTGCAGCAGTTTTAAACGTAGACCGTCGGATGAAAAACTGTTGCCAGAAGCGATCTCAGCCGTTAGATCATGATCCGTGTAGACTATGATCCACAGCCGTTAGATCTAGATGAAGAAACCGCCAGCACATATGATCTCAGCCGTTAGATCATGATCCACGTAGACTACGATCTACACCGTTAGATCTTGCAACGGTTATGATCAAAATTTTTTCAACCGTTGGATCACTTAATTTATTTTTCTGGAAAAATGTAAAAGAAAATTTCTCCAAAAAGACAAAAAGGAGCCACGAGCCACGAGCCGGCCGGACGGGCGGCGGCGCGCATGTGTGGTGAATCTTGCCTGAGCAAGGTCCTGACTACGTCAAAAACTTTTCATGCCCAACGGCACATTTTAGAATGCTCCAACTTGAACTTTATATGGTGGCTCTTTCATCCCAAGTGACCAATGTGGTATTCCACTTAAAGGGTGATGTGTTCACTCCTCATGAGGCCACATCACCACTTTTCCATTTTCCTTCCAATTTTACTCCAACTTTGAGCATTAACTTCTCATTCATCCGGTATCGGAATCGAGTGATTCAAAAGCCTAAAGTTATCTACTTGTCACGTAGATAATTTAGAAATTATTAGTTTTCGTTTTTCATTAACGAACACTAATTATAATTAAGCTCAAAGTATGATGGTTGTCAACTTTTGACAAACCCACTTGCCAAACTTTTCCAACTTACCTCATTTTCTCCAACAACTTTATCATACATTTTGTGTGAGATGTTTTTTTTTCGCGGCTCGAACCTGAAACCTTAAGGTTATAAAACAGATGTTTTTTTTTCGCGGCTCGAACCTGAAACCTTAAGGTTATAAAACAGCAACTTACTGGGCCTGTCTTCAACTGCATAGACAAACGAAACAATCGAAGGCAAACGTTATATGGTGGTAACAAAAATGAGATGTGATGTGTCCCGGACCTGGACACGGTTGAAATTCAAATATACAACCACAAAAAAGAGTTCTTGCAAGAAAAGAAAATAAGATTAAAACTGCCGGAATTGTTTTCTACAAGGGTCCTTCGATGATTGAATCACTTCAAGATGAGAGAAAATTCGAAGTATAGAGTGGAAAAATCGAGGCATATATAGCTTTCTGAGAAAAATCGAGGCATGGAAAAGGTAAAATTGGATTCCACAGGTAAAAAAGAGAGAGAGAAAAGAGATTTAGAGAAACATCATGTTTAAAGCTAAGGTAAAAAATGCATGATTTTGGCGTCTAAATTCGGTCAACGCCTAAAATATAGGAGTCAATTTCACGTTAAAAGAAAAAAGGAAAAAAGATATTATATACTTTCAGTTAAATATTTCTCAATTTTCATAGCACAGCTTTTTCTATAAAAAAGAATATTTTATACAAACTATACAACTTTATCGTGTGGAGTATGAAAGGAAGTTCTTCATGGTTTAAAAGAAGTGCTACTCCATTACATGAGGAAGGGTAAAACTTAAAAGTGAAAATCAGACAAAATTTTGTTACAAGACAGGTCCATAAATAAGAATTTCATAAGAAACTAAGAAGACTAATTGCAAAAATGTTGTTCTGGTAGCAGACTAAGCAATTGTTGAAATAACCCACGCCTATAAAACATTTATGCTACCAATCAAATTTGTTGAACGTGATGTAATTTCTTCCATAATGGACTACATTCATCTTACATGATATTAAAGATTACCATCTCCCAAATCAAACCTCCGTTGATACTCGAATTGATTGCAATTCAAACGAAGATACGTGGAACGTGAGTGCAATACTGTTATCTGGGGCAGTTTGACTTAAGCTATAGCATACGGCAATTGAGTTAAGGGTTGCTGGCCGAGTTTGTAGTGGATACCTTATATGCATTATCTGGTAAAAATTTTACCAATTTAAAAGGTCAATGGACTCCTAATACTTCACGTAGTTCCTTGCGATTAGAACAATGGAGACTTCCACTTAAGATAAGACATTTTGTCAATAGAAAAATTACAATTGGATGTTACATAACGTGACCATATCTCAATATTTCAAAATTTTACTTCACAAATTCGGCAATACACACACATATATATATATATATTTATGTGTTTATATGTATGTATGTATATATAACACAATTGAGTTTATCCACTCTTTCCAAACAATGAATCACCTGTTTACAATAAACAAACAGAAACTAAAAAGTCTAAAATTACAATCGATATTGGAAAGTAAATAAAGGAAAAAAAGAATCAAAATATAAGAATTTTCTCGCCTATAAATTTATAATTCCCAACGGAACATAACATAATTAATACAACATTACCATTCATCTTACTTGAAAGAATCATCAATTTCTCTTCTCTTTCTCTTTCTTCAGCTTCAAGTTTCTGCATCAAATCCATGCATACGTACATACATACAAATATAAATATCTTTTTCAGTGCCCATTCCTAGAGCATTGGGTGATCCTGCTGCAACCGCGATGGTAAGGATTAGCCTGTACATGTCCGGTGCAAGCGTAGTACGAGTTTCCCCTTCTGTTACATGGAATATTGTTCTTATTCATTGCTCCATAGCTTATATATCTACCACTGCCCCCAAGAAATCTCCGGCTCGATTCGGAATCCATCATCATCTCTTCTTCATCATCAATGCATGTTCCTATCTTCCCATTACATTTTGTTAGCCCACCAAACCCTGCACGGGTTGCGAAATTGATAGTGACGTCGAATAAAGGAGATGAGTTAACCATCATGGCCATGGTTAAGGACAGAATAAGGAAAACGGGCCCAACTCGAATCGACATTGACAAAGCCAATGAAGAGATAATGCAGAAATATGTTTGGCTTATGTTTGTTTGGGCGTTCTTGATTAGTTAAGGAGGGGAGGGGCATATGATAAGAAAGAGAATTTATGCTTTGGTTTTGCATGAGATGATTGCATGCATGTTTTTGTGTGAATTAACATGATTTGCGTAGGTCAATTTTGGGTTGCGTTCAGTGTGCGGTTTTTCCTCCCTGTTTTTCTATAAGGCCAGCTTTGAATAAACTAGAAGAATATTGATGCTTTTTTTTTTTTTTTTTTTGAAAGTATCGGTAGTGCATTTTTAACACGCAAAGTATCTATCATTTTAATAATTGATAGTTGACAATGATTTCAAGAGTCAAGATATAGCAATGTGCTATACGTATTGGTCAAGAATTTTTTTAATTAAAACAATCATATGTATAGAACAAGGACAAATAATATCAGCCGGTGGTTCAACTATTTGTAAGAGAATATATTCCTTTCTCTTTTTTTTTTTGGAAAAATTTTAGTCAGTCGTTTTTTAAATACCTCACATTAAATCATTCTGGAGAATTTTTTTTGATAACGTAGACTGAAAATGAGAAATATCATCGTCATTTCAAGTTTCAACGCCTCTTAAGTAGGTCGATTCAACGAACCGAACAGTTCGAAAACTGTTTGAGTTCGTATTCGTTCGTTAATGGTCGGTAAACGAGCCGAATTCGAACAGCTATTCGGGTTCGTTTACTAAAACGGGCCAAACTATTCACGAACTATTCGGCTCGTTTAAACAGTTAAAGAGTTATCGAGTCAAACTCAAACCACTTTTAAGAAGAAACGTTTCAACCTTGAGCATACCTTGTTGAGACCAGATGAGACGGCACCAAAGAGAAACTTGTGTTTAAGACGTCAAAAAATTCACGAAATTCAGACAACGCAACCACCAGAATAGGATTATCCAGGTAAAACATACAGTCTGCAGCGTGTCTTTTGCTGAAATTACACTCACAACACTTGCTTCTCTAACCAGTACGTGGAATGGAAAAAGCAGGTGCGGCAGAATTCTTAAGATGAACAAATAAAGGAACACTTTACCAAGTAAATGTTTTGCATTTCCTCACTCAGCAAGCAGTACATGTTGCAGCAGTCCAGTTGTTAACTTGACCAGAGACAAGTCCAGGCAGTGTCAATGCAGAAAATACGCCATACTTTAGACACGATACTATTTGAACTTGATGATTATGCAAGAGATGTCGTCGGTGCTATGTCTAGCTACAGCTGCTTCATTGAGCTGTTTTGCAGCTGTCTTGGCATCTTTCACGTCCTTGATACAGTCCACAGCTTCTTGATTTGTCATTACCTACGATTAGATGGAAAATCTCACGTTAAAACAGCTCGTGTTTGCCATAGAAGCAGACAAATTGGAGATCAAGACATTGCAGCAAACCATAAAACTGAGGAAAACCAACCTTCCAAATGCCATCACTTGCCAAGATTACAAAATCAGTATCATCATCTATGTGCTCTACTGCAACATCTGGCTCAGAACTCAGATGCATCTTCAAGCTCTTGTCACCAAATGCCCGTGCTACAGCTAACTGCCCATCGACACGCGGAACATCACCTAGAAGGTACAGCTAGTCATTCACCACATACAGAGACGCAAAAAGGAATACAAGTTCAATTTTGTCAATTGCGGGATGCCCATGGACTCGATTATAAAAGGAGAAAATACACAAGCAAAATGCCCATAATTTTATACCTGGAAAGTTAGAGACAAAGCCACCTCTGTTTTCTATCTCATCTCTTTCTTTACTGGGCTCATGATCAACTGACAATTGTTTGGCTGTACCCTTCCTGGAGATTACAGCTCGGGAGTCCCCAAGATTAGCCACCACAAGCTTTTGACAATCAATCAAGATCGCTGTCACTGCGGTAGATCCACCTTTACCCAATTCAACAGCTTTTTCTATTATCTCTTTATCTGTTTGGTGATATGCTCTTCTAATTGCCTTCTCAGTATCATTCCAGAAATCGGGCTACTCGTACAGGGAACATCAGGAAAAATTTTAAAATGTACTACAACTTCTAGAAGCTAAAGGTAAAATACTCAGAAGGGCACTAGAAAATTCAAGTCGGATTAAAGGTATATCATACATAGCAATTACAAACGGAATAAGTGAAAGATTCATGCTTTGAGACATTTACCTCCTTTAAAATGTTATCAAATATACGAGACCGCAAATAAGCTGGAACTTCACGACTCTGGTGACCATCAAATATGGCAAAGAGCCCGAGTTCATGATCATCAACTTGCTTGAATTGAGCAAAGGCATAATCCTCCATGGCATGTTTTGATTTCCCCTCAACCGTGTGATAGCCATGGGTGACATGCTTGTCCATTTTGCTCTTTCCCTTTCCTGTATCAGGTGTAGATGAACTTAACCCCACCTTTTCCTGCAAAACATGGAAAGCAACCCCTTGGAAGTATTTCTGAATAAAATACATTATACAGCCTAGCCCGTATACACCAATACGAAAGCAGCGGTTCATGCAGTGAATAAGTTGGTTGTTTCTAGCAAAAGAGTGCCATTGCTTTACAAGGTAAGGATTCTCTGCCGTTTATGATGTGTTATCCATGAGTGAAAGAGATCAATTGTCACCCAAATGCAACATGCATGTCGAAATGTATGTGATGAGTTAACCATCTTCTACCTTTATTTTATATAAAAAAAAATTGGAGGGGGGATTCAAACTCGAATCTCTAGTTAGGAAAAACGATACTCGACTACTAGATCTTAAGTTTTTTCCCCAACCCTCTTCTACACTTATATGAGTACAATCATTGGTATGACCCACATTCTCCATAATAAGGTCTTGGGCCAGCACCTCAAGTGCGGATGAGAGTCTTAAGATTTCTAAAGCTATCCATGTCTTGCTAGCACAGGGAACAGGTTTAAATGTACACAGATCCTCATAAATGTAAAATGAATATTTTCTCCACTTTAACGTTAATCTGCCACACAATGCATAAGATCAAACCCAACTTCTCTTCTTCTTCCGTTTACTTTTTTCTGTTTCTATTGTTGTTACACCAAAAGAAGAGTTGCTGCTAAGCTGTATATGAAATGGAGTAAGACACCCTGTGCCACCAGACCAACCTATACTATCTCCCGCATCCAGTGCCCTGTACTAAAATGTTGAGATCAGAACAATTGACAGCAATTTCAATAGGTCCTACTCTCTCAACTCACTTTTCCACCTACTAACGAACCTAATCTTATCTAGATTCCTTGGGCTTCATACCGCTAGATCTTATCCTGCTTTTTGGAACTTCCTTATTTTTATCTCCTGCCAAATTCCATAGCAACTAATGTTCTAAATATTTAGAAACCAACTGCCTATCTGACACCAATCTGTAATCTCATGCCAACTGAATCTCCTCTGATCACAAAGTGTGGCTTTTAAAGGGTATAATAAAACTGACGTTGCAAAGGAGCAAGCAAAGAAAAGATGCTTCCTTCTCTGTATAGACTCCATGCATATAACGGATTGAGAATAGGTTATAAAGTCCAATTTTAAATTAAAAAATTTATCGAGTCCAATTCCAGAATTGCAATGTTAACCTCAGCGGATCCATCAAGCCGTTCTGGTATTTGCAATGCCCTAAGTGTGCCTAACTAATATACAGCAACAGTATACCCTTACGACCATCAGGTGGCCAGTGAATTGTCATGTCATATGCCAGAGGATAATAGTGCAGAGATCGACTACTCTAAACACTGTTACTACTCCATCTTATAATTCAAGTTCAGAAATATGAGAGTCACTAACTTGCAACACAACAGGCACAAAATGGCCAAAGCTACACAACTATGGGTGACACTTTCAAATGGTTGAATAGCAACAGGATTATACCTCAACCATTTTCACCAGAAAGAAAGGGACCACGCTAAATTTCATGAGTGATGTAAACCGTGTAGATGTTTGGTAAAGAAAGATCGCCAAATGGAGAATCAACTACATCACATTTCAAAAACCACAAACCACAAGAGAAAGGAAAAAAGATTATGAACCCATCAATTATGAACCTCATTTATGCAAACAAGCCTCTCAAAGATAATTTATTTTATTAAAGCTCCAAACTTTGCCACTGTGTCAGATAATTCCTTGTCCAGATCCGGTACAAACCAAATTCTAATCAGCCCCTCTTCATAATCATAACCATCATACATTTGGGATAACTTATTAACACAAGTCGATCGAGTGCGACAAGAATAATTGACCAAATGGGTCACGGAAAAAGCAACAAGCGCATTATATACCTTCATCTTGTGTAGAATTTCTTTACCAGTCATGGTGGGAAATCTTCTTTCAGCGATTTATACTAACAGAGGCAGTGGATATACTGGAAAGTGTGCAAGGGAGACGAAAAGAGTCGGCTGGAAAAAAGACGCGTGTGAGTTAAGAGAGGAGGTGACTAACCGTTATGCAAAACTTGACACGTAGCTTCCAACTTTGGCAAGAGAGAATGTAGCCGGGATGAGATTAGCTCACCCACTTTCCTCTCATCTAACGCGTCACCTCACGACACGTGACAGAGGTGGATGGTGAGGCTAAATGAAGATGACCTGCATCTAGCCTCACCACCTATCTCTGCTACCACGTGTCGAACGGTGACGTATAATGTGAGGGATTTGAGTTAAGGGAATCCTAACTCATCAGCATCATCAATCGTTATAACTAATGTTCAAAAGTTTGCTGTACTCTCATTGGATAATAATTCAAGTACGAAACCCCCAAAAAGAAAAAATTCAAGTGTCTTGGAGAACAGTCATCAAAACTTGAAGTAAGTAATACATGTTAGCTGTTCTTTGAAAATCTTCATAACAACTTAATAACTGATCTTTTACCCCCCCAAAAAAAAAAAAATCTTACTTCTCATATGATATGTCAGACAACAACAACAATACCACATTACCTTAGAAACTTCCGTCTATAACGGAGTATGGAAGATCGAATGTACGCAACCATACCTATGTGTTAGAAATACATGAGTATCCTAAGTCTAGCATACAACACATCTGTATATTTTTTACAAAATGTTTTTTTCATAGTAGGGTTTAATAGATAACTCAACTCGAGCATAAACCGTTTTTTCAGTAGAGTTATCTCCTAAACCCTTTCTTTATGAGTATACTAAGTCTAGCATACTACATATCTATATATTTTTTACAAAATGTTTTTAAATAGTAGGGTTTAGTAGATAACTCAACTCGAGCATAACATAAAACAAAACTAGGGAAAAATTTTAGGGAAAAAATCCTACTCTCCATGCTCATGCAGATCGAATTACATGATCTGAAACACGTATCAGCGTAGAATCTTATGTATCAAATGATTTTCATGTGCCATTACTTTTTTACTTGTCATGGACGGTACAGACCTGATGGGAGCATACTGCTTTTTGAGTGGGTAAAAGTGCAAGGTTTAATTTGGAGTCTTACAATATGTTGGAGTATTTGTGAACTTGAGGTCATGGACTTGAGCCGCAGAAACTGCCTTTTGCACAAAGTATAAGATAAAATTGCGTAAATCAGATTGCGGATCCCTCTCCCTTGACCCTGTATAAACGTGAGAGCCTAGTGTACCAGAAACACCCTCCACAATATGTTGGAGCAAAATTTACCAGGCAATCTTGCTGCCTCAGAAGCTTTGCAATGCCCATTTGGTGCTCAATGCCTCACATTCACAATCTCAGTTGACAAAGTTAGTGTTCTTAGCTCTATTGTTACCGCCTAGTGTAGATTTTTAGTGATTGTATGAACAGCATCTTGGGTATGCCCAGTGAACTTGTAAATGTCCTGATCCTATTTTGATTATTGGTTTTGTATGAGCAGCATCTTGGGCATGCCCAGTGAACTTGTAAATGTCCTGATCCTATTTTGATCATTGGTTTAATGAAATTTTTACATTTCAGCCAAAAAAAAAAGTCCTGATCCTATTTTGATCATTGGTTTAATGAAATTTTTACATTAGCTCTATGTTGCCATGTACTTTTGGCTGTGGTATCACACCCAATCAAAGTCTAGAGATTCTGAAATGGAAAAGCTTTTAGGTTTAGTGGATAGTTAGAATTCTCCTATCTCCATGACTATGACTCGAGTATAAGTTTCCTTGGTGTAAAAAACCAAAAAAAAAAAAAAGAAAAAAAAAAGAGTACTCAGATTTTAGATAGGACATACATACAAGGATTTTATACGACTCCCATATCATACAAAGTTCACTGTCCCCATCAGGGAAGGAAACAAACAAAAGAAATACGTCTGTAACTACGTAAAAGGAAAAAAGAGAGGTGAAACCTCTTGTCTCATTATCCACCTCCTACAAAATGCAGGAGGTAAATCCCAAGATAGGTTATTACTAAAATAGGCATAAATTGTCTACAATAAATAGGAAATAGCTTGGAATGTAAACAAGATATGAAGACAACACTAAAGACAGGGAAGTTTAGTTAGCAGATAACATCGATAAACAACAACAACATTAACCCATTGCCTTATAGGCTCCCGCTCGGGGTATGGGGAGGTTCCTAAGTTCTAGTAAAACTAATCATTCTGCCTGAATTCCCAGCTAGTACTATTAACTTCAGCGAATAATCAATCATTCCAAGAAAGTTTCCATCATATCCGAATACATCCCCGTGTCGTTCATATACTCTCCAGGATTTTGCTGATTATGATGATCCAGAGAAGTTGAGGATGCTGAGGAAGTCATTCTTGCAGGAAGTGTAAAGCTCCTCTTGAACTTGTTCTCCATTTTCCGGACGTTATCGGGATGACTGTCCAAGCTTAGGAACTCATTTGGATTCGTAGGACCATTGGTATGCAAGCCTGAGGGATCTGAACTTGGATTTGGATTGTCAGACTTATTTCCTAAAGTATCAGGATTGAACAAAAGCTTAGCATCATCTGAGCGTCCAGTGAGAGCATTAAAGAATGTCAGCCCATTAGGCCACTTGATATCAGCTTCATGATCCCCCATCATATCCTCCATTCTTGCCTCAGATGAATGAGGATGAAGAAACATACGCGTCTCATCATTGGAGTGTGGAATTCCAAGTCTAACAGAGTTTTGAAAAGTTGGCGGCTCAAGGACTTGATTACCAGAGTAAAGTGGCCTTGCTCCCCAGTTGAACAGAGGAGGTGTGCGAATTGGAAGCGCCGGCTGCTTCATGGGAATGGCTGCTGTAGATGAAGCATTCCTATTCGAAGAAAATAGCTGGGATAGGTAGAAACCAGATTGGTATCCTAATGATTCGAATGTATGTCTCATTCTGAGCACAAAATGAAGATCTTCAGGAATCTGTGCAGCACATATTATTAGTGTAAGACAAACATGGTTATCTCTTATTACTTTAGACTTTGCAAAAAAGAAGTGCTAGACGGGTTTGCATAGATTATAAAAGGGCGTGTTCTCGGTCCAATAGGTTCTCGCGTTTGCGCAGGATCCGAGGAGGGACCGGATCGTTTCGGGATATGATGTACGCAGCCTTACAAAAACAAGCCATATGACAAATTCCAAAGTTCGTATAGTCGAAACTTACAATCTTGCAGGATCCCAGCTGCAAGAGGCCATGACCAGCTTGTATTACAGCAATAGTCTGCTCAAGGGAAAAAAATCACAAATTATTTTTTTAAACAATTGGAATTATATGCTAAAGACCGGGGAATTGAATGCAAGACAGGCAAAATTTTTGTTTTGTTTTACTAGTAATTCTGACCTGAATGCCAGAATCAAACTGATCAGTCCACTCAGGGGGAAGCTGCAAATAATAAATGAAAACAGGCACTGATTTATCAAACAAGCTGGTTGTTTTAAGCTTTTAGCAGACAAAATAATTGGGACACAAAGCCCACACCTCTGAGTAGTACTAAAAATGATGTTGCATACATCATATTGCTCCTAGGGACTACAGTAGGATGCATTATTGGACACATGGACCAGCATTTAATGCCTAAAATAACAGAAAGAATAAAAGAAGAGAAGTATTTTGTTTGGAAATGTATACATACAGCATCAAATGAACTCTGCCAGTAATTTGAGATATTTGGCTCACATTCCGCTGGCTCTTTGAATACCCATTTATGACACTTATCAGAAGCAACTTTCCCCATCAACCTGCAACAAAACCTGTCCAATCAATTTTGTTCTTGTGGAGATATACCACCAAATTCTGTTTTGACTTTAGTGCTTAGTGAAAGTTTAGATTTTTTTTTGTCCATCCAGCTGGGGAAGAAAGTGAGTGAGACAAAATTGTTTTTGAAAACCTAAATACAAAAGCACCTACCAAGTACCCACCCTTCTCCATAATTATATAATTGAATGGACATTTTGCTGAAGGCTTTTCTGACAGGATCCTCACCATCAATCTCATCCAAACACTCCCCCATTCTTCCTCTGCAGAACCCATCTTCCCACATCAACATCCTGCACACAAAAAAAAAATTTACAAAAACAAACAACCCATGTTACAAATTGTAGCAAAATTAATCCATCACCACACAAATTAAACAAAGAAACAAAATAAAAGAAAACTATCTTTCATTATCACTTCCAAATTCAAGAAACCAAATAGGTAATCAGCTCAAGCAAGAAACCAAATAACACTAATTAACACTAAAAATCATATCAAGAACTACAAAACACTTACAAGCTACCATTGTCATCCCCAACTTTGCATCCATTGCCTCCCCTTACTCTCCTGCAATAAACAAAATAGATCCACACGGAGGATTAACTCAAGACTAAAACAAAATAACCAAAAGCAGAGTCTTTCTTTGATTCCCAAATAGGGGGAAAAAACTACAGTAGCCTGTGGACTTCAAAGAAAGACAGAGAAAAAAGAATTAGAAATAAAAAAGAGGGAAAAGAAAATTACGGGCGAGGACGAATAGTCCAGAAGACAGAGTAAGTCCAGTCTGAGTTGAGACAGACGCTTCTAAGGGCCTCATGAAGGGCCATCATTCCAACTGCTTCTTTGCTTCTGTCTGCTGTTCCTGAGCCCACCATCTCTCTTTCTCCCGAGTACTTTTTCTTTTCTTTTTCCCCCTCCCACCAGTCAGGAATAAAACTTTTTTCCTCTAGCTCCACTCTGAAGTAGTAGAATGGAGTATCAAGTGTGTGAAGTAAACACACAGAAAACTACATACACAAAAGACAAGTTTCCTTTATGGGTTCGGCCTATATAAAACTAACTTGCACAAAGATGCTAACTTTATCTTGTTTATTAAGTCTACAAAGCTCATTGACCACAAACTTGATGATTTGTTCATCCCTCTCTTTATCCTTTTCACCTTATTATTCTCTCATCTGAGATTGTTGAAGCAGAGGAAGTTGGGGTGGGAGAAACAAGAAGGGCGAAAAGGAGTTGACGAAGTGAGAAGGTGAAAATGTGTGTCCCGTGTGTGACTATGAATGGGAAGATGTTGGTTTGAGGTTTGCCTGTTTCTGTATTTTACCATAGAAAGTTGAGTGGGGACAGCTTTCTTTATTCTCTCTAACGAAAACAAATCGAGCCGGTACATGAATATGAATATGTGATGGCATCATCTTTGCCCGCCTCTTTATACGTGATCGTGTGTCTTAGACACAATAGACAATGTAGATAGTAAAATTATTCGCAGGCACATGTAGAACCGATGGTCTAACTGAAATCAAACTCTCTATCATTTGAGATGTTGCTATTGTTTGTCGGTCTCTCATCCTCTTCCAGACCCTAGCAATAGCTTTTGCTAGGATATGTGTTTTGTTGGAGATAGTATGATAAACCAGAATTAATCGCCTGTTAGTCAACAACAGTTAACGGTACAACTCCTGCAGTTTAGCACTCAAGCATTGCTGTTCAGCATGGCTGCACTTCGGCTGTGTCCCATAACATCCTTTTATTTATCAAAGAATAGGCCAATGACTGCACCTCGGCACCGAACTTAAACATCAGCTTCAGCTTAAGTGCTACACTCCAGATCACTTCGGCCAGATTCAACATTGCACTTCGGCAAAGCCTGGTTTTCCACTTCGGCGAAGGAGTCAAGCACAGCATCACATCGTAGAACCATCAGGCAGAAGTGCATTTCAAAGAAAGAGTGCACGTCTGGTTATTCAGCCTGTATACGCCAAAGTCACTTCAGCCGACCTACTAGTCACATCAGTTGGCCTACCGGTCACATCAGCAGACCTACTGCGTCATAGGTCTTCTGCCCCAAGCAAACATCTTATCCGCTATCAGAGGCCAAGGGCGGAAAAAACCAATAAAAGCAAGCCAAGGCAGACCAGAAAGAGGATCCCGACACATCTAACATTTTCCTATCTCCTGAAACTAATACACCGAACTTTCTCTTCGGCTAAGACCTGTGAGAATTTTCTAACTCCATACACTAAACTATATTCTCATAGAGAAATGACCCAAACTGACTTGAGCGTTGGAGGGTTTTATCCGGGGTCATCCCCGGGACCTCTGATCTTTGCTTCCTTGTGCAGGACTTTCAGGAAGCTATTCCAGCTACAATCTTCAAATCGGTTAACTACTCTTCAAGTTAACTGACGACGTTTATTTGAGGTCATCTTTGACCCTTAGTGAAGATCCGCCTTCAACACAGTAGATTCAAGAAAAAATGATATTTTTTGAGCTTGACTATTTTCTTTTATTTAAGACACATGGGCACGCAGATTTGATCTTAGATATGATAACTTATCTAATGCAGAATTTGACATGCTAAGGTGTCGAGTGTAAAATCGTGTGTTGAGCGAAAGCTAAAAGAATAGCTTGTCTTGTAAAAGCTGGTATGGTTCAACTCTGATAATGCCAAGGCACTAAAACCGTCATTTTGATTTGCATGGATGTAACGGTTATGGAACAAATACTCACCATGTTAAGTCTAAGCTTTTTTCCCCTTCAAAAAATTACAAAAACAAACATCCCAATGTAAACGAACAGTCAAAACACTCCGAATTATTATTATGTTAATAGTTCGGTTTGACAGGTAAATCTAAATTTGGTTTGAAAAAATGACTGACAACCCTTCCGTCTAAACTGTACAGAGACATCGTGATATTGTCTACATGCAAATTGAATGACGTGTTATAATATGGAGAGTGGAGAGAGAGAAGGGGGGGGGGGGGGGGGGAGAAGTTCCTTTTGGGATGGGGTGGCTTGGCGAGGGGGTGCTGTTGTGCCTGAGCTTAAGTTTTGGTGAGGAAGATGGAGGTAATATTTCAGTCACGCCTATTAGAATGAACTTATTCAAAGCAGAGTGCTTAGTAGTAATTTTTATGTCTGTAATAAAAGTGACTACCCTAATTAGCATTATAAATCAATAATAAAGACAAACTAAAGCATAATGGAGGTGATTATCAAAACTAAATAACATTATACCTTAGATTATTTAGAAACAAGTTATTTTACTTACCTCTTTAGTCTAGTTATTTTGTTTACCGTGACAAATTCAACTCTAATCAATCTTGTAGATTTTCATCTTATCTATAATTGCTTCCATATGTTTCAGATGTAAGGAGGTGTCAAACATTATCATCAACCTAATTACAATAATACTAAACTTTCGCGTTTTTGCAGACTTTGTGATATTTCGCACTATGTTGAAAAACGATCTCTAACGGTTGATTAACCATATTTTATGCAAGAGGCTGTTTCCGTGGCTCGAATCTATGACCTCAAAGTTAGAAAACAGCAACCTTATCAGTTGCATGTACTCTACAATAACGCAAATAATGCAAAGCAATCTTCTCATGGCCTGCAAACAAAAGCACATTACATCATCTAACAATTTTATTAATATGCTTCAATGCTATTGCTAAAGTATATGCCTCATTTATTGAGACCATCTGTACAACATCGGAGCTATGGCCTTTGCCAAAAAAGAAGAAACAACCAAAATAAAAGGTGATAAAACAGAGTATTTGATTGGCCATAACTGCAGCAACCAGATAAGGGAGGATGTTTATTACTCTACACGGGACCAACAAAAGCTCAAGAAACAGCTTCTATTCACATATAACGCTCTTTGTACGCTTCTTATTTCAGTAATGAAATTTCATGAGAATCATCTATTTTTGTAGTATTTTATACCATATACGGTAATATCCAAAAAAATTCAAAAATTTAAAATAGGGGTAAAAAGGTAATTTACCCTCTTTAATTATATATTTTCAGTTATTATTTTTATTGGAAAAATAAAAGAAAAAGATAAATTAAAACGTCGACGTCATTTTCTCCAGAGCATACAAGTCGACGCAGGCAAACGGAAAGAAATTGTCAATCTTTCGAAATGATCATTTGCGATATAGCAGAGCGTTTTCTGATCCGAAACTTGACTTGGAATCTACAAATCGAGAGCGACAAGTATAACATAAAGAAATCTATTTCTTAATGATCAGATTGTTAGATCAAAAGTAGTGATCTAATTTGTAAAACTTGATTGCTCTTGGTATGAAGGTTGTATGTGGTGGAGGGCTATTGTCAATTTGAAGGCTGGTGAAGAAGAATCTAGTGGATTAAGGTGAGATATATAAAACTTTATTCACTTTTGTTATTTTTACCTTGGTGTAATGGAGACGATGGATGTGAAATTTGATGTGGTTTTATAATATGTAAAACATGTTGAATTTGGTGTTTATGTTGTGGTTGCTACAAGGTTAGAAGTTGGTACTTTGATGTGATGAAATGTGTATAGTGTGGTTTGAGGTCGAATGGAGGGTGTAGGGTCAAGTGAGATGAAGTTCCGAACGGTTTTTTCTATAAGAAAAAACGATTATGGTGCTCGGTCGATAGATATCGATGCAGCTGTTTTAGATATCAATGTCCACATCAAACTCTAATTATCTAACGCATGGGAAGAGAGTTGTTAAATTGGCACTAACGGACACCGATTGTAGAAGTTTTAGAGATCGATGTAGTAACCAATGTGATATCGGTCGATCGATGTCAGAGAATGATGTCTTTGTTCAGGAGACGATGTTAGGAGATGGTGTGGCTGTTTAGAGAACGGCATAGAGTAAATTTGACCGGTTGAATGTTATGTCGCTATTACTAAATGAAGTAATGTAAGCATGTTAAAATAAGATTTTAAGCTTTTATTTTTTCATATTTCTTGTCTTTTTTTTTTTTTTTTTTACTTTCATATGTATAAGCACGATCTTTTATAAAGTTAAGTACAAAACTAAACAACAAGATCACTGAAGGAGAACGATCTCTTTTTTGATTGCAAGATAATTCGAAACAAGAGGGTCAAACCAATATCTTACAGGAAACAGTCTTAGTCTATGCGTGATGATGTTCATGTAGCAAAAGAATCCGAGAGGGATAAGTATGTGCAAGGTTGGCTCCTTTTGGTATAGAATGTGGTCAAAATACCTTGAATTAATCAAAATGAAAAGTAGAATGAGTCGTTAGGGTCTCTTTTCTGATATAGAAAGACTAAAAGAATTCATGAAGCAAAATGAACCGAAACGAAACAAAAAAAAAATGTAATGAAAAGATTGCGCTATAATTTGATAGAATGCTTATATCTTTTACCGAGCATGCATGAACTCACATTTCTATAATTTGTCATTTTTATGTGATGAAATTGTTGAGAATGCCAAGAAATAATCATAGCTCGAGAGTTATTAAACTTTACGAATTTGTGATGCATTGAGATATTGCTTCATGATTTGACAATTTTTACGCATTAAGACATTGAGATGCTGTATAATTAGGGGACTATGTTAATTAAGTTTTAAATTCATACGATCCCTGTAATGTTCATATATATTAAGAGGATGAATATTTTTGGTATGCATAATTTCAGACATGGCTGGTCATACTCTTGATATTAGACAAAGAATGCGACTTATGCTGTTTGAATCCGTTACTATATGATTATATACACCACGAAGATATTATTGTAAGAACCAGTGGCGGAGCCAGGAGTCCCTTCTTGGAGGGGCACTGACAGGCTTCGCAATAGAATACCACGGGTCATCATTTCGGACCGAGAAAACCGACAAAATCTTCTAGACATATTTTTGTATTATAACATAAAATACGTGAAAGAAAACAAATCTACCAACCAATGTACAAAAAAAAAATAACCAATACACAACAAACAACATGCGGATCATAATTATTAAATGAATATAATAATATACACCAATACATACCTTTTATTTGCCTATTGCAAAACGAGAAGGAATTGACAAGGGATGCAAAAAGGTTCTCCGAGATGACATTGATTGAAATCGTTGCATAATATCTTCATATTCAATGGTGCTAAAAATTCATGCTCAAAGTAACACAATAAATAGTCCTATAGTACGTCACCTCCAAACCGGTTGCGTAGATTAGTCTTGATGATATTTATTGCAGAAAAATTAGAAACAAACAAGTGTCACAAAAGCTAGTGTTTAACAATGAGCATTTGGAAAAGCATATTACCTTTTACAGTTTACTGTCTGGATGCTGCATTAATGATCCAATCATATACGACGTACATAGTTGACTAGAAATTGTAAAATAGTTTTCACACCAGCAACAACCAACACTAAGGATTTAAATGCAACCTAAAGGTATGTGTAGCTCTCAACTTTGAAACGACTTTAGAGCAACCAAATAAAATCACAAAAAGCTGTGTAATTGTAGCATCATCTCCAACGAATTGGCACAACCGTATGTCGTTTTTAAATTAATATATATTCAACTACCGAGCATCAGCCCTCACAGGATTCGTAAGATTAGCAACCAATTAAAAAAAGAAACTTTCATTTTCATAAGCAAACTAATGCAAAAAAGTCTACTAGTTTTCAACGATTACCTTACATGCAAAAAAGACTAATAGTTTTCCAAATCTTGAATTTTTTAATATATTTAAGAGACCGAACTTCCGGTAAGTTTTAGACATATTTTAATCACTTAGCAGAGAATTGTCAAATGCTAAACACTATATATGTGACCACGTAACAGATGGTTAGTGTTCTGTCAAGCAAAGGCACACTTTGAACTGAATGGCCAAAAATACAAATACACCTACTTATCTATAGGATTTTTCCACCGACGTTGGGGCACCCCCCTTCCCTCCGCCCCTGGTAAGAACCTATTACACTAATCGGTAAAATACATTCATGCATACACACACAGAGTACAAACATGTAAATTCACATGTATGTACATAGATAAATTTTAAGATGGTCTTCAAACACAACGTTGTAAGACAAACGTATTATTGCTGTTGCGTTAATTAAACAGTGGCATGGGAGGTATGGATCTGAAATATTATAAAAAGGAATACGTGTACACACACTTTTATGCACAAATATCTTGGAGCAAAAGCTTATACGTGATCCTGAGGACTTCTACTATCTCAACCTCAATAAATATTGTAAAAAATGCAAAACAGAAGTTCAACGGCTTTTTTAGACTGGATGAGTACTTACGCAATGACTCACACAACATGCATACCTATAATTCTGTTGCATAACTTTCACTTTCAACAATTTCAATGTCTGCCAAACAGTAACAAGTCTAGTGGTTAAATATAATTTATCCTGTCCAAAAGTAAAAAAAATTACTGTACAAGGTAAATAAAGATTAATATTGGAGTGTAGATATGATTTTGTACTTGGGCCGCAGAATCTTATACCAGTCAAAAGCAACGATAAAGGACTTTGAGGGCTGGCTTTTGAACTAATTTTCTACACATTATTTTAAAGCCGAAATGTCAGATGTAAACACATAAATTACTACTTCGGACAAGGCATAATTTAACTGTACGGTCACATTATTAAAAGAACGACTTTGTGACTATAGCCATAATGGCAGTTTATAAAAAAAAGTTTACAACTAGACTTCTATCAGCCTGACCTACGACGCGATAGAAATGAAAGTCGGGTGTCCACTATCTGCTATGGCAGAGTTTGGACTGCTCAGATAGCCACACAAGGAGCTCACTGCCAGCAGTAGAGCTTCAATACCATGTGCTTACCTGGAAAGGAAGTCGAAAATCTTGTTTGTGACAAGAATCGAACTCTCTTCACTCTTTCGAGTCTCCACTACAGGAACTATTGGGTCATGTCCTGGGAACATAATGACAGTTCTACATAATGACAGTTCTTTTATATACTTTACAGCATAGGCTATAGACTAAGGAAGTTCATAATTTTCCTTTTAAAACAAAATTTAAATAACTAATCATAATCCTGATTAATGAAGCATGTGATATAGAAGCAGGAACATACACACACATACATATATATAATGTGTGTATATATTTATATATCCATATGCTAATATGTGTTTATATTAATAAATTGTACACGCGTATATAGAAATAAATAATGCATAAGAGAAAGCTAATGTGTATTAAAATAACGTTGTTATTAGCACTTTTAGGCTATCTTGAAGCTAGCAATGTTGAATAATACCTTTCCACATCAATACTCTTCATGCTTCTACCAATGAATGAATTGCTCAACTTCATCGGAACGAGATCCCCTAACCTCCAAGTCCCTCACCCCCCTCCAGACCGCCCGACACGTGGCACACAGGGGGTGGTGAGGCTGGATGTGGGTGACTCTCACCCATCCTCACCACCTCTCCTGTGTGACACGTGTCACCGGGTCCTTAAATACCCTCTTAAAGGGGGTCAGGTGATTCCAGTCCAACTTCATCGAACTCCAGCGATAATAAAAGAGTCAACGGTCAATGCTCCTACTCTAGTTTTGTTCTTCTTTAGCAAAAAAAAAAAAAAAAAAGAAATCATAAATCGACTTTATTTTGGTAAAAAAGACCAAATTTGTGACTTCAGCAGGGATTTGCATGTATAAAATTATCTAGATGTTACTACATATAATATTATTATATTGGTTTGAGGCTATTGATTTCAATATAATTAAGTTATTGATCATAATCATTCAAACAATTATACAATGTTACGAGTGATTGTAATATCAATGAGGTTAGATGCTACTAACAATAATTCTAAAGAACTGTCCTATCGAAATAGATTAATCATAGTTGTATACGGAATATTACATTGAACAACAAAAAAGCTACCCACTAGGTTTGAGAGGACTCAAAATCATTGTTATTTTTATGTCAAAGTTGTCATCTATAGTGAATGCTAAATTAAATGGAATATTTAACTTGGGCCGTATTATAAACACCACTGGACTTTATAAATATGCTGCATTTTTGTTCCATCGGTTGGATTATATATGCACAATATGATAAATTGATAGTACCATAATATCATGGTATCAACGAGCACTAAGATCCCGCGTTTACGGAAGGTCTGCTTCGCAATCTGGTATACACAGTCTTACCCTACACTTCGTGCAAGAGGTTGTTTCCACGGTTCAACCCGTGACTTCAAGATCACAAATCAGCAACCTTATTAGTTGCTCAAAGTCTCACACTCTGTCATAGTATCAATTCTCTGTAAATATATGTTCTTTTTTCATTTTCTCAGTAATTGTACAGTCATCACTTGTCAATAATGTTTGTAAGTTATATCTTAACAAGCCTCTAGGACATAGTTCAGTTGGTACTTGGGTTAGGATTTGCTCTAATATGTCAAGAGTTCGGACACGCATAGTTCGGGTGTTCCATTGCTAGGCCGAAGACTTGGTTTGCAGAGGACACCTTGTATGGGTCACTGCGTAAATCCTCACCCAACCTAAAAAGCCGTTGGACTCCTGATTTACATCCTCCACAATGTTCCTTAGGATTGGATCGATGGAGGCCCTCAGAGCCACATAATGGCGTTTGCTCCAAGTTATACCCTGAGAAAAACTTAGATTCCCTTTCTATCAGTGCGTAGTTTTTTCTTTCCTCTCTTCCCACTCTCCGCAGGGATAGGATCACCTCACCGTAAGGGGGATGCGGTGACGCGTGACCGCACAACACGTGACAGACCCTCATCTAATTTCACCATCCCTTGCTACCACATAATGGCGTTTGCTACCACGTGTCGCGTGATCACAAAGAGGGTGAGGAAAGTTGGGGTGAGGAAAATCTCAACCCCTCCCCGCAACCCCACCCATCTGCACTGCTGGTACCATGACTTCCAATTTTTAATGGTATCACCTAACCTCCTCCATTGACCAGAGATTAATGTAAATCACCCCTCAAACGGGATACGTCACTTTCTGGTAATAATGTAAAAAAAATGACTTAAGAAATGTAGTAGAAAATAATGGCTCACAGAAAGGGTAAGGCAAGACCTGTATTATATTAAATGGGACCCGTAACAAGCTGATTAAAAGAGCTAAAAGCAGGGATAATGATTCTCCATTAGTTTAACAGCAGACAGGAATAAGAGGGATTAAAAGTTGTCACGTGCGCACGTGACATGGCAGTGAGTCGGTGCATCGTTTGTCATAAATAAGGAGCGCAGGAATTGCGGAGACACGTATCGTCGACCTTTGCTACATGCTAAAATCTTTCCCCACGCCCTACAAATACACGCGCCCGACCTTTTGATTTATTTGGGTATTGAGACTGAGTTGATCGACAAAGTTTCACATTATTAACGTTATGAGTTATCGATAAAAAACTTCTATGTGTTTTATAGTTGTATACATCCAATTCACATATTCTGCTATAAACAAGAAAATCTAAGACAATAGCGTAATGTTATTGTTTTTGAGTAAAAATCTCAAATACGAGTGCAAACTAATCACTCCAATCTAAATATTAGCTTATTGAATCAAATCGAGTATGTTTAAAATTTTTCAAACTCAGACTCGTGCATAATTTTTGTATGACTCTATTTCAAGTTTAAACTCGAGTAAAACTTAAAACATATTTTGAACAGAAATAAACAATAACTTTTATCCTAAAATTGGTTTGTATAAGTGAAAACATTCATTTCTAACTGATATGTTGAGCTGATATTAATTTTATACATGAAAAACTCATTACTAATCCAATAATTGACATTTATCATAATTAGTGTATTTGTATCAATCATATATACTATTATAAAACTAAATTATACATAACTTTTTTATATATACAAATTCGAATATGATCACAAACTAAAGATTCAAACATGAATATGCTCCAGATTTGATCTAAGTATTCAAACAGATTAGCGTTCAATCACGAGTTTTATAGAATTGAACAAATTGATCAAAAACCTAATCAAACTCGATCGACTCATAAGCCGCTTGAGTAATTCGATTCATAAATGGAATATGTTATCAATCCGAAAAATTTAGTTTCATGTAATAAGACATCATGATGTTGCATGTTTTCTAGAAAATTTGTATTTTCTGTTACTATCTTGTACGTGCATACTCCTTCCATCTTAAATTGTCATTTTTCGAAACATTAACATTTGAAGGAAATATCATTTAATGTATAAATGCTTACAATATGTAAATCAGGAACCCAACAGCCTCGTAGGGTGATAAGGTTTTTCCAACGAATCCTCCACAAATTGTCCACTACAAACTGGACCAACAGCTCTCTATTCCTAATTAGGCTGGACATTATGGCATAAGACTGTACTAACCCAGACAGCAGTGAAACATCAACACTCGGTATGACCGTGATTCAAACAGTTGTTATTCTACAGTAATGTCCCATCCTAAGTACCAACTGGGACAATATGACTAATTCTTTGTGAATATGTAAAGAGGTATTAGCTAAACACTTTTTTCCGAGCATGAATTTCTCACCACATTGATGATTATTCAGTAGAAGTTCAAAACAGAAGGCCATGAACCAAATAAAAAGACACATAGTAGCATAAGAACTATAGTACACGGCCTTGTAGTTGATAATGGAGTTGAACGAGAACCGTGAGGAGCGTCCCCCCAAGTAGAAGGCTTAGATTGTTAGACTCTTTTCTGTTCCCCCCCCCCCCCCCCCCCCAACCCCCAAAAAAAGAAGAAAAAAAACCCTCTGAAAACAGTCTTTTCTACTGCCAATATAGATTTTCTTTCTACCCCATCATTCGCAAGAACACCAAAATTTCTTTCCTCAAATTATGACACAAATGATTCCATCTTACAAGTTCTGAACCAAGACTTTTTATCTGGTAACATCGACCTTAACCGCAGAACTTATGAACCCCCAAACGTAGAGTCACACAATCATTTTTGAATAATATCTTGCATTTCAACCAATTGATCCCCCTCTATTTGGAGCAGATCACACTAAAGAGAACAACAGTTGAAGCTATCATGGATACCAAGTGATGTCTAAATAAGGGACATAGACAGATTATCAAAGAGATGTCCTGAACTGCTGGACCAACTTAAAAGATGGTCTGCATTCATTCACACAGTACGATATGCTGGTTTTCACGCTTAACAGGAAATGTGCATGCAACAACTGCCCCGACGGTTAATCCAGATCGATAGACTGCAGTTTACAGAATTGTCAAGAAGAGATTTTACATTAAGAAGACTGCCCCAAATGGAACAATAATGCTTTTTGCAGTAAGATATCAAAGCTGCCACTTCAAAAGTATATGGTTGTTCAGCAGTGATTCGGTGAAATAGAAGTTCTCTGGTCAGACCATGTATTGCGAATTAAAAGAGACAACTCAATCATTTAAACATTGTAATTATATTAAAACAAAAATGCTACGATTTTATTTACAAGAGATAGTTGCATACTCAGAAACTGCAATAAGGATATTAATTTAAGAGAGATGAAAAGAGAAACATAGGCAATTCAGCAAAGCAAAAAGGAACTCCAAGTGAGTAAGATAATCTGGACATTTGCAGGGGGCACAAGAGGACTCTCATACAGACCTGGAAATCTGTTTCCTGTCATCTTTGGAAGGTTCTCAAGGTTTGTCCATTTGAAGCAGAACATCTTATAGCAGTTAGCTTCCTGGGCATGGCATGCAAAATTAGGACTGCAAGCAAGGTGCAAAGAAGGTCAATATTTCGGTTGCCGAAGTGCTCATCGGAAAGAACTAGAATAGAGGTGAGCATTAACTTACCTGCATAACTTACACCAAGGGCACAAAAGACAGCGGCTTGAACATTGGAAAAGAACAGAATAACTGCAGTTGCTGCAAAATGTTTACATCCATAAGCATTCCACAAAGCATAAAACTTTGCACTATTCAAAGTATAGAAACCACCCTTTCCTCCCCTCTGATCAATATGCGAACAAGTTGATTTCTTTTACCAACTAAGCTCCGAAGTTCAAGAATCAAACACTATAACTGAGACAGATAAATAGCAAATCAGAGCTAGGCACTGGCATCCAGGAACCTAATCCTAGCCTGCTCAAAAATAGTACATGTTACCAACGATTAAAGCAAAACACTTTTCTTGCAATCTGATAGGCTATGTTACATTTTCTTGCAATCGTATATTCTATATATTTATTTCTTCTGTCGGCTTTAAAACCTATACCTTTGGCCATTCTCTATATACTCTGAAGGAATCATTTTGTCCAGTGGAAGTTCTATAGGTACTTTGGATTGTACCAGGAATTCGGTGGGTGTGAAAAATAGATGGCAACCTAGTACAAATGGAGGAGTAAACCATCTGTTGCGCCTATACTTGCCATGGGTTCTTTGTCCCTCCACCAACCGTCATTAAAAGAGGGAAGAAGAGAGGAGGGAGAGAGAAGCTGGGAAATTGTAAGATTATGAAGGTTTTAAAGGATGAAAAGGCAATGCTATAACATATGATGTAGGTTGGTTTTGGGGGGGGGGGGGGAGATAGTGTGTGAACTTCATTTCAAGATCATGTTTCTTGGTCTAAAACGCAGTTTGGTGCAGCTTATGCCGTTGGATTTGACATTGATCCCCTGGCAATTACATCTGCTTGCCATAATGCTGCACTTAATGGGATTAAAGCTAGTAGTTTCGTTACAGATCTTGTGTCTGACAAGAGCAGTTCTAAGTCAATCGGGAGTGTGCACATGCATCATTCAACTGGTAAACCCTTTGGCATGAGCTCATTGCCTTCCCTTATGAATCCACATAAAATGATTAGAATGGATTTTGAATAGATTAAGAAAGCTTCATTCTTTATGTAGATCCCCGTGATTGTAGAACAATACTCCAAGTACCAAGAGGGCATCAAGGTGTCCGAGATGGACGGGTGGGCTTGTATAAGTGGTTTCAAGAAAAAGGAACACCTAAACCAGCCGAGGGACATTGGTGATAACACTCGACATTAAATGAAAGCATCCAACCTGTGCTTCAATAACTCACTAAATTGACTGCACTTCTTATATTGTGAAGTAGAAGTTGATCGACGGAGCTTGATGCATCATTATAGGCCATCAGGAAACAAACTCTATGTGTTTCTAACACATGGGTATGGTTGCGTACATCCGACCCCCCGTACCCCGCCATAGGCAGGAGCTTCAAGGCAATGTGGTAATGTTGTTAGTTGTTGTAGTAGTTACAATGCTAGTAGTAATGAACAACGTCATGTTTGATGGCCAATGATAAACCGTGTGCTCTACAATCAGGGCACGTTCAAAAAATATGGCTAGTCTTTGTTGTTACTAAAAAGTGGTATGCAAAGCCAAGGTCCAAACTGCTTTGTGGCAACCATTTCATTTTACAAAACAAAACTTTTCCTTCTTTTTTTTATGTGAATCGAACTCTTGGAGGGTTGACATGTTTCCTATTTCAAAAGTGAGAACTTAATCCTTCTCTAAAAGTAGCCAACGATGTAATTATTTGAAACTGATCGCACCAAGATACCATATAAACTATAATGCAAAAGCTCTCTGCAAAAAGCCGCAGATAAGCTGTAGACAGTGCAGAATTCAGCAGCTCTCCAATAGTATATACTGGTATTTGCTGTAACAAGACTGCAAGGACAACTCACCCAAGGGTATAACATCACACATAAGGCACAAGAACACGGCAGCTCTCCTTATCACCGCTTGAGCTGCCTCCTCGCAAGGGCAGGGGTTCTTTGAGGGATGTAAACCTTGTAGCTTACCTGCAAATATAATTTCTCAATGTTCATTTCGCCCAAAAAAAAAAAAAGAACTCTTTAAGGATCAGAAGAATTAGGATAACAAGTTTGACGTTTGTTGGTTCTTTAAAATAGACGAACCGTACCTCCACCATTTCCCCACCCCTCATCACGGACATCTTCTTCTGCTTCCACTCTGAGCCATCTTTAGCGTCATTTTTCTGGTCATTTGAACTTTGCCCTTCTCCTGACGTGCGTTGAACAGCAGATGACGCTGCTCCGCTATCGGAACTAGGGTTGCCGACATCTCTTGTTCTTCGGTGATCATCAGTCATTACTGGGGATGTAGAATAATTCTTGTTATCCGTAGTATTGGTCTCACTTATCTTGTTAACACTTGGTCTTTTATCAGAAGAAAGAATCCTTGCGTTTTGGTTCGCAACAGATTCATTGCCAGAAATTTTTCCTTTGCGCGATAAGTTTCTTGAACCAGAATCAGGATCAAAAGCTTGTGAAGGAATTTCAGGTAGTGGAGGTGCATCACTAGCAACAATGGTGTTTATATCAACAGGTAGTGGAGGTGCATCAGTAACAACAATGGCGTTTAAATTAACAGCGTCAGACTTCTTATCAGCATGCTCTCCATCAGAATATTTCTTTTTGGATACGGCTGGACGGGGACTGTCTTTCTTGAACCTGGGCTTCATACTCTCATCTATTATGGCACGACCAGATACATTGGAACTACCCAGCTCCGGAAACCCTTCCCCAACAGCCACATTTCTTTCAATGGATATCTGATTAGCATCAAGATTATCATTTTTTACCTCATTCACTTTCGTCTTCACATTGATTTCATGTTTCACCCGGAATTTTTTGAGGTTCTCTAAAGCTTTTCTCCTCAAAATTATCTCCAAATCGTTTTCGCCTGGACTAGCATCAGCCAGGAAGCGGTCATCAGAATCATTTTCAAACCCGTTCTTAGGGTCATCCGGGAAAGGATTCTTTCTATTCTGAATAGTATGGTCCTTTCTGCATTCTGAAAATTCATTCCGCATTTGGTCAATCAAGAACCCCTCTTCCTCCGAAGAACTTTCCATCATCTTACCATCAGATGAAGCAAGAGGAGGAGGGACATCCCTCTTGCTCCTGAAATCACTAGCATCGATAGTTTTGGAAGATGTAATATTATCGTGATCATGCATAGCCTCTTCTATAAGTAGATCCTTCTCTAATTGACTTTCTTCCACATCATGAGGCTTTACTGCCACAGTAATAACAGATCTTAAGCGCCTGGATTTGCTCTCACCAACAAAAGCTTCTTCATTTTGACTAACTCTACAGCTTTGATCTCTAGACCTACAGTCTATAGAACCATTAGGCGACCCATGAGTCCTCTCTTCACTCAAAATTGTTTCTGTTTTAAACTCACTTCTACGTTTCTGTTTCTCTGTAGATTTGATCCTACGCCTCTTAGAGCCACTCTCCTCACTTGAACTACTACTTTTACAAGTAGAGCAGCTACTGGAATCGCTGCTAGCACTAACACTATCATGTCTCCTAGGCTTCTTTTTACGATACTTCTTCCGCGATTTAGAATCAATGTCCTTTTTCTTCGACCTTTTTCTTTTCAAGCCACGACTTGAATCCTCTCTGTTCTTGGATTTTCTTGAGGCCCTACTTTTAGCATTCTTCCGCAAGCGTGATCCCTTCTTCCTGCTTCTATAAGTACCGTCTGAGGTAGATGAAGACATTGATACTGAACTCATGGAATCATTGTCAGAAAGAGAATCACTACTGTGCGAGGATGCAGATCGTGGACTCAGAGAATCCTCAGAACTGGAGTCATGGCGATGACCCCTTTTCTTATTTGCATTTCTGCGGCTCTTTTTCATCTTCTTCGGCTAATTGAGAAAGCAAATGCAAGAACATAAGCAATTAGAAACCAACTCAAAACGAATGCATAAACATAAGAGCAAATAGCTACGTAGACAAAGTTTGTTTCACAATCCTATTCCTAAAGAATTAAATATCAAGAATAAGAACGCATCTCAGAGAAAATCATATTACATTCAGTTTCGGCATCATTAGACTGGATTTAATTCGAAAAGAAACAGGGACGTTCCTCGACAGAAAAGATAATTAATTCGCACAAAGTTTGAACCTTTCCCAGTATTCTTCCCCCAAAATTCACGCCAGCTAAGACAGTTGTGTTAAATTAAACGACACGATAACGAAGAGATGAAGAAAACCCAGTAAATAATCGAGAGCCTCGAACAGCCTACCTGAGAAGAGATTTTCGCACTTTTCTTCTTGGAGGATTTTTTCTTTGAAGAAGAGCCCATGTCTCCAACTGGATTATTGTCCCAAAATCTACCTGAAAATTTTCGACTTGAACAGAAAAATAACCAACAGAAAAGATAAAAAAAACACTTATCAAGATTCGAAATAAATCTTAAAAGACAAAGCAAGCTTCGATGAGGATATTGGGGCTCGGCAAGGGTTTGCCGTTGCATCAGATTTCCTTCTCTTCCTATTTTATTTCTTCATTAAATATTTTCCACGTCCATGACACAATTGAAATAACTTCATTTTTGACATATCAATCAAGAAAATTAGTCTGCTTCGAAGGGTAAACAAGCTTAAATAAATTGGTAAAAAATGTAGAGAACTTTTTTTTAACGATAAATGCATAGTCAAAACACTTTTGATATTTTAAAAAGCAATAATTAAAAAAAACCATAGGGAGTAAGAGAAATAATGAATGCCCTCTTATTTTGACGACGAAAGTAAAGAAACGATTATGTAGATAAATCTCTACTAAATTATGTGTATTACTATATCAAAGTTGCTCCCATGTGTGTGTACTCGCATGTATATATATACATATATATGAGAATATATATACATACCTTTCTTGATAAACATTTGATAAAAATGAACTATGAGATAGAAACAATAGTATAAAAATTATATATATATATATATATATATATATATATATTTGATTTATTTCAACCAGGACACCAGTAAAAAATTACAGTAATGTTTAAACGGGGAAGTTTTACCACGTCATATTGCCGGAGTAACATCATGACGATTAGTTATGTGGTCATTTAAATCAATATTTTGATGTACCATTTAACATTACACATGTGTCGCTCTCGGTTTTGTGGTATTACACAATCTCATTGATTAAACTATTTTGGGCAAAATGAAAGTAAAAAGGCCAAAGAATCTTACTAGTTGGCCATAGATTGAGGTAGAGTCTTAGAGCAACTGATAAGGTTGTTATTTTGTAACCTTGAGATCACAAGTGCGAACTGTTGAAATAGCTTCTTATACAGAAAATGTATGGTAAGACTATATACATCAGATCGCAAAACGATCCGGCTTATTCCCAGATTCTGCGCAAACACGAGAGACTAGTACACCGAGAACGTCCTAGTTGGCCATAGACTAACTAAATTAAAAACATATTAAACATTATTACCTTTGTTTTAATTGTATAAATATGAAGTAAGGTCACCTGGTTTAAGTATAATCATTTGCTGACATGATATACTTCCAACGTATTTTTATTTAGTTGGTTAAATGTTTATCAAGGAATTACCGATTTTCCTAATAGTTGGATCTAAGAATTTAGCATATAAATAATGGTTATGATTTAAGCAAGAACTATGTGTGCCATCCTTTTATATAAAAACGTACTTTCTTATCCTAATAGTTGATTCTTAATTGACAGGATGGAAAAATGAAAAAAAAAATTAATACATGAATGGATACGTTAAGGATCATCAAATCCAATCAAAACTCAACTTTATAAAAGACATTCTGTTCTACCCAAAGAACAACACACCAAACTATAGAAAACAGATTCTCTTTTCTTTTTCTTTCCTTAAAAGGTGTTCAAATAAACTTCAAGAACTGCACAAGAAAACTTTCAGGAAATAAGGAGGTGTTTGGTTGAAGGGTTTCTTTTAAGTGTATGAGTTTAGAGGAATCTAAACTCATAAAAGTTGTTTGTTTGGAAAATGGAGGTATGAGTTTCGGTTTGATATCCAAGTATTTGGTAATAGATATCGTTTTTTTTTGGTATACTAGCCCCTTATCTATCAATATGGGGGATAGGGGTATGGCTGGTCAACGCCGCCGGCCATCGCTCACCGTCCGGTCACTATTCCGGCCGGTCAAATTTTTCCGGTCATTTTTCCGGCCGCCCAAATTCGTTTATCTCCTTGGCTATCTATCAAATACAATTACAGGTCCATGCTTAAACTTCCACTTCCGAGTTGCAGTAACAAAAGCCCAATAAGACAAAAGAACCTTACCATACATATTCCCGAAAAAAGCAGGTTTAACATAGTAGTAGGTTTTAGCGCAAATGCCTATACGGCATAGTCCATTTGATACTTGAATTTATATTTGTTCCAAGAGGTCAAAAGTTCGATTTCAGAGACACACACAATGTGAGTGTTCCTCTGCTGCTAGGCCGAAAGCCTGGTTTGCAGGGAGACACCTTGTGCGGGTCACTGCGCAAGATCTCATCCAATTAAAAAGACCGCTGGGCACCTGATTTGTATCATCCACACATTCTAATTGAGGCTGGAGAACCCCGAAGCGATAGATTTTACCTTTTGCTCCAAAGTTTTAGCACACATGCTAGAAAGTACAACTTTCTTTTCTCCTTGCTTTCCCTACTGTTTGGAGTGCTAAGGACAAATCCAGCGCCCCAATATTCCTTTTTATATATATCAATAATGCCCCAATTTCCACTACAGTGGAGAACACAAATTAAAATTATTCACCAGTCTTCTACGTAACATAGATGGAAAGACATGAATCCAGATATATTACAATACGATGGACAAAATCCAAAGGCATGATACAGACCATCCACGTTACCGTCACATAAAATTGAAGCTATGCCATTTGCACCAGTTCCATACTCGAATATCAAATGAAGTACGTTTTTAAGTCCTTCCCCATTATTTGAAAATACAGCATAGAAAATAACAACGCAACAAGCAACAAATACAGAAACATTACTACGAATACATCACTACAAACCCAAACATTCAGAATCGCCACACGCAATCCAGCTCCGACTGAACCGGTTTCTGGTCCTCCGGCGCAGACCAGTTAGCAAAAGGCTCAAAAGGAACAGACATTGTCACGATCACCATAACCGTCCGGTGCAGCTGCTATATTGAAGGAATCAAGGTGAAGATTCTCTTGCAAAGACCTGAGCCATGAAAGTGCAGACCCAGCAAAGCTTCTAGAAAAAGATTGGTAGGGATTGAGCAAAGATTCCAATGCAGGCGGTGCTTGAAGTTGGGGTGGTGGAATACTGAAATCGGAGTAGTGATTGAAACTCGGTGGAATGGAGAAACAGGGCACGTGCTCCTTGATGGAGGGGTGATTTCCATCATAGGAGCAGTTGTCGAGGTCTGTGGTGGAGGTTGAATTGGCCGTGGTGGCAAATGGAGACGAGTCGAATGGTTGTGGGAGAGAGACTGAGGACTGGGAGCTGACATCGGAGTAGAGACTCGTCATGTTATGAGTCGAGATCTTCTTTTCTCCGCCGGGGATGGTGGTGTTGTCTGAATTATGCTTTTTGAAAACCCTAGAAATCACCCACTCATCCTGAAATGTAAATTACACAAGGATCTGTCAGCAGTAAATTCAAAAAGATAAAAGGAAAAGAAAAAGAAAAAGAAAAAGGAAATACTCTGTTTTTGTTTATTTGGAATAAAAAGGAAAAAAAAAAGTTCAGATGCTGGAAATGTGAACATCATTAGTACGGAAGTGTTTGGTTTATGACCGGAAATCCAAACCGGACTCCTATAAGGCTGTCACATAGCGTGATAGGGATGAAAGTCACGTGTCCAAGGTCCGCTATGCCAGAGTTTGGACTGCTCATGCAGCCACACAAGGAGCAAGCAGTGGAGCTCAAATGTCATGTGTTTACCTGAAAGGAAAGTCAAAATCTTGCTTGAGACAAGAATCGAACTTTCGGTACTCCGCCACCGGAACCATTGGGTCATGTTCTCGGGACTTAGTACGGAAGTGTTTTGCTAGCAACTAAAAGAGCTAGAATATAGATGTCATGAGGTGAAAATCCATGTGATATAGTAGATATATTGAATCTACAACCTCAAAAACAGAAAGCATCATCACACATAATAATTCCATAAATCACAGACCCAGAAAGACGCAGAGATCTTTCGAGGATCCCACATGCAGGAACTGTTACTCTTTTATTTCAGTACTTGGAGAAACATTACAGCAAGAAGCACAACTTACTCTTCGCGTAAACTTGCGCTACAAAAATTGAAGTATGAATTGAAAATCATGACACGTTTTGATAAGTATTTTCTTTGAAATCTTTCTTATTATACCACATGAAAGTGAAAATGTGAAAATGTGCATTATTCAGGGTTTTTTTTTCTTGCAGTTTGGCATGTTCCAGGTTTTTCCATATGTATTAAGCCAAGAGGGAAAAAAGGGAAAGGGGGGGGGGGGGGTGTCTAAGATCTCCTTTCTCATTAAGAATACACGAGCCTACAGATTCCTTTGCTGTCTTACAAGTTACACCTTCTTCCTATTTTTTGTCTTGCATCTTTGTACTTCAACTTCTTACTACAATTCTCGAACTGTTGTCGAAGTGTAGGAAAATATCCGAACGCAGATTTAACTACTCGAACCACATGAAGTCCTGATGTTCTTGGTCCTTTTTTCCTCCTTTCATCGCTTCTATTTGTTCCTTTTAAGAACCCTTTCATCATTTTATACCATTCTTCATAACAGGTTTTATCTCAACAATTCTCTATTACGCATGGAAATGAAAAAGGAAGACAGCCACATGCATAACTGAGTTGGTAGTGTGGTTGGGATTTGCTCCAAAAGTCAAGAGTTCGATTCCAGGGACACAAACGGTGTGGTTGTTCCATTAATGCTAGGCCGAAGGTCTAGTTTGCGGGAGAGAAAACTTGTGTCACTGTATAATTCCTCACGTAACCTAATAGGCCGCTGAGCTATTAATTTGCATCCTACACAATGTTCCTTAAAAATGATACATTGTAGACCTAACAACCATGTTATGGCTTTTTTTGCTCCACGAAAAAAGGAAGACATGCAAAAAGGCAAGGACTGTCGCAACGTTTAGCCTACTTCACCAGCCTAAAACCCGGAGAGAAGGGCCCGGGGGACCAGCAATCCAAGACGAATTACTTCTTTAGATACACAAATTTTACGATGGTCAATGACCAAGTATGATTAGTTGGTCATTGACCAATGAAATGTGTAGAAAATTTATGGGTCCTTTGTTTTGTCCAATCATTTCCTTACTTGCATGTAGATAAAACTTATTTGTCATCATTTTATTGGGTCACTACTTGATCAATGACCACAATAAAATTTCTGCTTTAGATCAGCCAAGTATACTAATTTCCTTCTCTATGGTAGGATATGTGGTCGGATGCCTATGGTAAGGTATGAGATCGGATGTACGCAACCATACTCATGTCTTAAAAACACAGGTCTAACACAGAGAATTTATTATGGAAAAAAAATAAACTAAGAGTGACTTCGCATTATTTAAAAGGACGAAACGTAACATTATTCAAGAGTGACTTCGCATTATTTAAAAGGACGAAACATAACTTATCATTATAGTAATCAAGTGTTTATAGACTATAATTTATCATGGAAAAAATCAAACTAAGTTCCACTACATATACTGATTTCTTGTAGACTGCAGAAAAGATTTTGTACTAAAAATGGAGTTCAAATAAAGAACTCCAAGGCAATTACCTATGCCCAAAAACTTGAGACATAATTATTTAAGTTACCTTAGCGCCTCGAGAAAGATAATGATAGGCAAATTCGCCTTCAAGACGAAATTCATGCATGACCCAGTTGCTTTTCTGTCCTTTAGGGGCTCTTCCTCGATAGAACACAAGAGTTTTCTTCATGCCCACAAGAGAATGAGTTTTTGAGCTGTGAATTTCCCTATCTTTTCCAGTGGCCTTCCAGTAGCCAGCCTCAGTAGCTCGGTTTGTTCTCAAACCAGTTGGGTATTTTTTGTCTCGCAAGCTGAAAAAGTATCATTCTTTCTCTCCCATCTTAGCTTTCTCTGAACACACCACATCAAATCACACATCATCACACTAGAATTTTTCTTCCACAAGTCATGTCCTTTCAAGAAATTTTTTCTTCACATCAACGTTTATATTTGATTATTTCACCTGATCTAACAGTCTTATTGATTAAAGTAACAGAAAAAGTGCCCACAAGTCACTTATTCATCATAATAAACAACTAAATACAACATAGCATAAATATTAACATGCCAAATAGTTGTTCATTGTAGGATTTATGACCGGAAACCCCAACCAGACTCCTATCAGCCTCTCTCACAACGCAATAGAGATGAAAGTAACAACTAAATATAACATAAATATTAACATGCCAAATAGTTGTTCATTGTAGGGTTTATGACTGAAAACCCCAACCGGGCTCCTATCAGCCGGTCTCGCAGCGCGATAGAGATGAAAGTCAGGTGATCAAGACCCGCTATGACAGAGTTTAGACTGCTCAGACAGCCACACAAGGAAACAGTATAGCTCTAATAACATGCACTTATCTGAAGAGATAGAGTCGAAAATCTTACTTAGGACAAGAATTGAACTCTCGCTACTATTTCGAACCTCTACCACCGGAACGATTGGAAACCATTAGTCCTTGTCGTGGGAACAAATAGTTGTTCATTGTACATAACACTCAGAAGGGAGAAAAAGAAAAAGAAAAACATCATAAAATTTTACTCCATCTCTTTTAGGAGTGAATCTTGGGCTTGTTCATTTGGAATGTACCTGGAAGCTGCCAGGGCTCACACTTGTTGAGGTCAACCTCAGCAATGGCTTTGCAGGTGAAATTGGAGTCGAGAACCTTTTTCACTAGGTAAAAGTTAATAAGTTATTCATCCGTAGGGTGAAATCTGAAACCTGGAGGCATATGTGTATCACTGCTGTGTAAAAGGTTATAGCTTTCCATGCTAAAATTTCCAAAAAGTGAAGAAGATAGAGAATCATAGGACAAAGTCTCGATCCTTGAATCCTGATCAAAACTAAGAGAGAAAAAAAAGCTACATAAGACACGTTTTGTTTCGTGTGGGCATGAAATATGGAAAGAAAAACAAGGAAGCCATGCAAGATTTCTGAATTTTGGTGGGGCGTGAGGGCGGTGGTGGATTAAATACGCAAAGGGGAAGTATATTTATGGGGATTTCATGAATCGGGTGGCAGTCATGGAAAGCAAGAAATAAGATATGGTGAAAAAAATCTGGAGCTTCTGGACTGTACGCTTCTGTGCTCTGATTACTAGCCTCTTTTTCTCTGCAACTTTACTGCACGTTTACTGGTTTCAGAGGGTTGAGGGTGACAGAACCATAGGTAAAATGTGCAAGAAATCATGTATTTACCGGCCGTATTTAGCGCCCGTTTTATATGCGGTCGTTAGTTTGCGACCGTTTGGAAAGACAGTTGCAATTTTTGCAAATTTGTGACCGTTTTTGCGACTGTCCTGAAAAGAGTCCGAAAATTGCGACCGACTCAAAAAGGGTCGTAAATTTACGTCCATTACCAAAAACGGTCACAACTTAGCGACCGTTTTTGCGTCCGCTTAGAAACAAATGCAAATTTGCGACCGTCTAAACAACGGTTGCAAATTTGCGGCCGTTAACAAACACGGTCGCAAAATAGCGACCGTTTTTTCGTCTGCCTCAAAACAAGTCTCAAATTTGCGATAGTCTCAAAAACGGTCATAAATTAAGTAGGTGAACGATGTATGATCGGTTTCAACCTAAGCTTTCATAATGTGACGGTTAGAAATCGAGTATCAACAAACATCATATGTATGTTGATCTTTTTATTTTCTGAACGAAAGAATTATGGTATTTATGTGGATTTCTACTTAAAATGTATTTAGTGTTTAATGAGCCTCAAACTTAGCTGTCATATAAAACAAGATTTCTTTGTTGGTCAACAAACAATCAATGTCAAATTACTTCAGCTCGGCTAATTCTCCTGGCGGACCAAGTGTTGCACCTATGTCCGACAAGATATATTTGACCACGGCATCCGCTTCAGCCGCAGTGAGCAAATACCTAGTTATCAGGCAAGCAACTTTTCACTTAAAGAGTGCACTTCTGCTCTGCCTCAGCCCCGAGCTCCAGCCTCGGCCTCAGCGTAATAAAGGTTTACCCCTAAGCAATTCAACCAGATCAGAACAGGATTTTTAAGTAGCTTCATCTGGGCCCATTAGTACACCTGGCAGAGCTACAGTGTAAAGAATAGTTATTGCCGGCTATCTGCGGATCCTACACTAGACAACTTGTAAAAGCATCTGTCTAATCATACTGCACATAACACAGTGTTAGCTATATGATAGTAATCCAACTTGCCTTTTGATCAACAACTTGCAGTGGGATTATCGACGAGTTATCAAGGCTTGAGTGCGAAGATTTTCTCAGATGTTGTCAACGTCACCAATCGCTTCCCTTTACTAAAAAGGCTACATTTTGTCTTCTTTGAAATGTCTCTTTACCTTCTACTTGTTTGTCTTCTAGTCAACCAATGATTTGAAATGCAAAAATCACAAGATCTAAAGAACTATCTCGTGGATTCTTGATCACATTTACCACTACCATAGCAACATGAAACTATAGAGAGTGTGCAGTAGTTTTAGCGTGATTCCGGCCTTTTCATTGCAACCATGGAAATCAGAACATTGTACGGCAATGGTCTCATTAGTTTATCAAACCATAATTAATGCTAGCATAATCATGGTACATTAATTTTTCTATCGATGAACCATAATTAATTAGTACTAGCATCAATGTTCCGATCCCATGATTGCAACAAAACGTGGTATATGGGAACATGATCATCTTTGTCATCGTGATGGTAAACATGATCAAGAATCCACATGGAGCTCTTAAGATCTTGCGATTTGCATTTCTAAGCATTGGTCTTACCAAAAGAAAAACAAACAGAGATAAAGTGACAATTAGAAGAAGAAAAGCTCTAGCTTTTTTAGAAGGAGAAGAGCGACAGATGACATTAACAATACCTGTGAAAACCTTTGCACCCAAACTTGATAACTTGTCGACAATCCCACTGCAACTTGTCGATCCATGGGGAAGTTGGATGACCATAATAAAGCTAATACTGGTAATCCGTTGAAACTTGGGCTTACATGTGAGCTGAGACTTTTATCCATTCAATACCTTAAAGGCGAAAGGTGTTGGTACACCATCCTCCTCATATAACCCATGTATTTTATACATCTCAAAGTGTTTGATGTGAGACAATGTTCTAAGCACCCGTCCTCGCGTGATGAGTCCACATTTTTCTTAAAACTCGTACTAATACCATGTTACAATTTGAGATTACGTATGAGATACCACCACACAATACCTTAACGTCTGAGCGGATATGTGTCTCATGTAAGACTAAGTTTCAACACCCACGTATGCTGTTTACAGACAAGGATGTCACAACAAATATGTGCCAACAGGAAACATGGTGAATTTCGTTGAGGATGAAAGGTATATATAGCGTTCTATAACATACAAAATTGAGGGTTGTGCAGTCAGAACCACTACCCAAAGAGATAGACATGCCGTCACAGGGTCTGAGGTCCTGCAGCCTCACAGCTCCTCGGTGCCAAAACAAGATTGTTGAGTTGCAGTTCTGATAAGATGAACGGATCCTTGAGCTCACACGACTAGGCTTGAAACTAGGATAAGAGAACGCTCCTTCACTATGGTTATGGGGCTCGAAAATTTCGGAGGTTGAGATGCAGCTTTTTTGAAACAAAGGATAAAAGAATACGAAAGAAGGGGAGAGAGGGTATAGAATTTGATTGGTTTGCATGTATAAATAGGCAGATGTAGTTCTGATTGCGTAGCTAAACTGGTACTCGAGTTGGAATCTTGACACTAGTTTGGGTGTTGAGTCTTGGTGTGGGCTTCTTATATCGGAACGGATTTATACTCAGAAAACCTTATAGACACAAAATATAGGTGCATATAGAGCCGGAGGTCTCACTAGAAGCAGACTCTCTATCCCTTAGGATAGAGGTATTGTTTGCGTACCACTTACTCTCCCCAGACCTTAGCGATAGCTTTTGTTGTCATTGGAATATATTAGGTACGGATGATGACGACGACGACCACCTTATAGACACAAAATACTAAATCTATCACCTAAAAAACATTAAGTGATTTAATTTATATGTCTCACACAGCTTTTTAGAACCGAAACGATACAAACTTTGGCAACTTTTGCCTCCAAGAAATAGACGAATCTTTAAGTGATTCTCTGGTGGAGGTAACGGCCAAATAGGGAGTAATTTTATATTTTATGGCCGGCAATTCCAAATAATTAAACTTACTATCTGATGAATTCATTTCAAAACAGCAAACCAACTAGTTGGTTTAAAAATATTGCTATAATTGATTTTTCAACATATTATAATTTGTGTTATGTTTAAAAGTTACTCATGACGTTCAAGTTTTAAAATTTAATTTACATTGTAAAAACTAGATAAATACGTAATTGTTGTTGCACCGTACTTTTACATGCTTACACACATTTTCATTGACAATTAGGTTAATTTTTGCCAGCCAAAAGTATCAATTTTTGGATATAGATAGGCGAGGTCAAACTAAATTGACCATTTGAATGAATAGTGGGGATGGTGTATCTCGTTTTCTCAAGTAGATAGCGTTATATTATTTATTTAAAAAAAGTAGACAGCGTGTTACAAGGTTCATTCAGTTTGTAGGTCTAAATGGAATTATAAGAATCAGCACTTGTTATAATAGTTTGTAAATGCAATAGAATGAAAAATGAAGGTGGATTGGTTTCGGAATAAGCAAGAATAGCTTGACTCATGACATGGATCAATCCATGTCTCAATTGGATAGATCCATGTGGCTTGAAAATAAAGTTGAGTACTCTGCCGGACATAGTTCGATCACATCGATCGATGGATGTATCTTGGGTGCAGAGTTGAAACTTTTTGTCCAGTATAGATCGATCACATAGATCGATCGATGTGACTTTGATCGATCTATGGCTTGAACAAAAAGCTAGAGCTTACTGTGAGACATCGATCGGTGACATCGATCGATCGATGTGCCAACAGAAGTGACTTTTCAACAGGATTTGTAACTTATGCACCAAAGGACATATCCAATCACCATGCAACGACCATAAACGTCTGAATGTAGTTTAAGAGCCTATAAATAGGCTATTACAACACAAGGTTCAAGACATCTTGTTCTCAAGTTTGACCTTGCATCCTATATTCTTCTTCCTACTAAAAACTCTCTCGTTTGGAAGTGTATTGAATCTATATCCTATTTGCTGAGGATAAGATTGTTGGTTGTTGTATCCTAAGAGGAAGTTTGCTTACAACCCTGCAGCATCTAGTGATGACGAATATTCCTTACGGAAAGTAACACGTCACAAGCCAATTTTCATTCTCTACTTATTTTTTCTTGTTTGTTGTTATTGTCTCCTTATTTTATAACAACAGTTGAAGAGTTTCCAATCTTACTATCCAGATCGCTTTGGATGTGCCGTTAATTGATTAATATTGCACGACTTAGTAACAAATTAACTGTTGTATAAAATAATAATAAAACATAAACAATGGCACTCCAATTTTGAATAGGAAAGTTTTGATTCCCTAAATTCTGTCCGTTTTCAATAACGACATAATCTGCCTTTCGCTTTATTTAAATATAAAGATTCTATGAGAACTCGGTTTCCTAATAATTTGTCGTTCCTTTGCCAACATAACGACATAATATTGGGAAATTTCGAATTTTTAAAAAGAAAAACATGTAATACCGTATAAATTATGAAACAATAGCATAATTCATTACTAATTCACATAACATCATTGCATTTATGTGTGTGTCTTGATTCGAACCTACAATTTTCTAGTGTCAAGCTGAATACTAGTTGAGCTATGGTATGAGAGGAAAAAAAAAGCCTGTGATTTTTTCTCTAAGGGAAGAGTAGCTAGTTAAAGACAACAAATTTCGCCCGTAAACATTTTTCAGTTTGGTTGGACGTAAAAATATTCATTAGCAACGAGAAGACTTCAGCCGATTCCATAAAAAACATTTATTTTCTCTTTATATACATACATACATACATACATACATACATATAGATGTGTGTGTATATGTACGTGTGTATGTGTATATATATATATATATATATATATATATATATATATATATATATATATATATATATATATATATATATTACGTGACCTTGGTCCGATTTAGTCATGTTTTAAAAGTCTGTCTATATAGAGTGTTTCCTTTGTAGCTAAAAATAATTACTAGATTAAGATGTGAAAAAAAGGGTAATCATATAGAACAATTAAATAGATCATGATCAAGAAATTTTCTTTGAGCAACTGTTGTGACAAGTGTAATCCATAAACATTTTTGGTTCCGCGTACAGAATAAATTAGGATACACGCGCACGTATATTTATCTATAATATAACGAGTTAACTAAATAAACTAACACAACAGTTACACTGTAAAATTTGTTTCATATGCCTTGTTACATTGTGTAATTGGCGTCGAAATTTTTTTTTATATCGTTGTTGTGGTATGTATTCTCATGGCTTTATATTATTTCCAAAACAATCTTCAAAAAAAAATTATCGTTGTTGTGGTATGTATTCTATATTTTTCGTGAGGCAATTCATGTGATGGCACACAGAAATAAAGAACTATTTGAAGAGGAGTATAGCCGGCCCGATGTGATAAGTTTGTTGCGTATAGTATATGATCGAGTCAGAAATATCCGAATAGCTTGGTAGTAAGTTAGTAATACAGATAGCTAGAACACGTGTTAATAGTATAAGGATGTGATGTACAGTTTCTTTTCTGACCGTTCATGAATAAAAGATCTATTCATGTAAAAAACAATGCTAAAAGAATTTTAAAAATTTTATGTAGAAAACGAGACAAGGCCGACCGAATAGACCTAATAGGCCAGCCCACAACACCTTTGCAAAAGGGCGAATGAGATCACCTGACCCTCCTTCTCGTGACTGCCCACGTGACCGTCCGACACGTGGCAGCGGGGTGGGGTGGTGAGGGATTAGGCGGTCAGGCGATCCTGACCCGCAAAAGGGGCGGACGCAGGCGGCACGTTGTTTTCTTTTCGAGAAATTGTTCTGTTCTTTACTGATTTGAACAAAAATAACAATGCTCTCATATTACAAAGGGCATTTTACAGTTTTTGAAGAAACTTCTGCGACTAAATTTAGGGATCTCCGTGTTTAACACATCGTGATTTCGGTGTTTAGTATGTCGTAATTTCGGTGTATGCTTAATTCAAGCTGGGATTTTCAACCAAATTCAAAGTTAGATTTACTACACAAGAAGATTTCCGTGGCTACTATACCGTGATACGGTGCATACACGCCGTGATCTTAGCGGATATTAACCTAAGTTTGGATTTCTAACCAAATTCAGACTTGAATTTCTACATAACGTGATATAACAGGGTACACACTGGGATTCCGTTGTGTGATACATCAAAAAGACAGTTCTTAATATAGTCAATATTTCGATCTCATCATCTAACCATCAAAGTAGCAATTTTACTCCATTATAATTAACATTGTGTTGTGCTGGTTGCACGTACATATGGAGTAAGGGATCTCATTGGAATCAAACTCTCGATATTTTGTGATAAATGTATTGTTTGTCTGTCTTTCACTCTCCTCATGCCCTAATGATAACTTTTGATGTCATTGGAATACACTGGATATATGTTTTTTTGTCATTGTTATTGTTGTGCTGGTTGCAAATCGAGTCTCTGATCAGAAAACATACCATTGGATTGCCAAAATCGGTTTCCGAATAAAGTTTGATACCAGAATTACAATAACTATATTATTCTAATCAAGGTCTCTCACTCTTAATTACGCGTTACCATAATTACGGACAAAACTGCGCACATTCTATAACATAAGTTTGATATGAGTAGTAAATATCGTTACACTTTTTGGTGTGTGTGCGTGGATGCATGTAAGTAAATCTAAGAAGTTCATGAAATTGAAATGTAACGGATCTCAGGCCGCACTGGTATACATCCTACTAGTTAAAGAACATATACTAGTTTGCCTAGTGATTAGTTATTTATCATTTTAAAATTTGTGATGACATTTATGTAAATACATAAGACAACAAGATATGATGTAAGAGAATGTTTTCCCTGGAGGAACCGAACTCTTTTTCTTACAATTGATGCAAATTTCATATGGAGAATTCTATATAACCACCCATAAAACTTGGTCTAGTTAAAGTCTTTCTCCACCTCTTATGGGTTTTCCTTGACAGACTTACCTATCTCACTTCCCATATCCATCACAGAGTTAATCCCATTGCACAATGCCTCTCTTGAAAACCATCCATTTTCATCTCTTTTCTACCTCAACATTGTTGAAACTTGGACTTACATGAGGTGAGACACATATCCACTCAAAACCTTAAGGCAATGGGTGGTGGAACCTCATCCTCATATAAGACATGCATTTTTTCTCAAATTAGCCAATGTGGGATTCTCAACACCCGCCCTCACGTGGCAACATGGCTTGACATACACACGCGCCTTACAACCCTCCCTCAATCACAAACCACAAGCCAGACATGAACATCTGGACTTAGGTGAGGGAAAACATTAAGTGGTCAACCATGGGTCAGACAAGGGGTGAGTCCACATTTTTAAACCTGCTCTGATACCATGTTGAAACTTGGACTTACATGAAGTGAGACACATATCCACTCAAAACCTTAAGGCAATGGATGGTGGAACCTCATCCTTATATAAGCCATGCATTTTTTCTCAAATTAGCCAATATGGGATTCTCAACAAACACCAACCTTCAATTCATCAGCTAATGGTCTAGTGTTCAGTATTTGGTCCCCAAGATAAGGTAATGAAACTATTTGACAATCACTAGTTAAAGACTCCCGCATTTATGCAAATCCACAAGGATTCACAAAACAACCAACAGATGACACCACCTCCCTCCCTTTTACCTTCTCTTCATATCCTTCTGGTATTGCTGCTTCTAGACTTTGAACTCCAACTGGTGGTTTCAGAGCTATCAAGAAGGCAATATTTGTTAATTCAAACCCCCAAACAAGTTCTTGAAATTGTTTTTTTTTCCCAAGAAGAATTTGACGTCCAAATGAACAGAACGAATTGACTTCCAAATGACATTTATATACATATACTTATTCTAGATGCGCATATTATCCATTAGATATTAAGAGAGACGCAAGAATGATAGGATTTAGTTTACGACAGAAAAATACAATAAAATAAAATAAATAAAGTGCGAGAAAAATAATTGATCTATATAGTTGACCCACATAGTGAAGAAATGGTTGAGTGTTATTGTTGATGTCTAAGAAACACGCCCAAACGTGTAGTGTATTTAGAGCCTAGACACATTACACGTGATGTAGCTTTATGCTTTGGAGGAGATGATGTGTGAGGAAAATTTGAGAAAGAGATCATGTCTCAGTATTTAACCTCTGCAGGTTCCATTCAAGAGTTCTCTTCAGTTCTACATTTGGGACTTAATAACATCGTTGGAAACAGAGAGAGGGCAGGGAAAGGGTGTAGCATATAAGTCTAGTTGCTAGTTCAAGATTCATTTTATTAGTCCTACCCAAATTGGAAAAAGTTATTTATACCCAAGCACTTGGAAGTCTTATGTAGAAACCATTTCAAGTTAAATACTTAGCTTATCTTCATAGGGAAAATCAATCTGTAACCAATTCAAGCCATTTCATGAAAAGAGAGTAACCAATTAACAACCAAAAATAAATCCTTTTTTTGTAATTACATATTTGTCTTGGTACTTATCATTCTATACGTGGAGGTGAAAAAAATTTGATGTGATTCAGTGAAAAACTATTAAATCCACGCATGCTAAATCCGGATGAGATCCTCTAACCCCCTCCCCGTGACCGCCCGCCACGTGGCAGCGGGGAGGGGTGGTGAGGCTGGATGCGGGTGACCCCCATCCAGCCTCACCACCCCCCCTTGCTGCCACGTGACGGGCGGTCGCGAAGGGGGTGAGGGAATGGGGGGTCAGGCGATCCTGACCCTGCTAAATCATCTAGTGAAGAATGAACGTAGACAAGTTAGAAACTAAAACTGCTGAGAGGTAATATAGAGAAAAACTATCACTCAGTTTCGGCATAGGTGGGACTCAATAGGAGGCCCACATGATCATTGTCTAATCTGTATCACTTTTAGTCCAAAACTTTTAGTGATGAATTATAGTACTTCTTTCCGGGTCACCAAAAATAACGATAACGTGTCTATCTCGTTATATAAAGTTAACGTTATTTGACTTGACAAAGATGGAGATTGATTCAGTCACATTTTAGCTATTCGGTTCCGACTACTTGTTCAAATTGGTTCGACCTAAAGGATGGAGGACATCGTTTCGACGTTGGCTGTGACGTCAGGTTACTAATAGTAAAGGTATAAATCAACATTTTCTTATTATTAATTCACCATTGTTTGAATTTGTCAGACTTTGGTTCCTTATGTCTGATAATACAACAGTGTTAACATCTAGTATATGGACGTCTTGCTATAGTAACATTTATCTACTTTAACAGAGGACTGTTGCTACAATCTAGGGGTGTCAAACATGTCGTGTTTCGTGTTTCGTATTTTTTGGGTTTCGGATATTAAAATACCAGACCCATATCTTACTCGTTTGCTTCCCGTGTATGGAAGTAAATATCCAAACCTGTACATGTCAGGTTTCGTGTCGTGTATCAGGTATATTTACGAACTTGCCATGATGCTCTGCACTAATAGTTGATATGCATGTAATAAAAATAAACCGGATTCAACGACCAAAAAAAAGTTGTAAGAGTGAAGAACAGAGTGCAGTTACAATTATCGTAACACAAAAGACTCTAATATTTGAACATTGGAGATGACGAACTTCCAGATACATATGTTGCTAAATTCGACTGGAAGTGGTTGGCACTATTTATATAACGTACAAGAGTACTTACCAGGTAACAGCATCAAGTCAACAGGATGATGGGTTATGACCTATGGGGGTAGCGTCGGCAGAGGTCAGGGCAATTACAACATTTGCCCCGTTTTGCAAAGGGGACCGGGATAGGGGAATGGAAAAAGTAAGAAGGAAGGGGGGTGGCGGGGCATCAAGGGAGGAAAATATGGAATGAAATAGGTTAGGTTTTTTACTTTTTAGGTAGGAGTTTTTTTTACTTTATTAATTTATAATTTATATTTAAAATATATTTTTAAAAAATTGGGTATAACGGGTATAAATGGATAACCCGCGGGTATACGCAGACACGACCTGATCTTAGCGGGTAACTTTCAGGTCTTACCTGATTTATACACGAAACCCGTCAAGGTCATACTCATGCCTGCCAAGAACGTGTCAGTTTCGGGGTCATGTTTTCGTGTCGTGTCTGAGATTGCCAGCCGTACTACGGTCTCAAAAATATTGTACACGTACAAGTGAAGTTGACTGATGCCTATTTTATTTAAATAAAAAAGTACTTATATAAATATGTGTGTCTAATATTTGATTGTGTAAGTCATAAACTTATATAATTATGAGCAAATATATTTCATTGACGACCAAGCAAAGACATTGGGTATGTTGAGACTTCAGATTGGGATGTGAAATTCAGTATTTTCATTTTCTTCCTTGTCCTTTTGTATTTGTCTTCACGATTTGTAGGATAGCCCATAAAAGTTTAATTGCAATAAGTTCCTACTTTGTGCAAAGTTCAAAAAATGACCAAATTGTTTCGCGATCTGATGTACACAGTCTTACCATACACTTTATGCAAGAGACTAATTCTGCAGCTTAAACCTATGACCTCAAAGTCAGTCTTACCCTACGCTCATTTTCTTAATTATTGTTTAACGTTGGGAAAGAAACAGTTAGTCATTAAAAAAATTAAAACAAAATGATAAATTGGTAAAAGTGTAATAGAAGCCTTAATCATTTGGCACATTAACATTTTTCTAACCTTTTTGGTACCCATAGTGCGAGTAGCCAAAGGAGTTTTTTGGATGGATTTTCCATCATTACAAATCAACCATAATGTAATAAAAATAGAAAAATCATATATCGTCCTATTTTACATGTATTTTTTTGCAACTTTGTTTCTTTGTCAACCCCAAAGCCCTGGAAAGGCTTAAAAACAAGAATTGAATTGCCCAAACTAACGTCCAATTTATAAATTTATCTAAAACTTATGAATTTTTCTTTCTTGCGTAAAATAGAAGTCAATTTGGCTTCATTCTATAAACAAAATGCTATTATAAGTCACAAGAAGTACAAACTTCATCCGCAAAAGTACTATTATTAATCAATCATACACTATCGCTAGGGTCTGGGAAGGTGAGTAGCAGATCAACAATACTTCTATCCAAATGAATAGAGAATTTGCTTCTAGAAAGGTCACGTTCTATATGTATCTGTATAAATGACACATGTTAGTGTGTTAGGAAGAGAATTAGTAAATTGCAAAAGTACTACTACCATAACACAAACACCCTAATCTTCAACTTTAAATGTTATCAGCATCAAACTTTTATAAAAAGAAAATACTAATAATACATAAATAAACAAAAAATAGAAGGGAAGAAAA
>AP025078.1:0-33607 GCA_036186865.1 Eustoma russellianum | reverse complement strand
AACAAAAAATAGAAGGGAAGAAAAAACATACACTCTCTTTAATTTCGAACGCCACATGATAAATATGGCCGGAAATTATTAAAATATTCCACATATCCTTTGCCAGCCCAGTCTAGCTCAGAACCCAAGTCCAGCCGCGCCGACGCCAAACGCCTCCAGGCGATGCGGCTCAAGCTTCCTATTTTTCCAACAACAAGCCTCCGGAATCAACTTAGCCGACGCGGTCCTCATCGGCTCCGATTTACACCTCGTCAACACAAACGGCTCATACCCTACAGCATTCACCAGCTTCTGCTCGATCATCGTCGCCATGGATGCGGCCGCCGCAGGCAGAGAACATGAGGATCGCGGCGGCTGCATCATCTGCTGCTTCTCCCGTCGCTTCTTCTGGGTCTTGCTATCCTGCGCCGGCTGTAAGGGATTCGAGTCGGTGCTGTTTCTCTTCTTGGGCTCATCGTTGACTTTCTTAACCGGCCTCTCCGGCAACCATCGGATGAAATCCGTACCGCAAACCCATGTTTCTTTCGACATATCCATCGATAATTTCGGTTCGCACATCATCAATAGCAAACAATCCGGCAATACCTGCTCCGGCGATGATGTTGTTGAGCTTTCTTTGTCAATGTCGTTGGTCTCTGTAAAGCTTTCCTCATCACTTTCTTGGGGTTTCTGACTCAATTCTTCCTCTCTTTTACAAAATGCACTTTCTTGCCGGTCGTTTTCTTCATCCATGTTCGCATTTTCTCCGTCTTCTTCTTGAGAATCGACCTGTGTTGCTATCTGTTTTTCTTCATCATTCTCCAAGACAGGATCTTTGATTTCTTCATCCACACTCGAGTCCTCTGTTTCAGCTTCATTTTCTTGTAAATCTTCCAATTGAGCCATTCCTGAGGCATCTGGTTCTGATTTCACATTCTCTGTCTCAATTTTCCTCGAGTAGATCATCCAGTTTCTTCCCTGAAGATGAATGCCGAGATGGGCTGCAGCTTTCATCCTCGCCATTCGCTTCTATTGCTTCAGATTCTCTGTTTTCTCCCATTTCTTGGCCAGCACCAATTTCAAATGGAGGTAAAATAGCTGTTCTGACATCTACATGTTCCATCAATGCCTGATCTAGTTGGAATTGATCTGGTTCATCTTTGCAATGTAACTTCTCACCTGATGTCCCTCCTTCAGATTCCAGCATTTCCATGTCCAAGTTTCTATCTGTATGAAGAGTCTCAAATCGTTTGTTATCTTCACTAGAAACTAAATAGTGGGACTGGACATCTTCCTCATCCTCCCTTTGCTTACTCTCTTTTGTAATGTAAGGGAACTCTTGCAAAAAGATTCGTTCTTTGACATCTTTTCTAGTGATTTCTTCATCGTCCTCCTCTTTTTCCTCATAATCTTGAGGAGCAGGTGACTCCCAGAAGCGATTAGTAAGATCAGCCATCTTCATTGGATCAGATCTGCATCTCATCAATAAAAGAGCATTCTTTGGAGGAATACAAATGCTCACTCGTCCCTTTTCTTCCTCCTCCCCCTCGGCCTTAAGTTGAATACTTTCTTCATTGAACTCGATATCCTCAAAAACATGCTTTCTTGAACTCCTCCTCATTGAGGTTCTTTCCATAACCTCTGTTCTCTCCTCATCACCACCCACTACTAATTCAATCTGCTTTGCTTGCCTGCCTTCACAATCTTGTAAAGACACAAACCACCTCGCAAACACAGCCCCACAGGAGCTTTGGTTTTGACTATTTTCTTCGTCTCTAACAGCAACCTGGGACTTGCCTTCCTTTTCTCTCTCATTTATGGAGAAACAAGGAGACCGGCAAGGAAACAAGCAGCTAAATTCAGCTCCAATTGTTCTTAATGCCTCACAAATTGTCACTGGAAAATGAACCCACCTCTGATTTCTCTCCGGCAAGCATTCTTGAACATGTCTGCTCGAATTCGCCGCCCCATACCTTCCGCTACTTCTTCCAGAAAATTTATCTTCGCTGAATGAAACAAAATCATGGGCCTGCTCCACTTTCCTAAAACTCACCTCCCCACTTCTCCTCCTAGACAAGCTTCGTGTTTGATTCACTTTTTTCTTCGTCTTCACTCGAACCTGCCCAATGCACGTGACCTTTGGGGAAGAAGGCTCCGGATTCTCGAAATTACACCCTTTCTTTCTGCCAACAGAAGGAAACATCGGCGATGCTTGTCCTCCTTTAACACTTCCATTCGCCTTGAGCCTCCTGCTCAACGAATTAGACAAAGAAACTTGTCCATCTCGAGCAGCCCGACCCGGACTTAAAATAGATTTAGCGATTTTCATGGAAGAAGAAGAGGAAGAGAGACGAGAAGCAAAGCAAACAAAGAGCTCTCTATTTGCATTATTTGTGCTCGATGAATTGCGTACATGAGGCATATCTAATTCCATTTTGACTGCAAGAAAATGTTTAGTTACGTTGCTACAGCTACCCTTTTTTTCACTGTTCCATTTTTCAATGACAAAACCCTTTGATTAAAGCTGCGTAAAATTTTAATGGAGTGGATTATGCAGCCGTACAGAGAAAACAGGTAAGAGAGAGCAGAGGAGCAGCGGATCTCGTGGTGTGGGGAATGTGTTTTGTCTGAATAGTGAAGGGGTGTGGTCAGATAGTGAATGAATCTGGCTTAGTTATTTTATCAAACAGAAAAGGGGCAAAAAACTGAGTGGTATAAATGAAGATGACGATATGTTGTTTGTCTTTTTCTGAAATTCATTTACCCGTCGTGCAAAGCTGCCTCTTTCCCATTTGCAACGACATTATTTCATTTTTAATATTGTCCAGTTTACTATGACTATTAATACATTACGTTATCTTCTCTTATGATTCCAATGGAAGATAGATTGTTTTATATGGAATCACATAGGTAATATCGAGTGATTCAATGGGAAATTTATTAGTCTCAATGCTTCTTTCTATTTTCAACGGAATCAAGAACATAATCTTCTTTAATTTTAGAATATGATAAAATAAAACAAAATAAATCATTATATTGACTGCGCTTCTTATATTGTGAAGTTGATCGATACGGTTTGATGCAATTTTCATTATGAACCTCGGGAAACATCTGTATGTTTCTAATACATGAGTATGGTTGCATACATCCGACTCCTCCATTCTTCGCCATAGACGAAAGCTTCTAAGGCAATGAGTAATGTTGTTGTTGTCGTATTAGTCTGAGTGATAACACACTATAACACCGTATTTCTATGATTGTGTCGTCTACGTAGGTACATATAGAACCAGAGTTCTCACTAAAAGCAAACTCTATATCCCTTAGGATAGAGGTATTGTTTGTCTGCCTTTTACTCTTTCTAGACTCTAGCAATAGCTTTTGATGTCGTTGGGGTATTACTGAGTATGATTGTTGTTGTTGTAACTGGTAAAATTTTATGTTTAAATTCTACTACTAAAAGTCTCTTCTCATAAATAACGTGTAAATTTCATTATAAATCAGACATAAATCTGGTCATATGTTACGATCTTATCCTAGAAATGTCTCTGTTTACTTAAACTTTTTACCTTAAAAAAGAGTAAAAAAATGTTGCTCCCTACCTTACTAATATATATGCGTCGGTTTTTTGTGAACCACGTAATGAAGAATATGTCGCAATAAACAATATTTTAATATTTACTTTATGTTAGTAAATCAATACAACAACATTACTTCATTGTATTACAGGTTCCGCTTATGACAGGATACCATGTATGACAGATGTCTATGTTGACCAACAGTACAACATTTTAGCCATTTTTTCCTCCTAAACTACGTCGTTATCATGCGAAGCCAGTTAAAATTGATTCAAGAGTTATTTATATCCGATGTAAATTTTTTGCAAGCTTTGCTGTTATGCTCTGAAATATAAAAAGACGTTATCGGTGTATTAGATTTCTGCGTTTACACCGAGTTCAGGAAGGAGTTGGATCGCTTCGCGATCTTATGTAAATTAAACTGGTCAAATTAAGGTTAATACTTTAGCTCAACTGTTTTAACTAATGTTTTAAGTTGAAATTCTTCGATTTAATTCATGCATTCAACGTTTCAGTAATTTCAAGTCTTATGCAACATTACTCAAAAAGAAATATAAAACTAGAAGGGATGATCTCCTGTCGGTCTCTATTATATCATTTTTAATATTAGATGAGATCATATCATTTGTATTTATATCATATCACATTTATTATGTTGCTTAAGAGAAATTTTTAATATTGAAAACTATCTAGATGTACTCATTTGATTTTTTTAATACTTAGTGCATGTTGATCCGATAAATAATACATAATAAAATAAAATAAAAAAAAGATACGATTTATAACTAAAGCCATAAGCCTTTAACCGCATCACTTCTTTTTAAAAATATGAATACAAAATATGATTAGAATTGTGAAATAGTACTTTCTATCATTTCAAACATAACTAATGTGACATACATTAGGTATTTAAATAATACTAAAAGGTGATATATTGGACGTGTGTTATTGCTGTAAAAGGTGATATTCTTAATTTTCTTTAAAGAAAGGGTGGAGACAATTTGTTAATAATTGGGGTGATTTTTTCCTTTTAATATTGATATGGATACATATAATTTAGAAACATAATACTATTTCAATAATTCTTCCTAATCTTTTTTAGCGAATATTATCTATCAACGAGATGTTCTTGAAATTTTTCTCTAAAAATGGTGTGACAGACGATTCTGTAAAAACCATCATGTGCTTGCGTTTTGACAAAACCGCCATATGTCAAAAGTCAAAATGGTATACAACGGTTTTGTCAAAACCGCCATCTATTTCATGCGACGATTTTAACAGAACATCCGTGTATAGTTTTATGTTTACTTCCAAATCTATGATAGAAATAATTTTTTTAAATAAAACTACTATATGTGTGTGTGTCTATATACATATATACACATACATATATATACACATACATACATATATATACATACATGCATACATACATACATACACATACATACATACATACATACATACATACATACATACATACATACATACATATATATATAGATATATATATATATATATATATATATATATATATATATATATATTGTTTTCCCTATGAAGCCAGCGTATAAGGGGTGGTATAGACTCAAGTGGTAGGCCTTTAAAATAGCAGGCTCCCCACATGAGGACAAGGCATATGATGAGTAGCATGAAAATGGATAGTAGTGAATTGTCTTCACATTGTTGTTTGGTTGCATAATTGAGATTATCAAACAGAGAATTTGATATTCTGCAGAATGGCATGATCACGTAGGAGTTAAAGCCATTTTGCATTAGTCATATCTCATTGTCTTGATTAATCAAAAGATTCTTTCATCATATGGCCAATTAAGATAGACACAGTTATTACAAATTGAAAAATGACGATAGGTTAATATACAATATACACACATACAGACACACATATATGCATACACACACATGTATATAGGTTAATATATAAATATATATGCACACACATATGTTAGAGAATTTAAGGTTGGGCTTTGGCCCATCGTTGGAGATTGAAGATTTGGGCTTTGGCCCGTTAATGAGTGTTGCTAAACTTGGTTGTGCAACGTACTTTGAGCTTAATGAGTTTCCGATAATGATAATCGAAAACTAATGAATCCTTAGTTATCTACGTAACGAGTGGTTAATGTTAGGATGTGAACTCACTCAATTTTGAGATTGTGTGAATGTGAAATTAATGCTCAAAGTAGATGGAAATGTTGTGGATGGGTGACGTGTCACCTGTATGGAGGAATGCCACGTTAGAAGTGTCCATGTTGCGAAAAAAGGCGTCTGACGGACATCGATCGATGACATCGATCGATCGATGTCATCGATCGAAGTGGATCAGAAAGCTTCGATCGCTTGATTGATCGATCAAAGAGAATCAGAGGACATCGATCGATCACTTCGATCGATCGATGTCTCTTAAGTCGATCAAAATGATCGATTGAAGTACTCTGTCAGACATCAGTCGATCACATCGATCGATCGATGTCACTTCGATCGATCGATGTGATCGATCGAAGTCAGACAGCGGGCTGAATCGTATCTGTTTAAGCTGTTAAGTTTCAAACGTGAAACTAACACTATCCTCCTGTTTAAAATAAGATCAATCTGTTGTGATCTAACGGTGGTGGGAGAATCAGCTTTAATCTAACGGCCGAGATTTAAACTGTCTTAACCGCTTAACCGAATATGGTTTCCATCTAATGCTCCAGGTTTAAACCTGTTAATCTATCTTTAATCTAAAGGCTGAGATTAAACCATCCTAATCTAGATAGGAGGTTTTAATCTAACGGTCTAAATCAAACTACGGTTTTGATCCAACGGTCACGGTACATTGTTCTCCAACCGACTCCCCTATATAAAGAGGGCTAAAGGTGCATTTACAACACACCTTGCTCTAAGCATCTCATAAAGCATTCTGCATTCATAGCACTTGAAGCTTGCATTACGTCCGGGAGAAGTCAGGACATTCGAAGGTTCGAAAGAGTTCAAGTTCAGCAGTGCCGCTCAACTGAACAGGTACCCGTTGTATCCTGGGAGACGATTGCTCACACCGGTTGGGCACAGTATACCGGAGCAATAGGTCTTAAGGACAGAGTCCTTGACTCGCCCCGGGTTTGTTTTATTTTGTTATTTCATACGCACACACTAAACGACTGCGTCTTAGTACAGGAGTGATTGTCTCCAACAACATACACACGTGTGTGTGTTTGTACAATGACATGGTATTATTCATAATTTCATATGATATCAAATGCGCCACTACAAATGAATCAAATGAGTTTGGCATTTGGATGTTCTCCAAGTGTAGGTTTTTACATCATCTGGTTCTTTCATTTTGTCTTTAATATCTGTCGTTGATATATATGACCGTAATATTTTTTTGGGAACCAGTCAACCATGATTAGGATACTTATAAATCTCCATCTTTAACACTAATGGTACTGTTTAATTATTTAGTGATAATAATTGCGTGTTAATTTGTCTTAAATAATTTGTCAAGTCATTGATACTATCATTTTATTTTAACCGAAGATATATTTTGAGTAGGTGTTTAGATTACTTGCTCCATTTTCCATGTCAACTTTTCAAAGGGCAAACAATAGTAATTAGATTTCTTATTTATGTCCCAGTACATAGTCCAGTTGGTATTCGGGTTGGGAATTGCCAACAAGAGGTCATGAGTTCGAATCTAGGGACACGCACAGTGTAGGCGTTCCTCTGCTGCCAGACCAAAGGCCTGGTTTGTGGGGGCACCTTGTGTGGGTAATTGTGTAAGATCTCACTCAATCTAGGAGACTGCTAGACTCCTAATTTACATCCTCTACGCAGCTCCTTGGGGCTGGGGCAGTGGAGACCCTTTGGGTTGGGGTTCAACCTTTTGCCAACTAGATTTCTCATCTATTTTACACGCACTAGTATACAGTAATATCTAAAAGTTTGCCACCGAGTGCACAGTCCAGTTGTTACTCGGATTATGATTTGCTCCAAGAGGTTAAGAGTTTGAATCCATGATCACGTATAGTTTGGGTGCTCCACTGCTGTTAGGCCGAAAGGTCTAATTTATGGGGATACACAAACGGCTTACTGCGTAAGTCATCGCTCAATTTAGGAGACCGCTAGACTCCTGATTTACTGTTATTTAGAATTGAGACGGTGGAAGTCCGGAATCGCCTTTTCTCCGATATCAAAAAGTTTACATGAAAAAGAAAACAAGGTGACGTACGTAGACTATATGCTATAGTGCATTCAAGGCTAGGTTTAGTAGAACTTTGTTATGATGTGACTAAGTTTTTAAAGCAAATCATATTAAGAAATTGGAGTTCTGCAAGTGAGTAACAAAATGAGGGGTCATAATGAGTGAACTCTTTTAGATATTCAGTTACATTATTTTAAAATGATGATGGATATGATCACTTGTTATTTAATCAATCAAATATATAGATATATGTGAATCATTTCCTTTAGCCTATCACATTTTACTTGTATGTAGTTAAATCTTATGTGACATCAACTTATTATGACATTAGTTAATCCATGGCCAGTAATATTTTCGTATTCAATTCAGCTCCACGCGATGAAGTAGTTTATGTTTTATACATACATACACATATACATACATACACACACACATATATATGTATTATGATCTTCAACTGGATAGGAAAAACATATTTAAAATAGAAAAGCTAGGATACTCCTCATTTATATAAAACTAATCAGTGAAACTAAATAATCGAATATATCGTTAAATTCTATTTTCGGTGGTTAAAACTTCTCCCTTTTTTTGGCTTTGTGGTAATGTGATTAAACAGTTGATTTGGCCACTTTCGTAGAGTGGCAGTTGTGATGTTATGTAGTTTAACAAAGGGTGATTTGGGAAATTGGAGTCACATGGGGGAGCTGGTCGATACAGACAAGCGAAGAAAAGAAGAATCCAAGGAACCACGTGAGTGCAGCAAATGATGCCTCCGTGTCTGTTCCCTCACGCGACAAAGGAGCGTGTACAACAATCTCTACCTGCAAACAACTGGATCACGTAAACACGCGCCAGTAGAGAGAGTTGGTCGGACTAAGAAGTTCCAGCCCATGTCATCGTTGGCAGCAATGGCTTCTTAATTTCCACGCACAACAACATAGAAAGCTGCGCAGCATCAGCGCGTGACAACGGAAGCATTAGCATCAAGAAGAAAAAAGAATGGCTTAAAAAGAACCATTGTCCTATGTTCAAACTAAATGATGATCATCATCATAAGATGGTCAAGGGACTAACGGTAGCAAACATGTTAATGTTTGGAGTTTTCGAGTGTCGCGTTCGTATTTTAAGATTTGAAAACAAAAATATTAATCTATTGTATTAAAGTTTTTCGTCTATAATAAAGTATGAGAGGTCAGATGTACGCAACCATACTTATATGTTGGAAACACACTGAGATTGTTTTCTGACGACCCATAATGAAAATTGTGTCAAGTTTTGTCGATCAACTGCTGCTTCACAATATAAGAAGAGCCATTTTGCTTTATTTCATTATATTCTAAATCAAAAAAGATTACTGTCTGATTCACTTCATTGGAGATGAGAATCAAGATGTGAAAAGTAGCGGCTTATTTTCTTGGTATTTTCAAGAGTACTTATTTGAACATGAACATATAAAGTAGCATGTCATGTTTTAAGTTTATCTATAAACTTGATAAATAAAATATTTTAGATCATCTTCGGATCATTTTGGACTAACATATCTTTTCAAAGTAATATGCCTTTTTTGTTTTATGTATTTTCAGGTTTCATCAACTGAATCGGGTCTTTTCCTAAAAATTCTGCCACTGAATTGGGTCTTTTTCTTAGATGGTTAAAGCTAAAGTCGGAATGAGTAAGTTTCACGTTTAAACTTTTATAAATAAAAATGTTCTATTCACTTTTGCAGTAGTTTAATTAGTTCTACCTATTATAATGATTTTCATGTATTCTTCCTGATTTATTCCTCAGTATTCGAAGGATTTTTTCGATGTATAAAAGAAATGAAAAAGAATGCCTTTCAAACCATAGTCTAGAGTTCAAGATGAAAGGAATGGTGATAGACCCAAAATCCAGTGTTCAAGGTAAAAGATGATATGAAATCTAATTTTATTTTGCTCTAAGAATGACTATTAATTATTAATTATAATATACTATAAGTAAATAAAAGAGAACATTATATAATTTATCATTAATATATGTTATTATTAACTGGCGAGTTACTCTAAAGCATGAAAAAAATATAAAGAAAATAACGATATGATAGTAAGACTAGTATTTGTGTTCATTGTGTGCAATCATAGGCTAATGTCATCAATAAGTTACTTAGTATACACTAATTTTGCTTCCAAAATAGATTTTGACATCAAAAGTTCGACCAACCAGGTTTAAATTACCAAAGTTAAGTGGACTAATTAATTAGCGAAGATTAAGGTAGAGGCTATACCAAATTCCAATCTATTCCACCTAGCATTTGGTGGTCAAGTGTTCCTTGAAATTGCAGGGAAGAACTTTGACCATTTGACCTAAGTACTTAGTTATAGACAGCTAGCGTAAAAGAAGACAAAAGAATAATTAAGTTGGAGGACGAATCAATATGGTTTCCTTTAGCAAAGGGTACTATATAAAGTCTGAGATATCTTATTTGACATCCAATATGGTTTCCTTTAGCAAAAGGTACTATAAAGTCGAGGATATCTTATCTCGAATGTAAAAAGGTTTTGCTGAAAGTCTTTATCATTCAGTTTCATAAGTTTTATAGAAGATGCAAATCAGAATCATTCACTTATCGTCAGTTTCATAAATTTTATAGAGCATGTAAATCAAAATCATTCACTCATCTTTTAAGTAAGAGGAATAGTGTTCGAAGTTCACAAAGAGGCCGAGCCCATACTAACATGACTAGTATTTTCCTACATTGTACCCGTTGAGACTCGAACAGGTACCTTTATATGTAATCTGTTATTTAGAAATGGTTGAGAATCCTACATTGGCTAATTTGAGAAAAAATGCATGGCTTATACGAGTATGAGGTTCCACCACCCATTGCCTTAAGGTTTTGAGTGGATATGGGCCTCACCTCATGTAAACCCAAGTTTCAACATGGTATCAGAGCAGGTTTAAAATGTGGAATCACCCATTGCCTGACCCATGGTTGGCCACTTAATGTTTCCCCTCACCTAAGTCCAGATGTTCATGTCTGACTTGTGGTTTGTGATTGAGGGCAGTTTGTAAGGCGCGTGTGTATGTCAAGCCACGTTGCCACATGAGGACTTGTGGTTTGTGATTGAGGGCAGGTTGTAAGGCGCGTGTGTATGTCAAGCCATGTTGCCACATGAGGGCGGGTGTTGAGAATCCCACATTGGCTAATTTGAGAAAAAATGCATGGCTTATATGAGGATGAGGTACCACCATCCATTGCCTTAAGGTTTTGAGTGGATATGAGCCTCACCTCATGTAAGCCCAAGTTTCAATATGGTATCAGAGCAGGTTTAAAATGTGGACTCACCCCTTGCCTGACCCATGGTTGGCCACTTAATGTTTCCCCTCACCTAAGTCCAGATGTTCATCCCTGGCTTGTGTGGTTTGTGATTGAGGGCGGGTTGTCAGGCGCGTGTGTATGTCAAGCCACGTTGCCACGTGAGGGCGGGTGTTGAGAATCTCACATTGGCTAATTTGAGAAAAAATGCATGGTTTATACGAGGATGAGGTTCCACCACCCATTGCCTTAAGGTTTTGAGTGGATATGGATCTCACCTCATGTAAACCCAAGTTTCAACGGAAATCAATTAAATGATACTCTAGGACAGAAGATATCTTATTTGATGATGTGGAAAGTTGAGTCCCCATTTTTAAATGAGTAGGTAAGAAGTCTTAAAGGGTCACATGCACTGGGTGAGGTGGTCCGTGATTTTTTTTTTCTTCTATTTTTCGTCTACCACTTGTTCCCGATGCCATCTTTTGCATGAGCTTGAAGGAAGTGCTGACCATTTATGAGGCTTCTTTGGACGCAATCTCCGGAGATCTAAGAAAAATGTAAACCAATTCATTCAGGTGCTTTTTACGTAAGATGCCTAAGATTTGGTGATTATAAGGTGTCTAAACCTAAATCTGCTCTATTATAAAGAGATGACGGCGGTTGGCAAAATTCAAAACGGCAACCTTTTATGTAATATATCTTCGGCTACCATCTGAGCTACATCATGAGAACACTTATAAGGCTTCTTTGTACTATATATAGGTGTGTTACGACTTACAACTTCTCATTACGTGATTTTTGATAATAAATTGTGATGTTATAATCAGATCCTAATGTTAAGTCATAGAAGCTAATAATGATGAGAATATTTACTCATTGAATGCACATGTTTTAATTAGATTATAGTTAAAAATAATACAAATATATATGTAATACATGTATATGTGTATATATGTGTGTGTACGTGTATACACACACACGTGTATCTAGTCGATGTCTCCCCTACTAGCAAACCAGTCCAGCTTAATTGATTTTTCATGGAAATTGAAGATTGTAGGGCTTCGGCCATGTAGGCTATTTAAGCCCTCGTATAAGATACTACACCTAAAATTCACACTTAGATAATCAGTCCAATTGTTCTATGTGCAGGTACATATAGAGCCGGGGGTTTTGATGGAATCAAACTTTCTATCACTTGAGATGAGAGTATTGTTTGCCTGTCTCTCATCCTCCTCAGACTCTAACGATAGCTTTTGATGTCGTTGGGATGTATTGGGTATGTTGTTGTTGTTTTGTAATAATCAGTCCAATTGCAAACATGGAGGCACTGAACAATGCACTATAACACAAAGGCTCATGGTATGAGATAGTTTGAAGCTTTAGCTGACAAACCAAACTTCTTCTCATTTAGCTAGGATGAACAATTGGTGTGAAAGGGTAACCACCAGTCCTTAGCAAGGGACTTTTTAGAATTAACATGTAATTTGGGGTCCTCTAGGGGATGTAAGTGGGTAGCCTCATGAGACTGCTCAACAGTCGAACATTATTTTGTCTAAGCTTAAGTCGTTATCTATGATCTCTCTCTCCTTCCCCACTTTAAATAACCAACATTAATTGATCCATCTTCTGCATAATGAAATCTGTACAGCATAACGTGAAACTAAAGTACAGAATAATAAAACTCCAGCACATAGCTCAGATGGTATTCAAGTTGGGATTTGTTTCAAGAGGTCAAGAGTTTGATTCCAGAGGCATGCACACTGTGAGTGTTCCACTGCTGCTACTCCATTTGCGGGAGGACACCTTGTGTGGGTCACTGCATAAGTTGGTATTAGAGTTGAAATTTGCACCAAGAGGTGAAGAGTTTTATTCCAGTGACACACCCAGTGTGAGTGTTCCACTAATGCATAAGTCTTCATCCAACCTAGGAGGCCGTTGAGTTTCTAATTTTTATCCTCTACAATGCTTCTTGGGGCTGGTGCACGGGGTCCTAAGGTCAGAGTATGCTCAGAAAAGTGCAGAATAATAAAACCAATGACATCACTTTTTCAGTTTGAAAATAAGATTGCTTTTTTCCTTCCTCTTTTTTCATCCTATGGCGCTTCTGGTGTCTCTATCATTTTGGTGATACTAATCCGAACTCAACAAACAAAATACCTGTGGAATCTGATTTTTTTACTTGAATGTAGGATTTGACCCTTGACTCTTTCAACATATCACCAACTCTTAAAGATAATTGGAAATACTTATCTTACAATATGATTCGAACTCTCAACCTCGACGTAGGATTTACAAACCACTACCACTTGTCTTCGATCTAAAGGGTTAAGGAAGAGTAGAGCTGGAAATAATTTATCTTCTAAAAGCAGATATACCAAATAGTTCACATGTTCAAGCAAGCATTGAAATGACATGTAAATGGATAAAGATTTTTTAACTTATTGATGTCTTAACTTCTATCTAAGTTAATAGAACTATAACACATACATGATACAAATTCGTGGTATATACAAATTTTTTTTAAAAAAAAAATTTAAACATGTCTCATTACATGGACAGTAAGTGTGTTATAGATCCTATACCTCTCTAGGCTCTAAACTCTGAATATAATAGAGACTTCCTCTAAAGAAAGAAGAAATTTGTTCACGAAAGTTTGTTCATGAATGGTTATCAACATCTGCATTAGACTCGACATTTCAATTGGAATTCGGAACTAAATATCAATCCCGGAAGCCATTCTTCCAGCAAAACAAAATTTTACGTTTTCCTTCTATCTTTAACGGTAAAAATTAGAGACAAGAAGTCAAAGAGAGGTATCTTTCCAGAAGGCTCCAAAGCTTTGTCCCAATTATTTGTAAGATTTACAAAGACACAAGCCTGAGTTCAAAGCCCAAACTCAACAGCTTTATCCCAGTTATTCCAATAGTATTAAACGAAAGCTTAAATTCTTCCCATGCGGAATAAAAATTTCATCTGTTCATTGTGTCTACCGTCTAAATCTACCACATGTCTATTTGTGGAGCCAACAGCTGAACTAAATACTAGTTGGCCTCCGGCCTCTTTTTGAGCCAAAAACAACGAACACTAATTTAACAATATTTTCTCAACATAAATTTTCACAGAATAATCAGTAGTAGGTACCCCTATCTTCAGTTGGTTTTCTGTAGAGTCTCCTCTGAAACTTACATCAAGGATGACCTTAGCTGGAGTCTGCAGCATCTTCTTAAAGTACCATAACAATATTAATCCATTGACTTAGAGGCTCCCGTCTATGACGATCTATGAGAAGTCGGATGTATGCAACCATAATCATATGTTAGAAAAAACCACACAGAGGTAGTTTTCTGATTACCAATAATGAAAAATACGGCAAGCTGTGTCGATCAACTTCTTCTCCACAATGTAAAAGTGCATGAGTCATTTCATTTTATTACGTCATATTTGAAAGTCACGGAAGAGTGTTCTTAAAATACACTAAAGTACATTGCCAGGCGGTAGGTTTGAAATCGGAAAAATTCAGTGATCCAGGATGAAGCGACCAGGCTGAATGGTCTAAAACCACTTGATAATTGTGTCCATAAAATTGGTATATAAATTGTGTACTTATTCTTCAAATCACAAACTCCTGGTACATGACTACTGTCATAATTGGAAACTTGATTTACAAGAGGGAAGTTGGATTTACAGAAAGCTTTTGTAATGCTTCTCCTAAAAACCTCATTAGCATGTCTCAGTCAATCTCCAACACAATCTTCCCAGGAATATGTTCCTTTTGTCCTTTGCTTCATCGGCCTCCCTAATTTGCACAAATGGAAGTATCTTGTCCACTGGGATTTTGAATTTTTCCAGCCTCAGATAATCTAATAATTTCATCTACCTTCAGCAGCAGCCCTCAGTCCAATGATATTCTGTTAATGACATAACAAAGCAAAGGAGGCGCCAGTCTGATCAGTTACTAATGACACTTGTGTTAGATAGATCTACCTTTTTCTAGAAACTATTTACATTATACCTGTTCATAAGCACGGTCTTCCGCTGAAAAAGTTAAACCAGATATCCATTCTTGTTACTTCCGTTTACAATATAGTCAAAGACACCTCCTTCTTTGATTTTAGAATATGATGGAATAAAGCAAAATGACTCACTAAATTAGCCGCACTTATATTGTAAACGGTTGATCGATACAGCTTGGCGCAATTTTCATTATGGGTCATCGGGAAACAACATCCGTGTCTTTCTAACACATGAGTATGGTTGCGTACATCCTAGCTCCATACAACGCTATAGACGGAAGCCGCAATGAGATAATGTTGTTGTTGCTGCTTACATCCATTCTTGTGTCAACCTCCTGATTTTTGTGGATGAAGAATGCATTAGAACATCGAAGTTCAGATGGGAGAAAAATCCTATTTTTTATGAAGAGAATGAATCCTTTTATCAAAGATTCCCAGGGGAAATTAGATGTTTTTGCCATTGTAGATTTGGAATAAATCAAGGACAGTTTGATGCACGAGAAACAATACCTATCCATGAGAATATCTATACTGTATTTGCTTCTTTAGTAAAACGGCTGTGGCCATGGGAAGCTCAATAGGTAGTCCATGCCTGTCTGCCAATGATGCTGATTCCCCCTAATGAAAATACAAAAAGAATTTTAGTCACTTAATATGCATGGAAAGAAGAAGAAACATACCATGCAAGTAACAAGAAACAACACAAGAAGGCAGGAACAGTAACACAGGTTTGCATGAATACCTGCAATGTCATGTAATGCCCACCCCTCTTCAAAAGATCAATCCTTGTCCTTTCTGTTTCTGGAATACCAATGGTATCAAGTACTGCATCAAAATACCCTCTTATTGCTACCTCAACATCCTGTAAGCCAAAAAAATCTGTCAATTTCAAAAGAAGTAAATTGATACTCAAATCGAACACTACAAAGGGAACTAAAGAACAGAAGATACAGAGAGGGGCAGGGGCGGGGTGGGGTTACGAATGTTCTTGCTGGTGATATCATCACCTCAGAAGTATAGTCAACAGCCTGCTCAGCACCAGCATCCAAGACACGGTCTATGCTTTCCTTTCCACATGTGGTTGAAACTTGACATCCAGCAGTTACAGCAAGCTGAATTGCAGAAAGACCAACTGCTCCTCCACCATCAATAATAAAGATCCATTGGCCGTAGGATATATTTAAGAAGTTACATAATCATGTAGAAAATAGAACAAGGGAATCGCAGGTACAGTAAAGGGAGAACGAAACGAAGGAAAAACAAGGGTTTTGCGAAAAACAATAAACAACAGTTAAAAACTGAAAGTTGCAAAACCTATTACATTATCCACTAAGTTTTTACCAACTACTAAAAATAGCACTTACTGCACCCGATAACCTAGGAGTCAATAACTCCACTAACCGATAGTGCATTAACACCTTCCACTAAGTTAGGAACACTCATTTTAATAGATAACTACCATTTAACTAGTGCTAAACATTAACTCAACCAAAGATAAATTTTAACTAAACACAAACATATCTAGTTAGGTGTTGACTACTTCTTCAATTCTCCCCCTCAACACCAACGTGCTGCAGTTCCTTCATGCCCAGCTTGCTACGAAATTGCATCAGTTTATTTCCATTGAATCCCTTTGTAAAAACATCCGCAATTTGCTCCTTGGTACCAACATGCTGCAACTCAATCTCTCCTTGCAAGACTTTTTCTCTAATAAAATGATAATGTACTTCAACATGTTTTGTTCTTGCATGAAAGACAGGATTTTCCGCTAACTGAATTGATGATAAATTATCACAAAATAATTTCACACCATCTTTATCCCGTTGGTACACTTCATCCAAAACTTGCACAAGCCATACACATTCTTGAGCTGCCATAGCTGCTGCTCTATATTCCGCTTCAGTAGACGATAAAGACACAGTAGGTTGACGTTTGCTGCACCAAGACACTGCACCCGATCCAAGCAGAAAAACAAAGCCCGAAGTTGACCTCCGTGTGTCACAATCACCCGAATAATCAGCATCACAAAATCCCTCTAGCTTGAGCTTAGCCTCTCGTTCATACCAAATACCGTAGTCAATGGTACCTTTAACATACCTTAAGATGCGTCTAACTGCATCCAAGTGAGACTTCTTTGGATTCTGCATAAAACGACTTACTATTCCAACTGCGCAAGAGATGTCTGGTCTAGTCAGAGTTAAGTAAATTAAACTTCCTACCAACTGTCGATACATAGTAGTGTCTTCCAATTCTTGACCTTCATACATACTCAGTCGAATATTAGGCTCCAAAGGTGTGTTCACAGCTTTGCAAGATAACATACCAAACTTCTTTAACAGATCGTTGGCATATTTTCGCTGGTGTAGCAAAATCCCTCCTTTCAAACGTTCAACTTGCAATCCAAGAAAGTGTTTAAGTTGTCTCAACTCCTTCATATGAAATCGCACGGACAAATTTAATTTTACTTGCTGCATTTCTTCATTCGCATCTCCTGTGATGATTAAGTCGTCAACGTACACCAATACTATTGCTACACTTTCTTTGGTTCGCTTAACAAACAAACTTGAGTCTGGATTAGTCATCTTGTATCCACAATAAAGCAAGAATTCAGCAATTTTACCATACCAAGCTCTAGGAGCTTGCTTCAATCCATAAAGAGCCTTCCTCAACTTATACACGTACCCTGGTTTGGCTTTATTTTCGAAGCCAATTGGTTGCTCCATATAAATATCATGATCTAGTTCGCCATACAAGAAGGCATTTTTGACATCCATTTGCAGCAATGTCCATCCCTCACTAGCGGCTACTGCTAATAATACACGTACAGTTGGAATTTTTGCTACAGGACTAAAAGTCTCCTCATAATCTAGACCATACTGCTGAGAGAACCCACGAGCAACTAGACGTGCTTTGTATCTTTCAATCGAGCCATCCGTTCTCTTCTTCAATTTGTATACTCATTTACATGAAATGGGTTTCACATCCCTCGGTTTTGGCATAAGCTCCCACGTTTGGTTGCTTTCAAGTGCTGAAATTTCTTCCTCCATGGCTTTAATCCATTTTGCATTCTTTGCAGCCTCTTCATAGTTCTCAGGTTCTAAGATTTCTTCCACAATAGCTGCATTCGCATACCTAGGATTTGGTTTCTTGACTCTTTCTGATCTTCTTGGTGCTGAGGGCGAATGATCTTCGGATGGCTGATGTGCGCCAGTGTGCCATGGGTGAGACGGAATATTTGGCTGCTCATCTTCATTCTCAGTTTCTTCAATGTCGAAATGCACTTGCGTGGAGTGTGGCTCCAGCACGGGTTCTGCAAGACTAGTTTGCTGCTCTTGATTGTTCATAGGCCACCAAGCTGTTGCTTCATCAAACACGACATTTCTTGAGATGTAACATCTCTCAGTTGTAGGATCACAACACCTCCATCCTTTCCTGCTTTCATCATATCCTACGAATATACACTTAACAGCTTTCTTTTCCATTTTACTTCGTAGATGATGAGGAATAAATACATAACAAACACTTCCAAACACACGCAAGTAACTTACAGTAGGAATTTTGTTTGTTAGGATTTCGTAAGGAGAAAGAAAATCAAGCTTTTGTTGTGGTAACCTGTTGGTGACATAAACAGCAGTCCTCATAGCCTCTGCCCAAAACCTGCCAAGTACAGCCTTAGCATGAAGCATACTTCGACAAACTTCTGCTAAGTGCCTATTCTTGCGCTCTGCAATCTCATTCTGCTGGGGTGTGTTTGGACACGTTAACTGCCTCTGAATTCCATTCTTGCGCAGAAATTGATGAAACTCATCTGATGTGAATTCACCCCCGTTGTCTGTTCGAAGGCAAAGGATTCGCTTCCCAACCTTTGCTTCTACTTCGTCTTTAAACTCTTTAAATTTAGCAAATGCTTCGGATTTTTCCTTCAAAAAATAAACCCATACATATCTTGAATGATCATCAATGAAAGTAATCATGTATTTCATACCTTTAATGGAAGGTTGTTTCACAGGACCGAAAACATCTGAGTGAATCAGTCCCAAGACAACTGTTGCTTTGTACTTTGAGTCTGTATATGATAATTGATGTGCTTTGCCATATTGACATCCAGCGCATACAACGTCTTTTCTTACCTCAAGTTTAGGTAATCCTTTCAACATAGACTTTTTCATCATAATGTCCAGTTTGCTGTAACTTACATGACTCAATCTCTCATGCCACAAGTCTGCTGATTCAGTTTTCCTTGTCTTATCAACATAGACTGCCTCTGCTGACATTACATACACAGAATCCACCTTCTTTCCTTCCATCACTGGCTCTTCTTTAATGTCAACATTACGAAATACTTTCACATCATTTGGGCCAAACACTACATGATGTCCAGCAGCAGTTAATTGCGCAACTGAGAGCAAATTCTTCTTCATACCAGGTACATGGTATACGGTTTAGAGGGGTACACCGGCGGTACAATGTTGGGGTGTCACAACTGCCTTCCCTATATGTGCTATAGGTAATTTGTTGTTGTTAGCAGTCACTACCACGCGATTGCCCTTATATTCTGCTACCTCCTCAAGCTTTTCTTTGTCACCAGTCATGTGATTTGAGCATCCAGAATCTACTATCCAATCCATCTCATAGTTGATGTGCCTAGATGTAGCCATGAAAACGTGTTCTTTATCATTCACTGACACCTCTTCTTCTATGGCTACCAGTGCTTCAACATCCCATTCTTCTTCATCTCTAGATGCAGCTACATTGCTTTCTACTGCTCTTTTCTTAGACCAGCAATCACGGGCTCTATGTCCCTTCTTCCCACAATTGTAGCATTTACCTCCAAACTTCCTCTTGCTTCCTTCCATTTTCGAACCTTTTGCATCTCCAATTGGATGATCTCGTCCAAGTTCTTCCCTCTTTCTTTGATCTGTGAATCGCTGCTTCACATTCCACCTGCTTTTACCAACATACATGGCTTGCTCTTCGTTTCTCAAGGTCATTCCACCCATCTGCTTGGCCAACGCCTCTTGTCCAGCCAGCAGATTCTCAAATTCAACAAGTGATGGTTGAACAGGCCATCCTTGTATAGCAGCTACAAAACCTCTGTATTCTGGTTTGAGACCATGAATTATAATTCTCTTTGTTCTCGTATCTCCAATTGGAGCTTCAGGATCCAATTCAGAAATCTCACGGCACAGTGCTTTCACCTTATGGAAATATTGAGCAATGGATAAATCACCTTGAGAAATTGACAGCAACTCACTTTCAAGTAGTTGCAACCGTGTGTCATTTTTCTTTGAGAACAACTTTGCAAGTGTATCCCATGCATCCTTTGGCGTGCTTGAATCTCGGATGTGTTCCAACACATCTTCTTCAACAGTTGTCTTTAACACAAACATAGCTTTCCCAGCTTTGATTTTCCATTTTCGTAAAACTCCTGTGGTGTCTTCTGCAACTGGTGATGTAGTCTCACTGCCATTAACCACTTCCCATAGATCTTGTCCTTGCAAGTATGAAATCATACAAGTTGACCATGTGTTATAATTTTGGTTGTTTAGTTTCTTGATTCCACCAACAACTTGTAATTCACTCATCTTGAGGGTAGTATCAAATTTGAGATTTTTGAATATAATGGCTCTGATACCAAATGTAGAAAATAGAACAAGGGAATCGCAGGTACAGTAAAGGGAGAACGAAACGAAGGAAAAACAAGGGTTTTGCGAAAAACAATAAACAACAGTTAAAAACTGAAAGTTGCAAAACCTATTACATTATCCACTAAGTTTTTACCAACTACTAAAAATAGCACTTACTGCACCCGATAACCTAGGAGTCAATAGCTCCACTAACCGATAGTGCATTAACACCTTCCACTAAGTTAGGAACACTCATTTTAATAGATAACTACCATTTAACTAGTGCTAAACATTAACTCAACCAAAGATAAATTTTAACTAAACACAAACATATCTAGTTAGGTGTTGACTACTTCTTCAAATCAAACACCTGGATTGTAATTATTTTCAAACAAAATCACCAACGCTTCACCAAATTTCTTTGTATAGATACTGATGATTTTTCTTCAGTTTCCTTTATAGTTCAACTCTTCAACTGCTAATGCAGCAGATGACATGATTGAAAACAAGGGGAGCAGAGAAAAGTCTCAACTAGCCAGCGTCTGGAGAGTGGGGGAAGAAAGCTGGGGGAGTTTTGGAAGAAGGTAGTTTGGAAACATTCTTCATTAAAGCTATGTCCAGCTTTACAAACTAAAAGATATGACATTTAAGATACTGGATTGCTAAACTTTCTAAGTGAAGTCTTCATCCTTATAATTGAACCAATTAGAACTTTTTTCCAATTTGAGACAACATATGGTCAGAGATACGCGCATATAAAATTCTAAGGAGGGTGGGGGGGGGGGGGTGGGGGTGGGGATTTAACATCTGGTCATACTTTCCCTTTCTTTTCCTTTTCATCCTTTCACTTACTCTTACCTCCTTTTTTACCTGCTCTACTTAACTTGTTCCCTTCCTTTTCCTTCAAATAAAAAAACTTTCCAGGTTCACTAGTCTCCTACATTTGTAGGGTCGAGAGAGGGAACCGAATCGCTTTGCGATCTGATGTAGGCAGCTTTGCCTTACACTTTTGTGCAAAAGGTTGTTTCCGCGGTTCGAACATGTGACCTCAACGTCACAAATCCAAGGCACACCCTCTTCCTTTTCCTCCAAATGCACAAGTTTAATACATACACCACACACACATTACAAACCTCCTCAACTAGACTGAAACTCAGACTGCATGTAAACAACTACAAATCATTCCAACAGCTATATAGGTGCTTATGCCGATGCAAAATTAAAATCCCTTCCTCCTCCTGTATCTGCCAACCTGAATGCTTCTCCACAACACACTAGGAATGCACATTATTGAAAACGACTTCTTCCACTGCCTCTCCTCCTCTTCTTTCTCCACAACACAAAGCAAGTATATAACATGCAATTACAGGCAGCTAGACAAATCAGATAAAAATGGCTAGCATGGCCGTCCTGAGAGCTGAGGAGCTTTTGTTTCTGGAAATTTTTGTGTTGTTCTTGTTTGATGGTTGAAGCACAACATTCACATTGTGTGGCGAAAACAAATAATAACGAAAGATGAATTATGGCAAAAATTCTCTAGATTTTTATGGAAAGAGGGAGTGAAAATGTAATGATAAAGTAGGTCAATTTGGAAAATATTTCAAAACTTTAGCAATGGTTCACACTGTTAGGTCCCTTCCGCCATTTATCTTGGTCTGAAGACAACCATACACATGATCATAACCTTTAGCGTTTCATAATGATCAAGCTATAACATCATTGATCACTTTCAAGTTGCAATTACAAACAGCTTGCACTAGCTTCCTGTTGCCCATAACCAATTCAGGTAAGCCACTGGTTATCATGCAGCAACAACAAGAACATTATCCTATTATCTTAGAGTCTCGCGCTTATGACAAGATATAGGGGTCAAATGTACGCAATATGTTAGAAATACACACAAGTTATTTTCGATGACCTATAATGAAAATGGAAACGTAAGCCACTGGTCATCATGACGCACCATAAATGCATGATTACAAACAGCTTGCACTAGCTTCCTGTTGCCATAACCAATTCAAGTTGCCCATAACCAATTCAGGCAAGTCGCTGGTCATCATGCAACAACAACAATAATATGACCATATTGTCTTTGAAACTTCTGTTTATGACAGGCATGAGAGGTCGTATGTACATAATTTGTATAGAAACATAGAGAGGTTGTTTCCGATGACCCATAATGAAAATAGAAACGTAAGCCACTGGTCATAATGACGCACCATAAATGCATAAGGCATGACAAAATGTGTAAGGGCTTTCACAATCCTAAACTAACCTAATACGTAAAAAAGGTGCATTGGCAGGCCAAAAATAGAGAGAATGCACACAACAAAACCACAGAGTATGGAGTGTATTAAAGAGCTTAGAGAAAATGATAATTCCATTCTCAAAGTCATACCACATGTACCACTAGTTAGGTACATGTGGAAGTATATAAATACTATCAATTCATATCTTCGTGTAAAACTTTAATCACTATTCCCTCTAGTAAAGAAAAGTTTAATTACTGTCTAATCATGATTACACTACTAATCATTTATATATCCAGTTTTTGTTCGATTATAACGTTGAGAATCAACGATTATAAATCATATGCATTTTCTTTTTCACATTAACATAGTTTCACATCCCTTCAAAATTTCTAAGCTCATTTAACTTGTGGATTCTTGTGTTGCACTAATATTTACCACGAGAATATGAATAACTTTTTCGTTTAGATGTATATAAAGTAAAACAAACTTTACCGCACTGGTTACTGTTGTCAACGGTGTTGATAATATATATATATATATATATATATATATATATATATATATATATATATATATATATATATATATATATATGTATGTTCTTTGTTTACTAACATACTGTAATATCCGTTGAACTTCAACTGCAGATAATTTCTGGATCCTTGTGCTGGATTAATATTAACGATGGAACGTCAAAGAAGTAGGTCATGAATCTGCAGTTGTTTCTGTAAGGGTGTCGACGATTTTTTCAGTTTGAGCAACCATGGTAATATGAACAATTATGCAGACAAAGTAATTCTATTTATTATCAAAGACAAATATTTAAGTTTATAATAAGTAAAAAAAAACCAACGAAAACATTTTACTGTATTTAAACCACTACCTTGCATTTAGGATAACTTTTATATCGCTTTGATCACTTCCTTGACAAGTTAAAAAAATATATAAAACATTTATCAAGATAATCCTACTATCGCTGGCGACATTGAACCACGTCACAGACGACGGTTAACAATAAACTCTTACGACGGCTAAAGATGAAGAAACCTAACTATCAACAACAACAACATTATCCTATTATCTTACAAGCTCCCGCTTATGACGGGATATGAGAGTATCGGATATACACAACCATACATGTGTGTAAACACACAGAGGTTGTTTTCTAATGACCAATAATGAAAATTGCGTCAAGCTATGTCCATCAACTGCTACTTCACAATATAAGAATGCGTCAAGCTGTCTCGATCAACTGCTACTTCACAATATAAGAAGTGCATCCAATTTCGTGAGTCATTTTGCTTTATTCCATCATATTCCAAAGTTAAAGAAGAGTGTTTCCTTGACCCATTGAAAATAAAAATATGAAGAAACCTAACTATAAGAATATTATATATGTTAAGTCAACTTATATTTTCACAATAACTAGTTGATTTTTAGATAAATAAATTTATCAGTCTTACAACAACAAAAAAAAACAAATTTTGGAAGAACCCTCCCAAGTAGATTAACCTAAATAAGTTAGAACTTACAATACAACAACAAACATATCCATGATATCCCAATGACTGCAAAAACTACTGATAGGGCTTACACTAATAATTGAAATATTAAGGTGCTATTTGGTTCTACCAAGGGGGGAAAGGTGCTATATGGTTGGGTTAATGAGTGAATGAATAGTTATTGTTTGTTTTGCGTAAGAGGTAAGAGGCCTATAGGCAACAAATGCATACAATACTAAACTAGTAACTATCAACTTGTAGAAAATTAAAATTAAAACAATTTATCGTTATCTTTGGTTCACAGACAAGTGTAAAACACACACAGTTCTGCACAACATAAAGACTTAACTTAAACATTATTAATAAATATAAAAACTTAATTATAAATTAACAATATAGTAAACTAATATATAGTAACTCCTGTAATATGCAGTAAACTAATTATAATAAATCCATAAGTAATTTAGTACACATTTAAACTCATCTTTATAGTTTATTAACTCATACTCACTTGTACCTGTATCTTTGTTAAGTTTATGAGAACAATATTATCACATATCTTTACAAGATGGATATTCATTTCTTTGTCAAAGATCTAGTATTTTATCATTCCAATCCAATTATCATTTTTCATAACTAGACCAAACATCCTTTTATATCATTTGTGTCTATAGAAATGAACACAAAAATAGTTAATATCGATATCATTTTACTCGCACAACGGACATTACTTTCTATCACATCTCCCATCCCCATTTGCAACATGTATTTGATGAAAAAACTCCATACATAAGATCATTTCGTCTTTTTTTTTTTGTTAAAGACATGCACTATCTTTTCTAAAAAAATATTTTCATAAACAGTTAAAAGCATAATTTGAAAACTAATTGTTAAAATATTAACATACCATTTTGTTAAATCAGTTATTAATTTATTTAAAAAATATTAAAGAAATATTCAATAAAAAATTTGAGAACTATTAAATAAAAATATTTTTAGATACATGAAATAAAAAAAATTAAATTTGCAAACACTATATCGTGGAGAAATTTAATAAATTATTATAGTTTTAATAAGAAATTCCTAAAATATGGTACGTATTGAAAAAATTTCTGAATTAATTAGGGGACACTTAGCGGCGCCGTCAAAGGGGACAGTGTCGCCCAAAGGCTTTTAAGTACGTCTTGAACCTTGGACGGCATTACCAAAGTTGTCCTAGGTTGTGGGATAGCACACATGAACAATTCAAATTTTAAGAGATTTAACAAATTGAACAGAAAGTAGAATGTACCTAAATTCTTCAGTATTATCATAAATCTCTTAAATCAAGACATTGTAACTATAGTAATAACTTAAATTCTATATTCTGATCATGCCCATGGAATGATTTCTTCATTGAGGCTTTTCGACAAGCCTAACCCTAACCTATCTTTAACTCATTGTCTAACCCTAACTCAAACATAACCTTAACACTAACCCTAATCCTAATCCGCACATAACCCTAACCCGAACCTTAATATTAACTCTAATTATAACCCTAACCCTAACTCAAACTCTAACCCTAATCTAACCTAACTTTAAACATAGTCTTAATTCGAACCTAACCTTAACCCTAACCCAAACCCAAAACCCAAACCATAACCATAACCTTCTCTAACCCTATCTCAAACCGTAACCCTAACCCTAAATCGAACCTAACCTAAACCTAAACCATAACCCTAACCTATCTCTAACTCTAACTCAAACCCTAACCCTAACCCTAACCCTAACCCGAGCCTAACCTAACATAACCCTAAACCTTAACCCTAACATAATCCTAACTATAACTTTGCCCGAACTAATCCCTAAATCTAACCGTGACCTAACCTTAACTATAATAAGCATTAAGAATCATCTGTGTTTGTAGAAAAGCCTCAATGAAGAAATCATTCAATAGACGGGACAAAAATGCAAATTTTAAATTATTGTTGTACTTACAGTGCCTTGATTTAAGGGGTTTATGATAATATTGAACAATCTTGGTACAATTTGCTTGTCGTTCGACTATTTAATTCCATCAAACTTTGAATTGTTGATGTTTGCCATCTAGCGAATTAGGACGGCTTTGCACTGCCGTCCAATGCTCATGACACATTTTCTAGTGCCATCCAAGACTTAGACACACCTGTTAGTGATGTCCTCGGCCAAGGTGGTTTTGCGTTTTCAAAACCGCCTTTCTACACCCGAAAACCCGCAACTGCCAGTAATGTCTAAGAATGATCTTTGGACGCAACTGTCAATATCGTCCTAGGTCTCCTTGAACGATAATGTCAAGTGCATCCTTGTTGTTTGAGGAATTTTCGCAAAATCGTATTATGTTTGGAGAATTTATTATTAAAATTATAATATTTTATTAAATTTATCCTATATCGTGTATTCTTCGGTTCTCGCACATTACATCATTCCTTTTCCAACTGGCTACCGTTTTCCTTTTTCACCGTTTTCTCCTTTCTCTCTCTCTATCTTGGAGCGGTCCCTTTGCTTTCTTCTGAATATTATAAGCTTCTTTTTTCCCTCTCGGTCTCACGATCTTCCGATCATCGGATATTTTGGTGAGTTTTTTTGGGAACCCTTTTGGATAATCTGTGAAATGTTCTTTCCGATAATCTTGTTTCTTCAGTAAAGTGGGCGCATTTAGAATTAGGCAAAAGTGCGATTGTTCATCGAAGTTTTACCGATATTTTATCTGAATGAGCTGATCATCAATGTTTCAGTTCTTTTATGAAATTTGAGGGGTTCTGATTTTTTTCCTTTGTCATTTGGTGTTTGCAGACGATTATCGTGGGCCTATTTATTGAAGGCGGAGTTTTCTGCTCCTTAATAGAAAGGTAAGATATCGAAGTTTTCTCAAATTTCACATTCAGACAAAATTTATGAAGGTGACCTGCCCGAACTTATTCAGAAAGGATGTTGCAAAACGTTGTTTTTTTGGTTGTTGTTTTCTTTTGTTTTTTTTTTTTGTTTTTTCTGTTCTTTTTGGCTAACCTGGTAGATAATGTTTGGTTCACCTGGTAGATTATGTTAAGGTGAAAGTTTAAATGAAAGTTTGAGGTCATTGGATGAATGATTTTTGTGATCTTATGATATGGGAGAATTGAAGAATTGCTTTAAAGTAAACTGGAACTTGTGCAAGAGAGAGAATGTTGTCATAAATAAGCTTTATCATGTGATGAATCAAAGGATGTAGAGTGGGCACTTCATGGGAAAGTCAGATGTTCCTAGACTAAATCCTGGGTAATTTATTCGGAAAGTTGTTGAGGTTTGGAATTGGTGATGAAACTAAGGTGCTTTTTCAATTTAGGTTTCTAACAAGGCATTATTTTCTCCGCTATTGGTTTAACCTCTTGAGTTCGTCTCTTGATGTCTCTAAATATATCTCATGAAGATGCATGCAACCTCCCCCCCCCCCCCCCTTCTTTTTCCCTGAACCCTTCCTCGAAAAAATATGATGAAAATGTGTAAATTTGTATGGCAACTTTGACCTCCATGCAGATTTGAGTAGGAGACCAATGATGATTACTAATCATTTTTTGACGTTTCACTTTTAGATTCTGGACATATAAAACTGGGATGCGACAGCAAAAAAGGTCAGCAAAGGCTTAAAAGCACTTTGTTTTACTTAAAGTACCGAAATGGACATGTGCGTCATGCTTCAAAATTGTTCTATTTGATTTTCTGTAATCCATATTTTTGTATGGTAAGGTGGCTTTGGGGTGATGTTCTGAGCTATGGGGCGATAATGAATATACCTTCTTCCATCTAGGTTTAGCCTTTAGCTGCTGCAGATTTTCTTTGGTTTGAAGCGGGAATCGTTTATACGAGTAGGTCTATATGAATTCGCTAGTGTATCTTTAAGAATTCCAATATGAATCGGTCGATCAAGAATAAAGATTAGTATGATCAAGATGGTCAAAATTGGCGTTCCACAAATTACTTTAATTGGATCAAGGAAATCTTCCAACTTGAGCGTAGAACAAGTATGGAAATGTAAACTGAAGGCACATTGAATCTGCAAAGGATCTGGCACATAGATGGAAGGGAGGGAAATTTAAATCAAGATGCTTTTGGGAAGGGTCATTGGAACAATTTGGATTTGGTTTGATTGAGATGGGGAACATGTATGCAGATATTTCTGATGAATACTTTGAAAAGACGAAAATTAAGCACTTTAAACAGGTATGGAAGTCTTACGATGGCAGATATTTCTAATCAAGACATCTGTTGCGTCATTAAGTTTCAGACATGTGTTGCATCATTAAATTTCAGACATGGCACCATTGCAGTTTTATAGAAATTATTAGATACTTTTGTGATTGGTGGTTTACTGAAGTACTACAAGCTTCTAATATGAAGATGAAACTTTAGGAAACAAGTGTTATCGGTTTCCCATAAGGTGTTTACTGAAAGAGTTGGGAAAAAATGGAAGTGACAACTAATATCAGGCGGTGGGAGTAATAATTAATTTAGAGTCAATTTCAGGTTCTTTCTAAGTTTAATCATAAAGACTAAGTGATACAAGGAAATCGTGCAACTTGTTTATATGGATATCAAAGTCTGAACAACCACAATCTGTGTACCACGTTGCAGGCAAATAGATTTCATCAGAATATTTTCTCCCTACCCTACTGCAAGTTGTCAAATTCACTAGATGAGGATGAATGGGTCATATTTCACATTTCTGAGGTCACGACCCTTGAGAGGAAACTTACTCTTAGGGTTGTATTTCTGGCAATGGATTCTGTGATCGAACGCCGCTTAATTTCTCAGTATGAAAGAGCCATTCTAAATAGTATAAAAATAGAATTACTACAATCTCTTGCAGAATAAGATGGGCTTTGTTTGTCACTAGCCGCTAGCCTAGCTTACCTTAGCAAGATGTTACTACTAAATTACTTTTATTCTGTTCCTCAACTTGTTTTCTACCAAATCAAACTATAATTGAGGTACTTGGTCCAAAAAAGGCTGACTGACTAAGCGTCAAACCAGTATCCTTTTCATGATGTTCGTTACTTGCATATGATTTTCTGTTACTTAATTGTCTTTCCCCTCTGTGGAGGCCAATTCCTTTTTTCCATGTCAAAGGATATGTGTGTGGTTATATCTTGCTTGATTTAGTTGAGCATATATGGTATCACTGTCTTCTTTGATTCAAGTGATTATACTTGCAAACTTGTACTTCACTTCTCCTATCCACCTGTGAAGTGCTGCATGGGTATGAAAACCTCTATCAATTTGTGGTATTCCAGTTGAAGTTTCTATTGAGACTTAATATGTCTCTTTTCTTTGTATGTTGTGGTATTGTCTTGGATATATTTTTGCTTGAAACGGATTTCATGAGCGTTGCATCTTTTCTTCTTCATTTGACAACTCCCAATTTGACATACGTATTGCCATTATTAGCTTGATGGTTGAATAGATTTCTACATTCTTGCAAGAATGCTTGGCCTATTCTGTCTTTTTTGGGTAAGTAAATTTACTTTTGATTATAAAAGATAGGCAAGAATTTACAAAAGGTAGGACAAAAAACCCCCTCTCTCTCTCTTTTTTTTGGAGTAATGCCACATGTATGTAGTAAATGGCCCATAATGAGGAGTAAATGTTGCATAGTGCAGGGGTCCTGCGCGTGTAACTATACCCACTTGGCCTATCCTTTGACTTTAACAAGACGTGATTGTAAGGAATATTTACTATAAGGTGATGCCATGTGGTGCCTCTTCTCCTTTTATTTTCTCTTTTTACAAACCTGTATTCTTTTTTTCTTCATTTGACTTTGAGCAGTATCTGAAAATATTTACCAGGAGAAACAAGATTGTTAATATACAAACATATCTTTCGGTCTGGCAGGAATTACCAGCGAAGTATTTTTCTACAAGATGGGACAAAGGAATATGCATATGATTGACTTAGACCATCCTCAAGATTTCATCCATACCGAACCGTGTGTTGTTTATGGCAGCATACCAAATCTTCCGCAGCCTATTATTCACCCTGTTGTATGTGGAAGGCCTGGTGGTAATTTTGATTTGCACCAAATGTCAGAGCATTATGAAAGTGGTTTGGTGTATGGTGTGGCCACATACAATCAGTATCCTGCTGCTAATCTAATCATGGCTGTTGGCTCATCAGCTAATCACTATGCTCGGGCTCCTGCATCTGCTTCCCGTGAGATCCTCATCCCTGTAAATCATGGAACACATGACCAGTTGGACTTCTCAAGCGATCCTAGGATTGCTCGAATGCCTGCAAATGCTTACATAAGGAACAACGCCTATGTGGATTGTGTAAGTGGCCCTTTCAAAAGAAAAAACTTTGAAGGGCGTCCTTGGAGTTTGCAGTATCATGATCCTACGGCTGGTTCTAGTTCTGCTGTTGCCCCTCTTGGCAATAGGTCACTTGAATCTGATGCAACAGCTACTGATACTACGCCTTTTGTAGTCCCTGATTATGGGGCAAATGGCTCATCATCCAATATTGAAGGTGGAAATTTTAGAAATGTCATGAATGGGTCCAGTGTAATTGCCCCAGATTCTGTATTGGCACATAACCCTAATCATCTCATCCAAGGAAACTATGTTGGCCAACCTTTTCTTTTGCCTGGAAATCCTTGGTTAGGTCTACAGATTGGCAGTAACAGTGGGGAGATCAGCCGTGGAAGATGGAACCAGCCGTCGTCTTTACCACATTTATCTGGTACTATTTGCATTCACGCACATTTTATGAGCTTTATAGTTCTTTTTCCTCCATAACTGTGTAACCTTTGGTTTTGGGATCCTCTTCAAGTTTTACTTCTACCTCTTTCCTCTTTTTCCAGACCTCAATTCTCTTTTTTTCTCTCTGTAATTATGTCCGAGGACCTATTTTTCATAGTATAACCATTTGAAATCCTTTCTGGAAAAGGAGGTTTTTTTTTCTTACTGGAGTTGTAATAGACTACGAGCATATGCATAGTCTTGATCTTGGCCATGGCCTTCCCTTTTTTTTATCTCATGTGCTTATACTTACAGTCAGGAGCTTTAAGCTAGAGGAACTTCGCTACCCTTTTACCCTTAGCATGAAAAAGGTAGATTGGAAAAGATATGGACACTTGTAGATGTTGTATTTGACTACGTTGAAGGTAAGAATTTTTAAGCATGTTGGAAATTTAGTCTTGGAGACACGGAGGAAGATGATAAACTAACCATGAAACTAATGAAATAAAGTAGAAGTCTAAGAAAAATGGGAGAGAAACATCAAAGGAATAGGTTGTAAGAGTCCTTTAATTTCCTTTAGAAATACACAACATTGTAGGAAAGAATTATAATTATATGATAATCAAACATAAAGGAAATTTTAACAAAGAAGAAGAGAAATAGCCGAGATGTAAGAAATGTTACTGTCTTAGAATTGTCTCCTTCATTGGGCAAGGTAGACTACGCGGCAAATGCTTCGTAGGATATAACGATTTTTTTTCGTTTGCTCAATGAGAAGAAGATTGAACTTTTCCATTTGAATTGTTTAATGCTAGAGGAAGAGAGAGAAAACAAGGAATAAATTCTGGAGGTTTTCACAAAAGAACCAAAAAGTTTTTCAGGTATCATTTCAAAGTTTGTCAAATGTATTTCAAAGAGTATATCCATAACTTTTTGATCATTGTATTTATAGACTTCAATTCACAAGAAAGAAGTTAATAAGACACCTATCTGTGTGATTTAACTTCCAAAGTTAGTTTATGATAATTCAAGATTGAAAGAAGGTGTCACAAGTTACAAAAGTCGCATCATTTTATCAAAAGACAGCAGGAAATTCTGTTGTCTGCACCGACTGAACGTTCGTTCACTTTGATCAAATGTTGGCTTCAAAATTTTTAAATGTTGCAACTCAGAACTCATCACCGAACTCTGTCATCGAATGTTAGTTGAAGCATTCGGTCAACCTCAGATTTTGACCGAACTTTGTAACCGAACTATGAATTCATCACCGAACATTTATTCAATTTCATTGAAAGTTTGATGACTTCAAAATTCAGAGTATGGTAACAGATCGAACCTTGAATTCAGAGTATGGTCAAAACGGATTCAAACCAAATTCCACACCATTCTCCAATCAACCTTACACGTTTTTATATAAATTTGGAGCACTTTTTTAAAGAACTTTATTTTTTTTCCCCCTAACAAAGCACACCTTTTAAATTGGATAGATGTAGTTTTTTATCTTTATCTTGTGAGATTACTACTACTGTTTACTTTTGCTTTTGCCGAAAGCTCATCTATGCGGCCCTCTTTACGTTTGATACCCCCTTCCCCTCCTCTTCCCCCCCCAACACACACAAAAAAAGAGTAACTCCACACCAAAAATAATTCTTGTATCCTATTTTGCTATATGATTCCAGGTAGCATGAATGGAAATGGAATGGATGGAGGTAATATGGGTTTACAAGCTTATCAGGTGGCTCCACAAAGGCCCTCTCCTGTGTTTCGTCCACCAATGCCTGTACCAGGCGTGGGAGGACAGAATATCAATTTCACACCGCAAGTATCAGCTTCTTCGCGAAGATTGCCATCAAATGGCACTGCCATAAATTATTTCCAAGGTGTTCTTGAAACAGGACCGAGATACGTTGGTAACGTTCCTCCTACTGGTGTTCGGTTTTACAGACCTCATCGCTGGGAATCTACATCAGAGATGAATGCCAGACATCAGAGTGTTCCTCACCTTAGAATATTGCCAGAAGATGTAACAACTTTCTCCTGCCTTCTTTAGGGGCAAAAATATTGCATCATCTTGTTTGCCAGTCTTTTTCATTTGGTTTTCATGTTCTTAAACAAAGCAAGCTTTCTCTGTTGTTGTTGAGTGGGATCATTGTCTTACCTGTTGCTTTAGGGGGTTGCCATCATGGAGTTTCCTGGCTATCGCAACGATCAGCATAGAGAAATGCGTATGGATATAGATCACATGTCATACGAGGTAAGCTTTTGGGATCATATATTTTCTCTTGTTACACTTTTACCTGTTTGATTATGGCATTTATATATTTTGAGATAGAAATTTGTGCGTTCGTGTCATACTCATTAATCTCTATGAACATGTTCATCCTGAGTTTTGGAAGTTATAATTCAGGAGCTTCTGGCATTAGAGGAACAGATTG
>AP025077.1:106381-249999 GCA_036186865.1 Eustoma russellianum | reverse complement strand
TCTACATAAATTCGTCCACCAATTTAACACATAAACGGAAAACTCAATTGAAGCGTCACTTTTTGTAACTCGCTATAGTTGGTACAAGAAAAGATTAGATCCACTTTCATTTCCCACTCCAAATATTCCTCCGCATTACTTTTACCATAAAACGTTGGAATGTTTATTTTTTTAGAAAATCATCATCTTGTGGGAAAAGGGAGTTTTGGCATCTTTGGTAACCACGGTGAGGATGGTCATCAAAGTCATAATCATCTTGTTCAAACGGAATATAATCATCATTGTACCTTCTTGGAGCGTGTCTCCTTGGTTGCTCGGAGGGACAAACCTTCTTGGCTCGATGTGTGGTGGTCTTACGTTTTCATCCTCAATTCCTTCTGGGGGATGACACCGTGTTTGGGGCATGTGAATGGCCCTGCTAGTGCCTTGTCCATCTCTCGTCTTTTGGCTCCTTTCAACATCCTCCAACCTGTGTTTGATTACCTTGTTATCGTGCATGAGTTTCTGATGCGTGCAAGGCGTGGGCTCCAATAATTCTATCTTCCAAACGTCCTTCACAAAGGGTTAGGCACAAGGAAGAAGACTTCCCCTTGCTTCCTTAGTGATAAAAAACGTGTCGATCAAATGAGCAAGACCAACACTTCAAGATGGTCGTTGATCAGGCAAACCAATATGGCCCTCCTGGACGGCACCTTTTAGCAATGGCAACACCTTCAAAATGCTCAACTTTGAAGGATCTTAACTTAGGTTTTTAATGCAAAACCAAGAAAACAAAGTCTCACACAAAGTGAAGGAAATATCAAGAATTGTTATTCATCAAAGTTGTCTTCCTAGGCGCCCAAAAGGCTCTATTTATAGGCTGAGATTGACGTCCTATCAGCCTTAAAATGTCTAGAATTAATTCAAAATAAAGCTAGCTAACAATGTTTGAAAATTGGAAATTATTTGAATTCAAAACTAAAACAAATTCTAGCTGAAATCTGAAAATCTTGCAAGACATTATCCTCAATGTTTCCAGCCGCATATGATGATGAAGATGGCGTTGGAGACTTGATTTTGATGTAGATGAAGTGGTTGGAATTGAATTCAAAGGTTGGTTAAAGATTGAATTCAAATTGAATTTGAATTTGACTTCAAACTTGAATTCAATCTTTGAATTTTGATCTCACCTCTTTTGATCTCCAAGTTGGCGTGGGAAGGGATGAAATGGCATGTGGGAAGGTCTTCAAGTGGCTGAGATGTTGAATTCAAATGTTGGTTGGAGATTGAATTCAAATTGAACTTGAATTTGAATTCAAACTTGGATTCAACTTTGAATTGTGATCTCATCTTCCTTATCCTTCAAGTTGGCGTGGGAATGGATGGAGAAATAGGCTGAAATCTTCTTGAAATTTAAGTCTCCAATTGGTTGAAACTTGAATTCAAATCATGGTTGAATTTAAATTCAAGTTTAACTTTGAATTTAAATTCAACTTGATTATCCATCTTTGCACTAAAATGGCTGCCCCCCTTGTTGATATTTGGAGATGATTAATTTCAATTTGATCAAGAGATTCCATCTTGGACACATTTGAATTGGTCTTTATGGAGACAAACATTCTCTTCAAGACAACATTCCTTTTGTCTCCCATTTTGCAACACACGGCTACATTCCTCTTTTTTGGGCCTCCATTTTATTTGGATCTTCCATCTACCTAATTTACCTACAAAGCAAGCACATAAAACAAAGATCACAAGAAAACAAGACAAACTTTAAAATAAAGACACACGCATACTCGTATGCTCAAAGGGCTTAAAGGGCAGGTTCAATGAAATGAACCCATGGAACCTTAGGTTCATCTTGAACATGCTTATACAAGAAGGTTCCAACTTGATGACAAAGTTCTCTTGCCATCCTTCTTGTCATAAGGCCCTTGACCTCTTGATGGGATCTTTGATCCTCATCGGACCCTTGATCCTCATCAGTTTCTTTAGCATTTCCAGCATCTGTTGTTGTGTGTTGTCAAAAGTCTCGGCTTCCTTTGACTTGCTAGAAGCGGAGTGAGTGCTGCTTTCCATGTCTTACTTAAAGTGATCAAACAAAAATGAAAAGAAAAGAAAAGAAGCAAACCAACACAAAACAAGCAAACATTAATTGATTATTGAAAACAAAATACGTGCACTCCTCGTTCTCTTATTTCCACTCTCTTACCACTTTGCTTCTTAGATAACCTGAAGTTAATAAGATTCAAAGCGATCAATTAAGAAAGTGTTCGCCAATGCTTCTCCAAATCATAACGATCTCCACTTGTTTCTCCCTTTTGCTTTCAATTTGCACCAAATAGTTTCAAAACAGAATCAAGAGAAATAGTGACAAACTTGAACTTTTCTGCTAAGATTCAAAGAAAGTAAGCAACCAAAATTTATGTATAAGACTGAACCAAAGATGGACTAAGGGTTGTCGTAGGCAATCTTTAGTTAATTTTGATTCTATGCACTTACTATCCACAAAATGGTTCAAGTCATGTAATAATCGAGCATCCAAGTGTGTGATTGGTTCAAGAAGGACAGTATAATGAGAATGAATGTGGGAGTACGGTTTGGGTATAGTAAAATGAAAGATGGTACCCAAGGCTGCCAAATTGCTCCTAAAAATTTCAAGTGAGGGACAAACGTGTTTCCCCCTTTTCTTCTCTCTTTTTCTTTTTTTTTCTTTGCTCTCTTGCTGTTTTCAACGTAAGCAGATTTCAGATTTTTTTGACCAGGGGTAAAAACGGTAATTTTTCACTTTTGCCCTAAGAATTTTTGTTTTGGGCAGAATAGTGCAATGACCTGGAATTGCAGTGTGCTACCATTAATTGCAGTAAAATAACCTTGGAAGTGAGGGAAATTGAGGTTGGAAGAATTAGGGTTAGGGTTAAGGTTTTTCAATTTGGGGTTTTTTTGCTGATTTGGGGTCTTTGTGGACTTGGAGTTTTAGGAACTGATTGGATGGTATATATGGACTATTTCGGTGTGTAATTGCAGATATGTGTGGTCAATTTGGGTAGTGAACGGTTTAGGACAGAATTGAACAAAATTCAAAATCTAGGGTTATGGTTTTTTTAGATGAGTTGGGAACTTTTGATTCTGACTTTGCTTGTCAAAATTGGTTTGGGTTTTTTTTTATTAAGAGGTTAAATAAGGTATATTGGAATCTGGTTGGTGGGTTTTAGGATTGGTCTTGGAATGGTCTTTGGGCTGAGGGAAAATAGGTGAACGTTTAGGGTTTCCATGGGGTTGAAAGTGACTTGTGAAAGCACACATGCGTATGAATAGCTGGTTTTAAAGCATGAAATCAATCACAATGTGAATCACAAGATGCATACAATCATCACCAACTAAAAGATTCGGTATCAATAAGATGATTTGAAACCAAGGTGGCTTTATAGGCTGATGGTTGTAGTGTTAAAAAAGAAAGTTGACTGTGCCATAAATGAAACAAACTCTAACTTGTTCAAGTTTAAATGACAGAAGTTCAGATGATGACGCCAAAGATTATAGAAAATGACACTTGAATGATGGATAACAAGATGCAGCAAAATGCAAAGACTTAAAACTCTAGGACATTTTTTTATATACGTATGGAAGGCTCAAATGACGTGAAGAATGGGGTAAAAGAAGGACTCAACTGGACTTGAAATAAATGGACTCGTATGAAAAGAAAACGATAGAGATGGTGGAATAGAGTAACCTGGTCTCTGATACCAATTTGATGCGTGCAAGACGTGTGCTCCAACAATTCCACCTTCCGAACGTCCTTCACTATGGGTTAGGCACAAGGAAGAAGACTTCCCCTTGCTTCCTTAGTGAAACAAATGATTGGTTCAACGAGCAAGAACTAACACTTTAAGATGGTGGTGTTGATCAGGCAAACCACAATCTAGCACAAGACTTACACATCCGATGGACATTTCTACCAGCAAATAGAATTTCTTTCCTTTACTTGTAACTTTATTCAAACTTCATTTTTCAGCCTTTGATTTCATTTGGCTCTTCGTTATATGATTGTTTATCTTAGATTTATCCTATAAATAGCCAGCTTCCCATGTAAAAGATAATCCAATTCTGAAATATTGATGAGGATCACGGATCCCATCAGAAGGTCATGGGTCCTATGACAAGAAGAAGGGCTAGAGAACTTGGTCATCAAGTTGAACCTTATTGTACAAACATGTTCAAGATGAACCTAAGGTTCTTTGGGTTCACTTTATTGAACCTACGCTATGAACGTGTATATGTGTGAGTATTCTTTATTTTGAATTTAGTCTAGTTTTCTTGTGATCCTTGTTTTATGTGCTTGCTTTGTAAATTTGGTACATGGAAGTTCCAAGCCAAAGGGTGGTCCGAAATGCATTTTAGGCGTGTGTGTTCAAAAAGGGAGACAAAAAGAATTTTGTCTAGAGAAGAATGTTTGTCTCCACAATGACAAGTTCAAATGTGTCCAAGATGGAATTCCTTTTCAAAATCTAGCTCAAATTATCTCCAAAAGGGGCGGTCACTTGGAAGTTCAAAAGTGGAGATCAAATTCAAACTTGAAGACAAACTTGAATTCAAATTCAACCATGATTTAAATTTCAAGGTTCAACCAATTTGAGTCTTAAAATTCAAGAAGTTCTCAGTCACAATCTTTACCCATTCACGCGCCAACTTGGAGATCAAGGGAGGATAAGTCAACAATTCAAAGTGAATCAAATTTGAATTCAAATTCAAACTCAATTTGAATTCAATGTTCAACCAACCTTTGAATTCAACATTTCAGCCACCTTGAAGCCATCCACATGCCATTCTTGAAGCAAGGAGGAGATGAGATGACAATTCAAAGTTGAATCCAAGTTTGAATTCAAATTCAAACTCAATTTGAATTCAATCTTCAACCAACCTTTGAGTTCAATTCCAACCACTTCATCAACATCAAATCAAGTCTCCAACACCTCCATTAATCATCATACATGGCTGGATAAGGAGAAGATGGCATCTTACAAGCATTTCAAGTTTTAGCTAGAATTGTCTTAGTTTTGAATTTCAAGCAAATTTCAAATTTAAACATTTGTTAGTTAGCTTTATCTAAGATAATTTCTAGACATTTGAAGGCTGAAGGGGGACGATTCTAGGCTATAAATAAGGCCCTTGGGGCGTGTAGAAAGGAGCTTTTGGATGAATAAAAATTGTTGATATTTTCTCCTATTCTTGTGAGACTTTGTTTTCTTGGTTTTGCATTCAAAACCTAAGTTATGATCCGTCAAATTTGAGCATTTTGAAGGTGTTGCCATTGCTTAAAGGTGCCGTCCAGGAGGGCCATTGTGGTTTGCCTGATCAACGATCATCTTGAAGTGTTGGTTCTTGCTCGTTGAACCAATCGTTTGTTTCACTAAAAAAACAAAGGAAAGTCTTCTTCCTTGTGCCTAACCCTTTGTGAAGGACGTTTGGAAGGTGGAATTGTTGGAGCCCACGTCTTGCACGCATTAAATTGGTATCATAGCCAGGTTACCCTAATCTCGGTTTACCCACTAAACCCTAACTGATATTCATCCCCAATCAGATTCTTTGCTTCTATTACTCTTGATTCTGTTTGATACTATTTGGTGCAAATTGAAAGCAAAAGGGAGAAACAAGTGGAAGATCATTGTGGTTTGGAGAAGCATTGGCAAACACTTTCTTAATTGATCGCTTTGAAACATATTAACTTCAGGTTATCCAAGAAACAAAGTGGTAAGAGAGTGGAAATAAGAGAAAGAGGAGTATTCACATTTTGTTTTTACTAATCAATGAACGTTTTCTTGTCTTTGTGTTAGTTTGCTTCTTTACTTTCCTTTTCGTTTTGTTGATCACTTTAGGTAAGACATGGAGAGCAGCACTCACTCCGCGTCTAGCAAGTCCAAGGAAGCCGAGACTTTTGACAACACACAGCAACAAATGCTGGAAATGCTGAACAAACTCATGCACGATAACGAGGTAATTAAACACAGGTTGGAGGATGTCGAAAGGACCCAAAAGACAAAAGACGAGTGATGGACAAGGCACTAGTAGGGCCATTCCCATGCCACACATCCGACGTGATCCCCCAGAAGAAGTTGAGGATGAAAATCTAAGACCACCACACATCGAGCCAAGAAGGTTTGTCCCACTACCGCAACCAAGGAGATACGCTCCAAGAAGGTACAATGATGATTACATTCCATTTGAACAAGATGGGTATGAATTTGATGACCACCCTCCCCGTGGTTACCAAAGATGCCAAAACCCCCTTTTCCCACAATATGACGATTTTCTAAAAACAAAAATAAACATTCCAACGTTTTATGGTAAAAGTAATGCGGATGAATATTTGGAGTGGCAAACGGAAGTGGATCTAATCTTTTCTTGTACCAACTATAGCGAGTTGCAAAAGGTGAGATACGCTTCTATTTGAGTTTTCCGGTTACGCATTGAATTGGTGGATGTATTTGTGTAGAAATAGAACTAAAACAAGACAACCTCCGATTGTCACTTGGGAAGAAATGAAATTTGAAATGAGACAACGACATCCCAAACAATTTTGAAAGTTTTATTTTTACAAGCTTGCAAAACTTAAGACAGGGTTCGAAAAGCATAGACGAATTTTACAAAGAACTAGAAATCTTGTTGGAAAGGTCTAACTTGTAGGAACCTGAGGAAGCCACCAAGACTCGTTTCTTACATGGTCTAAACAGGGAGATTGCACAAAGGGTTGAACTTCAACCTTACTTCGACCTAATGACCGTGGTTCACATGGCTGAGAAGATTGATTAACAATTCAAGGTACGTAGTTCCTCCAATTTCAATTCCACTTATCGTAATAATCAAACTTCTTCAAGGTTTTCAAGCAAGCCTTCAGTCAATTTCCTCACGGCCTACAGGAGGCCAAACACGTGAACAAGGCACGTCACTTCAAAGTTGAGCATTTTGAAGGTTTTGCCATTACTAAAAAGTGCCGTCCAGGAGGGCCATATTGGTTTTCCTGATCAACGACCATCTTAAAGTGTTGGTCTTGCTCATTTGATCCACACGTTTTTATCACTAAGGAAGCAAGGGGAAGTCTTCTTCCTTGTGCCTAATCCTTTGTGAAGGACGTTTGGAAGGTGGAATTGTTGGAGTCCACGACTTGCACGCATCAAGGTCTAACTTGCAGGAACCTGAGGAAGCCACCAAGGCTCGTTTCTTACATGGTCTAAACAGGGAGATTGCACAAAGGGTTGAACTTCAACCTTACCTCGACCTAAAGACCATGGTTCACATGGCTGAGAAGATTGAACAACAACTCAAGGCACGTAGTTCCTCCAATTTCAATTCCACTTATCGTAATAATCAAACTTCTTCAAGGTTTTCAAGCAAGCCTTCAGGCAATGGAAGCTCAAGGCCTACAGGAGGCCAAACACGTGAACAAGGCACGTCACAAAGGTTTGACAACCATGTGCAAGGCACACAAAAGCGAGACGGCCGAGCCCAACAAAAAACTCCTACAGGTAATGCTTCTGAACTCTCCAACAGGTTTAGGGACATTAAATGCTATAAATGTCAAGGTCGTGGCCACATAGGAAAAAAGTGTCCTAATGCTAAACGAATCATGTTAATTGAGGAAACTAATGAATATGTGACTGAGACCGAGCATGAAAATGAATCTGGGCATGATAATGAAACTGAATTTTAAGAGCATCTAAGCGCACTAGATGATTATGACACTAAGGAATTTCTTGTTGTGCGTAGAGCTTTGAATGCATATCCGAAATTAGATGATTTCAGTGATGATACTGCGCATGATTCTTATGATGATGATGCTGAAATTTCTATTGATACACATGTTGTTCATGATGATAAAGTTGATGTACCAAATGAACATGACTTACATGATAAGCTTCTTGAATTGCATGATCCTAAATTGTCTAAATCTTGTTTGACCGAATCTGATTCCAGTAATGATGTTGTTTTGCACTCTAAAGTGTGTGAACTTGACAAGAAATTGCGTGTTTGTTTCCATGATGATTGAAGTTTAACATGACTGTGTCAAGTTTTAGAACGTAATTCTGACATTCGTAAGAGAATTCTAGCGCAAAAAGAACGTAACTTTGAGATTCTTACAGAAGTAGAAAAACAAAAGGTGCGCAGAATAGACATCCTTAATAAATTGCAGGGTCTTAGGAGACTTGTTGATGTTTATCAGTTCATATGCATGAGACTGACTTGCTTGCTGAAAATGCTAAGCTTGAATCTAAAGTTGTGTGTGTACACATGATTTGCTTGATTTACATGCTGATTTACAAGATGATTTGAGTGACATTTAAAGTGAGAAAATTTTAGGTCATAAACATGATAACGTTGAGAGATATGAATGGATTGTCTATAATAATCCTTTGTTTGAGTATCATGATAGTGACATTTCATATGATAGTGCTGACACTTCTAATTTGCATGCGTATGAATTTAAAATTCCACTTGACGTTATGTTGTAAACTGATTTTGAGGATGATAATCTGCATGTTAGTGCTGATTTGTGCTTTTTTGAACAAGATAGCTCAAATACATCGGATTTGGAAGTTCTGAGTAGCATACAAGCTACCTTGTTTATTCCTCAGGTGTTACATACTTTCTCTTTCATGCATGAGAAATCTTATGAGAGGAGTTTTCTACCTATCTTGTTAGTTCACCATTAGAAAGAGGTGCTTGTTGCTAAGTGTTCATGTAGATATGTTTGTGTTTTTGTCGACATGCCTCTTCCTTCAGTTAATTGTTCATCCCAAGCATGTTAAACTCAAAATACGCATGTTCATTATACTTTATTCTCTTAGATTTGTGTCTTGTGTATATTGAGAATTTTTGTTGAAGTATCCCTCTTATACATTTGACTGTTTAGATTCGAGGTCGAATCTTCTAGCGGAGGGGGGGATTGATGAGGATCAGGGATCCCATTAGAAAGTCATGGGTCCTATGACAAGGAGAAGGGCTAAAGAACTTGGTAATCAAGTTGAAACCTCCTTGTACGAACATGTTCAAGATGAACCTAAGGTTCATTGGGTTCACTTTATTGAACCTACACTATGAACGTGTATGTGTGCGAGTATTGTTTGTTTTGAATTTAGTCTAGTTTTCTTGTGATCCTTGTTTTATGTGCTTGCTTTGTAGGTAAATTAGGTACATGGAAGTTCCAAGCCAAAGGGTGGTCCGAAATGCATTCTAGGCGTGTGTGTTCAAAAAGGGAGACAAAAAGAATTTTGTCTAGAGAAGAATGTTTGTCTCCACAATGACAAGTTCAAATGTGTCCAAGATGGAATTCCTTTTCAAAATCTAGCTCAAATTATCTCCAAAGGGGGCGGTCACTTGGAAGTTCAAAAGTGGAGATCAAATTCAAACTTGAAGACAAACTTGAATTCAAATTCAACCATGATTTAAAATTCAAGTTTCAACCAATTTGAGTCTTAAAATTCAAGAAGTTCTCAGCCACAATCTTTACCCATTCACGTGCAACCTTGGAGATCAAGGGAGGATAAGTCAACAATTCAAAGTGAATCAAATTTGAATTCAAATTCAAACTCAATTTGAATTCAATGTTCAACCAACCTTTGAATTCAACATTTCAGCCACCTTGAAGCCATCCACCGTCAAATTTGAGCATTTTGAAGGTGTTGCCATTGCTTAAAGGTGCCGTCCAGGAGGGCCATTGTGGTTTGCCTGATCAACGATCATCTTGAAGTGTTGGTTCTTGCTCGTTGAACCAATCGTTTGCTTCAATAAAAAAGCAAAGGAAAGACTTCTTCCTTGTGTCTAACTCTTTGTGAAGGACGTTTGGAAGGTGGAATTGTTGGAGCCCACGTCTTGCACGCATCAAATTGGTATCATAGCCAGGTTACCCTAATCTCGGTTTACCCACTAAACCCTAACCGATATTCATCCCCAATCAGATTCTTTGCTTCTATTTCTCTTGATTCTGTTTGATACTATTTGGTGCAAATTGAAAGCAAAAGAGAGAAACAAGTGGAAGATCATTGTGGTTTGGAGAAGCATTGGCAAGCACTTTCTTAATTGATCGCTTTGAATCTTATTAACTTCAGGTTATCCAAGAAACAAAGTGGTAAGAGAGTGGAAATAAGAGAAAGAGGAGTATTCGAATTTTGTTTTTACTAATCAATGAACGTTTGCTTGTCTTTGTGTTAGTTTGCTTCTTTTCTTTCCTTTCTGTTTTGTTGATCACTTTAGGTAAGACATGGAGAGCAGCACTCACTCCGCGTCTAGCAAGTCCAAGGAAGCCGAGAATTTTGACAACACACAACAACAAATGCTGGAAATGCTGAACAAACTCATGCACGATAACGAGGTAATTAAACACAGGTTGGAGGATGTCGAAAGGACCCAAAAGACAAAAGACGAGTGATGGACAAGGCACTAGTAGGGCCATTCCCATGCCACACATCCGACGTGATCCCCCAGAAGAAGTTGAGGATGAAAATCTAAGACCACCACACATCGAGCCAAGAAGGTTTGTCCCACTACCGCAACCAAGGAGATACGCTCCAAGAAGGTACAATGATGATTACATTCCATTTGAACGAGATGGGTATGAATTTGATGACCACCCTCCCCGTGGTTACCAAAGATGCCAAAACCCCCTTTTCCCACAACATGACGATTTTCTAAAAACAAAAATAAACATTCCAACGTTTTATGGTAAAAGTAATGCGGATGAATATTTGGAGTGGCAAACGGAAGTGGATCTAATCTTTTCTTGTACCAACTATAGCGAGTTGCAAAAGGTGAGATACGCTTCTATTTGAGTTTTCCGGTTACGCATTGAATTGGTGGACGTATTTGTGTAGAAATAGAACTAAAACAAGACAACCTCCGATTGTCACTTGGGAAGAAATGAAATTTGAAATGAGACAACGACATCCCAAACAATTTTGAAAGTTTTATTTTTACAAGCTTGCAAAACTTAAGACTGGGTTCGAAAAGCATAGACGAATTTTACAAAGAACTAGAAATCTTGTTGGAAACGTCTGATGAGGATCAAGGGTCCGATGAGGATCAAGGGTCCTATCAAGAGGTCAAGGGCCCTATGACAAGAAGGAGGGCAAGAGAACTTTGTCATCAGGTTGCCACCTTCTTGTACAAGCATGTTCAAGATGAACCTAAGACTCCTTGGGTTCATTTCATTGAAACTTCACCTTGAGCGTGTATAAGCATGCATGTCTACGTTATTTGTCTTTGAATTTTATCTTGTTCTTGTGATGAGCTAAAGCCTAACCTTGTGGATACAAACACTGATGATGACACCTCACTGTCCCGCACAGGTCCCATAACAAGGAGTATGGCTAAGAAGTTGTTACATTGTGTTGAATCATTTCTTTATAGGCATGAAGAGGATGAACCAAGCAAAGATGAAGTCCATTGGGTTTATATGATACAAGCTTTGATCTAGTTGTATCAAAAGCATGTTGTACATATCTTTAGTTGTTCTTTTTAATATTGTTGGTTGGTTAACCTTGTTTTAGGATAGTTTGTGTTGTATTATTGCCTTGTCTTTCAGGTACACGTTTTTTAGCTTGAAGATGCAATTCAAACCTGAATTTTGTCCAAGCAAAGAGGTGATATTCAAGTAGCTTACAAGCAAGGTGGTGACAAGCATTCATGTCAAATTCAATATTGTTCTTCACGTTGAAACAAAGAAGAAACAAGCTGCTCACACCTTTAACCAATAGGAAGGAGTCTTGCAATTGTCCAAACCAATCACAATCAAGTTAGAACAAGAATGCAAGCTGCTCAACATTTGATCCAATCAAATTCAAAGGAGAAAATAGGCTGGTTCATGGCTGATTGGTTTGAATATTCAAAGCCTAAACTACAACCAATCAAAAGGGGAGTTCAACCAAGCTGCTCACTACATTATCCAATCAGAATTTTGGCTGAAATCTAGCAAGAAGAAACGGCTGGTCTATGCATAATTGGTTTGAAAATTCAACACCAAATTGCAACCAATCAAAGGCATTTCTCAAGCAAGCTGCTCCATGTATTATCCAATCAAATTGATGAAGAAAGAAAGCTAGAGACAAGCATGGGGAGCACGTAAAAGACAACCTGAATTCTTGGAACCAAATTGCTCAAACAAGTTTCAAAGCAAGCATGTCATTTTAGTCTAGTACTTTGTACATTAAAACTTGTACTTTTCATCATTTTCGTTTGTTATAAGTAGGTTTAGAACCTGAATGTAAAAGACAACAATTTTCAAACACATTTCAATCAAGATTTCCTTTAAGGAGTTCTCTCAACTTTTCTAGTTGAAGTTAAAACCACTTAACGGTTTCTTTCAAGTTCCTAGCCTAGAACTTGTTAATATTTGCTTCATCTTTTGGTTTACAGCATCTTAGGGTCTCATTGAGGTTTTAGATGTGTTGGAGTGCCAAAGAGGAAGAGGTGTTAGCATAAATTGAGCCAAGAACAACGGTTACAGTTCAAGGGGTGTCTTTGAGATGTTCTTTGCCATAGCTATTGCTCAAATCAGTTTGGAATAGGAGACAAAGTCCTTGGCAACGTTTTCTAGCCTTCGTTTGGCTCATCAATTGGTATCAGAGCATTGGTTAGTCTTCTATTCATGTTTACATTGTTTAAACTTGCATATGATTGATGCTGCCCAAAACCGTTTAGTAAGCTGTTATGTTTTCCAATTAGATTCTGTTTGTTTACATAGTTAGTTTATGTTTTGAAGTGTTTATTAAATAGTTTACAATAGTTTGGTAACTTAGTTTTAAGTAGCAAAACCGAAAACCCCCACAAAAAGAACTTAGACTAGACTTAGTATTGTTAGAATCTGATTGTGTAGCTTAGAACAAAACCGTGTGAAACTGATTGTTTCTTGTTCAATCTAGCTTAGTTAATCTTCATTAGACCCTAATCTAGAAGTTTAAGTGTTAGTTTAGTTAAGTCCTTAAATCAGAAAACTTGAACACAATAATTAGAATAGTTGATAGTTTACTTGTAATCAAGTTGTTAAAATTCTGTTTCTTATACTTGTGTGCAAACTGTTTAGACGTTTTTAGTGCTGCCTTATTTAGCTTGGTTAGACTAGTTTACAACATAGTTTAAGTGTTTTAGTTGGTTGATTAGTTTAAGCACAATATTTTCGAAAACCAAAGAACAAAACAAAGTAGTTTTAGCTAGTAAGTGTGCTGCCTAGTTCAATTGACATATGTTAGAACATCAACACTTGCATCTAGTATCATTTAGTTTAGAATCTGATTGCATCATACAAACGAAAACCAAAACAAAAACTTAAAAAAAACGAAACAATTTAGTTTAAACTTGATTAAATCTTTGAATGCTATTTGTTTAAACTTGTTGAATTTGATTTCACCACCCCCGTTACACCTTAAGTCATTGTTTGGTACAAACTTGATTGAATCTTTTAATTGAAACATTATTGACTTGAGATTTGTTAAAAGTGAAGTAAATTTGTAAGAAACAAGATTTGATTTCAAATTTTAACGTTGGCTTTACGTTTATCTTTACTTAGGATTGATTCAATTGTTTAAAGACTTTATTGGACTTAAGTTCTTACTTAGGATCACTTTGTCTATATTTATCCCTACACTGTTAAATTGCCGACCCTGTTATCATCTTGTTGTCTTTACACTTCTTCAACTTGCATTGAACTTTCATCTATATTTGGTTGTTAAATTTGTGAAACAGTTTTCATATCATTAGTGTTCTTCCGTGTTGTTCAAAGAACGTTTCACAAAAGCCACACCAAAACTTGTGCAAGTAAAACCAAAGAAAAAGAAGCCGTGAGCAATGTCTCATAAAGGCAAGTGAGCAGTAGTCTCACAAAACAGACAAAGCCAATCCAAAGGAAAATAATTAGGCTTGTTTGTGAAAGAAACTAAGAGAAAAGTCATTTTTAACGTCAAAAAGCAAGAGACAAGACGTATGAGTGATTTGCACAAAGAAGTGAGATATAGCCATCCAAAGTTCACAAAAGGTGAATTGTGCAAAACCAAAAGCAAATACCTACACCAGAAGTGTTGACTGTTGTAAAAGGTTCCTCGAACAAACCCTTGTTGAACACTTGTGTGTATGTACTGTCTTTCTCTTTATTTACAATTGAATGTGCATTAAAGTTTAAAGTAAGTTAAAGGATTGTTCTGTACAAACCCTTAGCTTTCTTTGATTCAGCCAAAAACATCACTTGACTTCTATTTTTCTTTGAATCTTAGATAGTCCAAGATTGTTGTTTATTCAATTGTCAATTTGAAGTAGAAATTTACGTTTTGTTAAAGTTATAGTTTGATCTTACTTGCTTGTATTCTGACTTATTTATCTCATTGTTTTACCATCTTGGTTGATTGTTTTGATTAAACATGATTCTAAAAACCATTTGGGGAGTTGAATGCCATAGGAGAGACTATGATGAACTGGAAAAACGTATGAACTCCTTTGGTCGTACGAATGGTTTATGGGTTGGATATTGGGAATGTAAAACTCCTAGATATCAAACTCTTTCTCAGTGCAATAAAGACGTTAGTGCATATTACAATGAAATGCTTGATGATTTGTACTATGCTTATGTTGAAGAACATGAGGAATTAAGCATGATTAGGTTCTTTGCTGGATTAGATAAAGAGATCGCTGATTGCATGTTGTCTGAAAAATTCTCATCACTTTATGACATGTATAAAAAGGCAAAGATTGTTCAATCAAACCTAATCTCATGGCAAGTTAATCAAAACTATGGGTATGAACTGAACTCTTGTGATTCTGAAAATGACAAACCGAATCCAGTTAAGTTAAGCAATTTGAGTCAGACTATGGATAATATGGAAAATGCATTGCTTCAACTTAGAGACATGGTGCAAGTATTGATAGAATCTGAAAAGAACAAAGACTTGCAATCTGACATTTTTGTGAATGATGGTTTGTATGAAATTAGCCCCAACATGCCTGAAACTGGAACTCCTTTATCTGAATGGCATGTTCAACCTTGTGTACTGTCTGAAGAAGACCCTTCACTTGAATCTGTTGGTGATTTCCAAAGTGTTAGTCGTTTGCTTATAGATGATCTTAATTGTGATAACACTTTGTCTGAAAATGATTTACATTGTGACATGCATATAAATGTAATCCCTGTGCATGATCTGCATTCTACTGAGATGCTTGTTTCTGGGTTACAATCCGAATTACATCCTGTACATTTCATTGATGACATTAATGTAAGTAATTCTGTTGAGAATGACATTGATAAACTAGATTCATATGATTTGATGTTAGCTGAACTAGATTGTCTACTTGATGTAGAGCTTGATCATGATGTCATTATTGAAATAGATTCAGCTACAAATGAACATAAAATCCTTGGATGAACTAGTTAATGAATTGAATGACATATTTAGTATAGATGAAGATTCTATTTCTGAGATATCTATTTCATCTCATCTTGTTGAATGTCTGCCTGTTGTCATCTCAAATGATACATCTTGTCTAAATATTGCACATGTCTGTAAGATTTGTACATTTAGTGTTAACATGTTGCAATATGCTTTTTGGATGTTATTTTATCTGTTAGGATGTATGTGTTCTAAAATTTTTATTATCATATTGTTAATACATCCTAAACATTTTAGAAAGCGTGTACACACCTTATTCTTTCTTCAAAGATAAGGATGCACCAAGGTATTTCACCTTCACCATTTGTATTATCATGTTCCTATTTGGTTATGGTGTAGTTGAGCATACGTGTACATCCTAAACCCCTATCCCTTATTCTATCCATGTTGAGATTCGAGGACGAATCATTTTCAAAAGGGAGGGAATGATGAGCCCACGATGGGGTCAACGCAACATATTTTCATGTATCATTTATTGTCACATGTTAGTTCTGTAAGACATGGCATATCACTGTTAACTCCGCACATACTAGTGCTACTTCTTATGTCTTATAGTCTTAACTAACCCTTAGGACATGTCATATATGTTGTGTATCTTGTGTTTGTTGCTTGGTGACAATGCCTATGTTCTCGATCTTCCTGAAGAAAGGTATGGTCCTATCTCTAAAACTTCTAATGTTGCTGACCTATCTCCATTTAGTATTGATTCAGATTCGAGGACGAATCCTTCTCAAGTGGGAGGGAATGATGAGCTAAAGCCTAACCTTGTGGATACAAACACTGATGATGACACCTCACTGTCCCGCACAGGTCCCATAACAAGGAGTATGGCTAAGAAGTTGTTACATTTTGTTGAATCATTTCTTTATAGGCATGAAGAGGATGAACCAAGCAAAGATGAAGTCCATTGGGTTTATATGATACAAGCTTTGATCTAGTTGTATCAAAAGCATGTTGTACATATCTTTAGTTGTTCTTTTTAATATTGTTGGTTGGTTAACCTTGTTTTAGGATAGTTTGTGTTGTATTATTGCCTTGTCTTTCAGGTACACGTTTTTTAGCTTGAAGATGCAATTCAAACCTGAATTTTGTCCAAGCAAAGAGGTGATATTCAAGTAGCTTACAAGCAAGGTGGTGACAAGCATTCATGTCAAATTCAAGATTGTTCTTCACGTTGAAACAAAGAAGAAACAAGCTGCTCACACCTTTAACCAATAGGAAGGAGTCTTGCAATTGTCCAAACCAATCACAATCAAGTTAGAACAAGAATGCAAGCTGCTCAACATTTGATCCAATCAAATTCAAAGGAGAAAATAGGCTGGTTCATGGCTGATTGGTTTGACTATTCAAAGCCTAAACTACAACCAATCAAAAGGGGAGTTCAACCAAGCTGCTCACTACATTATCCAATCAGAATTTTGGCTGAAATCTAGCAAGAAGAAACGGCTGGTCTATGCATAATTGGTTTGAAAATTCAACACCAAATTGCAACCAATCAAAGGCATTTCTCAAGCAAGCTGCTCCATGTATTATCCAATCAAATTGATGAAGAAAGAAAGCTAGAGACAAGCATGGGGAGCACGTAAAAGACAACCTGAATTCTTGGAACCAAATTGCTCAAACAAGTTTCAAAGCAAGCATGTCATTTTAGTCTAGTACTTTGTACATTAAAACTTGTACTTTTCATCATTTTCGTTTGTTATAAGTAGGTTTAGAACCTGAATGTAAAAGACAACAATTTTCAAACACATTTCAATCAAGATTTCCTTTAAGGAGTTCTCTCAACTTTTCTAGTTGAAGTTAAAACCACTTAACGGTTTCTTTCAAGTTCCTAGCCTAGAACTTGTTAGTATTTGCTTCATCTTTTGGTTTACAGCATCTTAGGGTCTCATTGAGGTTTTAGATGTGTTGGAGTGCCAAAGAGGAAGAGGTGTTGGCATAAATTGAGCCAAGAACAACGGTTACAGTTCAAGGGGTGTCTTTGAGATGTTCTTTGCCATAGCTATTGTTCAAATCAGTTTGGAATAGGAGACAAAGTCCTTGGCAACGTTTTCTAGCCTTCGTTTGGCTCATCATCTTGTGATCTTTGTTTTTTGTATTTGCTTTGTAGGTAAATGATGCGTGCAACTCGTGGGCTCCAACAATTCCACCTTCCAAACGTCCTTCACAAGGGTTAGGCACAAGGAAGAAGACTTCCCCTTGCTTCCTTAATGAATAAAAACGTATGGATCAAGGATGAGCTAGACCAACACTTCAAGATGGTCGTTGATCAGGCAAACCAATATGGCCCTCCTGGACGGCACCTTTAAGCAATGGCAACACCTTCAATATGCTCAACTTTGAAGGATCTTAACCTAGGTTTTTAATGCAAAACCAAGAAAACAAAGTATCACTCAAAGTGAAGAAAATATCAAGAATTGTTATTCATCGAAAAGGTGAGTTTACAACCAGTCAAAGGGGTCTATTTATAGGCCTAGTAGACGCCCCCTTTAGCTTGAAAACGGCTAGAGATAATTCAAATAAAGCTATCTAACAAATGTTTAACTTTGAACTTTGCTTGAAAATTTAAACTAAGATAATTCTAGCTAAAACTTGAAATGCTTGAAAGATGTTATCTTCAATGAATCTAGCCACGTTTGGTGATGAAATTGGCGTTGGAGATGAAGATGAAGTGGTTGAACTTGAATTCAAAGGCTAGTTGAAGATTGGATTCAACTTGACTTCAAACTTGAATTCAATCTTTGAATTATGATCCCATCCTTTTCTTATCTCCAAGTTGGCGTGTGGAAGACTTTCTAGGCGTGTGAGATGTCTTCACATGGTTGAGATGTTGAATTCAAATGCTGGTTGGAGATTGAGTTTACTTGAACTTGAATTTAAACTTGGATTCAAATTTGAATTGTTGATCTATCCTTATCCTTGCTTCAAAGAATGGCGTGTGATCCCTTGAGATGATAGCCGAATCCTTTTTGAAATGTATGCCTCAAATTGGTTGAAACTTGAATTCAAATTATGGTTGAATTTGAATTCAAGTTTATCTTCAAGTTCAAATTCAAGTGAGATGTTATCCTTCAATTTAAAGTGGCCGCCCCCTCTTTATGGATAATGAAGATGATTTCAACTTGATCAAGAGATTTCTATCTTGGACACCTTTGAATTTGTCTTAGCATAGACAAACATTCTCTTGGAAACATTCTCTTTAACATTCTCTTCAAACATTCTCTTGAAACATTCTCTTGAAACATTCTCTTCAAACATTCTCTTCAAACATTCTCTTCAAACATTTCATGTACCTAATTTACCTACAAAGAAAAGACATAAAGCAAAGATCACAAGACACAAGATAAAATTTAAAGAAACAAAGAGTGTAGACGTGCATGTGATACATGCTCAAGTTGAAGGTTCAATGAAATGAACCCAAGGAGTCTTAGGTTCATCTTGAACATGCTTGTACAAGAAGGTGGCAACTTGATGACAAAGTTCCTTTGCCCTCCTTCTTGTTATAGGACCTTTGACCTCTTGATGGGGCCCTTGATCCTCATCAGACCCTTGATCCTCATCAATCCCCCCCTCCTCAAAAGGATTCGTCCTCGAATCAAAAAGGTCATCGTTGAAAGGGGTGAGATCAGCAACATTAAAAGTAGGTGAAACTGAACCATACCTGTCGGGAAGATCGAGGATGTATGCATTGTCACCTATGCGTTTCAATACTTTAAAGGGTCCATCTCCGCGAGGCAACAATTTTGACTTTCTTTCATTGGGAAATCTTTCTTTACGCAAATGTAACCACACTAAATCTCCAGGTTTGAACACAACTCTTTTCCGATGTTTGTTAGCTCGTCTTTCATAAGCTTTGTTTTTCTTTTCTAGTTGTGTTTTAACTTGTTCATGCAGTTTCTTTATGTTGTCTGCTTTTTGTTTACCATCAAGACTAGAACGTTCATGCACAGGAATAGGAATCAAATCAATGGGAGACAAGGGATTAAAGCCATACACGATTTCAAATGGACTATGCAAAGTACCGTGATGGACACTCCTATTATATGCAAATTCGATATATGGTAAACAATCTTCCCAATGTTTAATGTGTTTTTGCAAAATGGCACGCAAAAGTTGAGAAAGAGTACGATTAACGACTTCAGTTTGTCCATCAGTTTGTGGGTGTGCGGTGGTGGAAAACAACAATTGTGTACCAAGTTTAGCCCACAAAACACGCCAAAAATGACTCAAGAATTTCGTATCTCTATCACTTACAATTGTACGTGGCATGCCATGCAATCTAACAATTTCTTTGAAGAACAAATCAGCAACATGTGTGGCATCATCAACTTTTCTACATGCTATGAAATGTGCCATTTTTGAAAATCGATCGACCACAACATAAATGCTATCGCGTCCTCCTCGAGACCTAGGAAGGCCTAAAACAAAGTCCATAGAAATGTCAATCCAAGGGGAATCAGGGACGGGTAAAGGCGTGTAAAGGCCATGTGGTTGGGACTTGGATTTGGCTTGTTTGCAAGTGATGCAATTACCACACAACCTCTCGACGTCTACTCTCATGTGGGGCCAATAGAAATGTTCTTTAAGAGTCTCAAGGGTTTTGAACACTCCGAAATGACCCATTAAACCTCCCCCATGGGCTTCTCTGGTCAATGCTTCTCGTAGGGATGATTGGGGAACGCACAATTTTTGTTCTTTGAAAAGATAACCCTCATGTATGTAAAATTTTCCAAATGGTGCTTCTTTACATGCCTCGAATATGGTGCCAAAGTCATGGTCATTGGGGTACAAGTCCTTAAGTGATTCAAATCCTAAGAAGCGGGAAGCTAATGTAGTCACTAACGTGTATCTCCTAGAGAGGGCATCGGCAACTATATTATCCTTTCCTTGTTTGTACTTAATCACGTAAGGGAATTGTTCTATGAACTCTACCCATTTGGCATGTCTTTTGTTCAACTTTCCTTGCCCTTTAAGATACTTAAGGCTTTCGTGGTCAGTGTGGATCACAAACTCTTTAGGTTGAAGATAGTGTTGCCAAGTTTGTAGGGATCTCACAAGGGCATAAAGTTCCTTATCATAGGTAGAGTAATTCAATGATGCTCCTTTCAACTTTTCACTAAAGTAGGCTATGGGTTTCTTACTTTGGGTCAAAACTGCGCCTATACCCACTCCACTTGCATCACACTCGATCTCAAAGGTCTCGTCAAAATTTGGTAGTCTAAGTATGGGGGCAGTGGTCAGCCTATGTTTAAGTTCGTCAAATGCCTGTTGTTGTGGCTCTTCCCACCTAAAAGGCACATCTTTTTTCACAATTTCGTTTAGGGGTGCGGCTATGGAAGAAAAATCTTTGACAAAGCGCCTATAAAAGCTGGCTAGTCCATGAAAACTGCGAACTTCCCCTACATTCTTAGGTGTAGGCCACTCCACAATTGACCTAACCTTTTCCTCATCCATCTCTACTCCCTCAGCCGAAATGACAAAGCCTAGAAAAACTACGCGTTCTAAACAGAAAGAGCACTTCTTAAAGTTGGCGTAAAGTTGTTCTTGCTTAAGCTTTTCAAAAACGGCTCTAATGTGGTCAAGATGATCTTCTATGGTGTGGGAATAGATTAGGATATCATTGAAATAGACAACGACAAAGCGTCCTATGAACGCACGTAAGACTTCATTCATTAGCCTCATAAAGGTACTAGGGGCGTTGGTGAGCCCGAAGGGCATCACTAACCACTCATAGAGCCCAAACTTGGTTTTGAATGCAGTCTTCCATTCGTCCCCTTCTCGAATGCGTACCTGGAAGTACCCTTGCTTAAGGTCGATTTTGGTGAAGAATTTGGATCCGTGCAACATGTCTAACATGTCGTCTAGCCTAGGTATGGGGTACCTATACTTGACGGTAATCTTGTTTATGGCTCGGCAATCGGTACACATTCTCCACGTTCCATCCTTTTTGGGTACTAAAATGACGGGGACGGCAGAAGGGCTCAGACTCTCTCGGATTTGTCCACTAGCTAGGAGCTCTTCTACTTGCCTTTGGATTTCTTTGGTTTCTTCGGGGTTTGCTCGATAGGCTGGGCGATTGGGTAACACGGCTCCTGGGACAAAGTCGATTTGGTGTTCTATCCCTCTAATGGGTGGTAATCCGGATGGTGGTTCGGAAGGAAATAGAACTTCATATTCTTGGATAAGGGACGCAACTGAGGTAGGTAAGTTTGGTGGGAGTTCTTCAAGGGCAAGTTGACACGACTTTGGAATGATGATGAAGACAGTTTGGTTGTTATAAAGTGCACGTGTAACCTCTCTTTTCTTTGCGAAATACCCACACTTCTTTTTGGACTCGTTGACACTTAGGGGCACTACCTCTTTTCCCTTGCTCTCATTTTTTTTGTTCTCACTTTTCATACACTCCACGAATTTTCTCTCGGCTTCTTTTTCCTTAGGATCGGCTCTAGACTTGGACATGCGTTGGTGATCCTCGTGGACTTTGTGTGGTGGAAGTGCATGCATTTTGTACAATTTGCCATTCAATTTGAAAGAATAACGATTCAAATAACCATCATATGTCACATGTCTATCAAATTGCCATGGCCTACCAAGTAAGATATGACTAGCATGCATTGGGGCGACATCACATAAAACATCAGCTTTGTAACTACCAATGCTAAGAGAAATCAAAACTTGTTTACTTACGCCAACTTCACCGCAGTCATTTAGCCATGCAAGTTTGTAAGGGTGCGGATGATTAGTCATAGGCAAATTCAGTTTTCTTACTAATTCGATGCTAGCCACATTAGCACAAGAACCGGAATCAATGATCATGGTGCACACTTTACCATTTATCATGCAATGAATATGGAAAATGTTTTCTCTATGTTGTTCGTGATCATCTAATTTCGGATATGCATTTAAAGCTCTACGCACAACAAGAAACTCCTTAGTGTCAAAATCATCTAGTGCGCCTAGATCCTCTTCGGGTTCAATTTCATTATCATGCTCAGACTCGTTTTCATGCTCGGACTCAGACACATATTCGTTTGTCTCTTCAATTAACATGATTCTTTTTGCATTAGGACATTCTTTTCCTATGTGACCACGTCCTTGACATTTATAACATTTAATGTCTCTAAACCTGTTTGAGGAATCCGGAGGATTTCCGGCAGGAGCCTTTTGTTGGGTGCGTTCGTCTCTCCTTTGTGTGGGTTGCACACGATTGTCCATTCTTTGTGACGCACCTTGGTGACGTGCTTGGCCTCCTGTAGGCCGTGAACTTCCTGTTCCTGAAGGCTTGCTGTGAAATCTTGATGAAGATTGTTTAGTACGATAATTGGAATTGAAATTGGAGGAGTTACGTACCTTTAATTGTGCTTCGATCTTTTCAGCCATATGTACCATGGTGGTGAGGTCGAGATAAGGTTGAAGATCAACCCTTTGCGCAATCTCCCTGTTTAAACCATGTAAGAAACGAGCTTTGGTGGCCTCTTCAGGTTCCTGCAAGTTAGACCTTTCCAACAAAATTTCTAACTCTTTATAGTACTCGTCTACACTTTTGGAACCTTGACGCAAGTTATGCAAGCTTGTGAAAATAGAACTCTCATAGTTGTTTGGAATAAAACGTTGTCGCATTTCAAACTTCATTTCTTCCCAAGTGGCGATTGGGGGTTGTCTTGTCTTGGTTCTATTTCGACACAAATTCGTCCACCAATTAAGTGCATAACCAGAAAATTCAATGGAAGCATACCTCACTTTTTGCAATTCACTATAATTGGTACAAGAAAAGATCAAATCCACTTTCGTTTCCCATTCTAAATATTCCTCCGCATTACTTTTACCATAAAACGTGGGAATACTTATTTTGGTTTTGAGAAAATCGTCATCTTGTGGGAAAAGGGGATTTTGGCGTCTTTGGTAACCACGAGGATGGTGGTCATCAAAGTCATAATCATCATGCTCAAAGGGTATGTAATCATCATTGTACCTTCTTGGAGCGTACCTTCTTGCTTGTGTAGGGGGAGCAAACCGTCTCGCTTCGGTGTGTGGGGGTCGAATGTTATCGTCCTCAACTTCTTCCGGAGGATGGCGCCTTGGTTGTGGTGGTGGAACGGCCCTGCTTGTTCCTTGGCCATCACTCGTTTTGTAGCTTCGCTCCACGTCTTCCAAGCGATGCTTAATTATCTCATTGTGGTGCATGAGTTTCTTAAGCATTTCCAGCATTTGTTGTTGAGTATTGTCAACAGTTTCGGCTCCTTTAGACTTGCTAGATGCGGAATTGCTGCTGGCCATTGTACCTAAGGAATTGAACGAAAACAGAGGAAAAAAGAAAGAAGCAAACGAACACAAAGACAAACAAACGTTAAGGGATTAGTAAAAAAATAAACTATGAACACTCCGCTTTCTATTCTTTCCACTCTCTTACCACTTTGGTTCTTGGATAACCTGAAGTTAAGAGGTCTCAAAGTGATCAATAAGGAAGTGTATTGCCAAGGCTTCTTCAAACCACAATGTTCTCCGCTTGTTTCTTCCTTTTTGCTTTCAAGTTGCACCAATTAGTATCAAGTAGAACCAATTGAAATGAACTCAAACTTGAACTTTATACTAAGACTCAAAGAAAATAAGCAACCAAAGTTGATGTATAAGGCTGAACCAAAGATAAACTAAGGGTTGTCGTGGGCAATCTTTAGTTAATTTTGATTCTATGCACTTACTATCCACAAAATGGTTCAAGTCATGCAACAATCGAGCAACCAAATGTGTGATTGGTTCAAGAAGATCAAGAGTTGGAGAATTGGGTATAGGGGACGGGAAAGTGGGTAATATGGTATCCAAGGTTTGCTAGTCGTACCAAAAAATTTTCCACGCAATGCACAAACGTTTTGCCCATTTTCTTTGCTCTTGTTCTTTTTGTTTTTCTTTTTCTTCCTTGCTATTTCAATTGAGCAAGATTCAGATTCTCCTTTTTTTTGACTAAGGGCAGAATTGGAATTTCACTTGTGTGCGCTTAGCACTTGCGTTTTTGGACAGAATAGTGCAATGTATTTAAAATGCAATTTGTATCTTGGACTTGCAACAAAATTGACCTTGGAAGGTGAGGGAAATTGGGTAAGGCCGAATAGGGGTTAGGGTTAGGTTTTTTTTTTGATTTAGGGTGGTTTTGAACGTTTTGGGGTTTTGCGGAATGTAGTTGTAGGAATGGAACGGATGTTGTAAATTGACTATTTGGGTTGGTAATTGATGATTGGTGTGGCCAATTTGGATATTGGTTTGTCTAGGACAGAATTTGAGCAAAATTCAAATTCTAGGGTTAGGGTTTATTTGAATGAATTGGGATCTTTAGAATCTGATTGTTTTTGGGTAAATTGGATTGGGGCTTTTTGTTTGGGGGTGTAAATAGAGTTGTTTGGGACCAGGTTGGTGCGTTTTAAGGTTGGGTTGGAGTGGGGTTGGTTGGGCCGTGGGGTGGGGTGGTGGAATTAGGGTTTTTGAAAATGGTTCGGGAAGGCAAACACACGTATGACTACTTGTCTTAAAGCATGAAATCAATCACAATGCGAATCATAAGATGCATACAATCATCACCAACTAAAAGCTTCGGTAGCAACAAGATGATTTGAAACCGAGGTAGCTTTATAGGCTGATGGTTGGACTATTTTAAAGAAAGCTGAATGTAACCTAAAATGCAACGAACCCTAATTTGTTCAAGTTTGAACGTAAAAGACAACCTGAATTCTTGGAACCAAATTGCTCAAACAAGTTTCAAAGCAAGCATGTCATTTTAGTCTAGTACTTTGTACATTAAAACTTGTACTTTTCATCATTTTCGTTTGTTATAAGTAGGTTTAGAACCTGAATGTAAAAGACAACAATTTTCAAACACATTTCAATCAAGATTATTTCCTTTAAGGAGTTCTCTCAACTTTTCTAGTTGAAGTTAAAACCACTTAACGGTTTCTTTCAAGTTCCTAGCCTAGAACTTGTTAGTATTTGCTTCATCTTTTGGTTTACAGCATCTTAGGGTCTCATTGAGGTTTTAGATGTGTTGGAGTGCCAAAGAGGAAGAGGTGTTGGCATAAATTGAGCCAAGAACAACGGTTACAGTTCAAGGGGTGTCTTTGAGATGTTCTTTGCCATAGCTATTGTTCAAATCAGTTTGGAATAGGAGACAAAGTCCTTGGCAACGTTTTCTAGCCTTCGTTTGGCTCATCATCTTGTGATCTTTGTTTTCTGTATTTGCTTTGTCGGTAAATGATGCGTGCAACTCGTGGGCTCCAACAATTCCACCTTCCAAACGTCCTTCACAAGGGTTAGGCACAAGGAAGAAGACTTCCCCTTGCTTCCTTAATGAATAAAAACGTATGGATCAAGGATGAGCTAGACCAACACTTCAAGATGGTCGTTGATCAGGCAAACCAATATGGCCCTCCTGGACGGCACCTTTAAGCAATGGCAACACCTTCAATATGCTCAACTTTGAAGGATCTTAACCTAGGTTTTTAATGCAAAACCAAGAAAACAAAGTATCACTCAAAGTGAAGAAAATATCAAGAATTGTTATTCATCGAAAAGGTGAGTTTACAACCAGTCAAAGGGGTCTATTTATAGGCCTAGTAGACGCCCCCTTTAGCTTGAAAACGGCTAGAGATAATTCAAATAAAGCTATCTAACAAATGTTTAACTTTGAACTTTGCTTGAAAATTTAAACTAAGATAATTCTAGCTAAAACTTGAAATGCTTGAAAGATGTTATCTTCAATGAATCTAGCCACGTTTGGTGATGAAATTGGCGTTGGAGATGAAGATGAAGTGGTTGAACTTGAATTCAAAGGCTAGTTGAAGATTGGATTCAACTTGACTTCAAACTTGAATTCAATCTTTGAATTATGATCCCATCCTTTTCTTATCTCCAAGTTGGCGTGTGGAAGACTTTCTAGGCGTGTGAGATGTCTTCACATGGTTGAGATGTTGAATTCAAATGCTGGTTGGAGATTGAGTTTACTTGAACTTGAATTTAAACTTGGATTCAAATTTGAATTGTTGATCTATCCTTATCCTTGCTTCAAAGAATGGCGTGTGATCCCTTGAGATGATAGCCGAATCCTTTTTGAAATGTATGCCTCAAATTGGTTGAAACTTGAATTCAAATTATGGTTGAATTTGAATTCAAGTTTATCTTCAAGTTCAAATTCAAGTGAGATGTTATCCTTCAATTTAAAGTGGCCGCCCCCCTCTTTATGGATAATGAAGATGATTTCAACTTGATCAAGAGATTTCTATCTTGGACACCTTTGAATTTGTCTTAGCATAGACAAACATTCTCTTGGAAACATTCTCTTTAACATTCTCTTCAAACATTCTCTTGAAACATTCTCTTGAAACATTCTCTTCAAACATTCTCTTCAAACATTTCATGTACCTAATTTACCTACAAAGAAAAGACATAAAGCAAAGATCACAAGACACAAGATAAAATTTAAAGAAACAAAGAGTGTAGACGTGCATGTGATACATGCTCAAGTTGAAGGTTCAATGAAATGAACCCAAGGAGTCTTAGGTTCATCATGAACATGCTTGTACAAGAAGGTGGCAACTTGATGACAAAGTTCCTTTGCCCGCCTTCTTGTTATAGGACCTTTGACCTCTTGATGGGGCCCTTGATCCTCATCAGACCCTTGATCCTCATCAGTAAATTAGGTACATGAAATTTCCAAGCCAAATGGAAGCCCAAAATGGCCTTGTAGGCGTGTGCTACCAAAAAGGGAGAGAAAAAGAATGATTGTCTTGAAGAGAATGTTTGTCTCCACAAAGACAAATTTAAATGTGTCCAAGATGGAATCTCTTGTTCAAATTGAAATCAAAAATCATCTCCAAAACACAACAAGGGGCCGGCCATATTGAAGCAAAAGGATGATTATCAAATTGAATTTAAGTCCAAAGTTAAACTTGAATTTAAATTCAACCTTGATTTGAATTCAAATTTCAACCAAATTGAAGCTTGCTTTTCAAGAAGAAATCTGCCATTATCTCAAGTAATCCACACGCCATCTTGGAAGAAAAAGAAGGATACTTGCCAATTCAAATTGAATTCAAGTTTGATTTCAAATTCAAACTCAATTTGAATTCGAACTTCAACCCCATTTTGAATTCAATTCTAGCCAGCTTATCAACATCAAATCAGGTTTTCTAATCTCCATCCATCATCAAATACACGGCTGGAATGGTGGGAAAGGATATGCAAGAGCCAAGTTCAAAGCAAGCTCAAATTCAAACTAAACTTGAATTCAAATTCAACCAACTTTTGAATTCAACTTCAGGCCTCATCCTACTCATCAAATCAGCTCCTCCAAGGCATTATTTGACTCTCATACATGGCTGAACATGAAGAGAAGGGGATCTTGCAAGCATTTCAAATTTTAGCTAGAATTTGTTTTGGTTTGAATTCAAACAATTTCCAATTTTCAAACAATTGTTAGCTAGCTTATTTGAATTAATTTCTAGTCATTTTATAGGTTGATAGGACGTTTTTGTAGCCTATAAATAGACCTTTGGCCGATTGGGAAAACACAACTTTGGATGAATAACAATTCTTGATATTTCCTTCACTTTATGTGATACTTTGTTTTCTTGGTTTTGCATTAAAAACCTAAGTTAAGATCCTTCAAAGTTGAGCATTTTGAAGGTTTTGCCATTACTAAAAAGTGCCATCCAGGAGGGCCATATTGGTTTGCCTGATCAACGACCATCTTAAAGTGTTGGTCTTGCTCATTTGATCCACACGTTTTTATCACTAAGGAAGCAAGGGGAAGTCTTCTTCCTTGTGCCTAAACCTTTGTGAAGGACGTTTGGAAGGTGGAATTGTTGGAGTCCACGACTTGCACGCATCAAGGTCTAACTTGCAGGAACCTGAGGAAGCCACCAAGGCTCGTTTCTTACATGGTCTAAACAGGGAGATTGCACAAAGGGTTGAACTTCAACCTTACCTCGACCTAACGACCATGGTTCACATGGCTGAGAAGATTGAACAACAACTCAAGGCACGTAGTTCCTCTAATTTCAATTCCACTTATCGTAATAATCAAACATCTTCAAGGTTTTCAAGCAAGCCTTCAGGCAATGGAAGCTCAAGGCCTACAGGAGGCCAAACACGTGAACAAGGCACGTCACAAAGGTTTGACAACCATGTGCAAGGCACACAAAAGCAAGACGGCCGAGCCCAACAAAAAACTCCTACAGGGAATGCTTTTGAAATCTCCAACAGTTTTAGGGACATTAAACGCAATAAATGTCAAGGTCGTGGCCACATAGGAAAAGAGTGTCCTAATGCTAAACGAATCATGTTAATCGAGGAAACTAATGAATATGTGACTGAGACCGAGCATGAAAATGAATCTGAGCATGATAATGAAACTGAATTTTAAGAGCATTTAAGCGCACTAGATGATTATGACACTAAGGAATTTCTTGTTGTGCGTAGAGCTTTGAATGCATATCCGAAATTAGATGATTTCAGTGATGATACTGCGCATGATTCTTATGATGATGATGCTGAAATTTCTATTGATACACATGTTGTTCATGATGATAAAGTTGATGTACCAAATGAACATGACTTACATGATAAGCTTCTTGAATTTCATGATCGTAATTTGTCTAAGTCTTGTTTGACCGAATCTGATTCCAGTAATGATGTTGTTTTGCACTCTAAAGTGTGTGAACTTGACAAGAAATTGCGTGTTTGTTTCCATAATGATTGAAGTTTAACATGACTGTGTCAAGTTCTTAGAACGTAATTCTGACATTCGTAACAGAATTCTAGCGCAAAAAGAACGTAACTTTGAGATTCTTACAGAAGTAGAAGAACAAAAGGTGCGCAGAATAGACATCCTTAATAAATTGCAGGGTCTTAGGAGACTTGTTGATGTTTATCAGTTCATATGCATGAGACTGACTTGCTTGCTGAAAATGCTAAGCTTGAATCTAAAGTTGTTTGTGCTACACATGATTCACATGATTTGCTTGACTTACATGCTGATTTACAAGATGATTTGAGTGACATTTAAAGTGAGAAAATTTTAGGTCATAAACATGATAACGTTGAGAGACATGAATGGATTGTCTATAATAATCCTTTGTTTGAGTATCTTGATAGTGACATTTCATATGATAGTGCTGAGACTTCTAATTTGCATGCGTATGAATTTAAAATTCCACTTGACGTTACGTTGTAAACTGATTTTGAGGATGATAATCTGCATGTTAGTGCTGATTTGTGCTTTTTTGAGCATGATAGCTCAAATACGTCTGATTTGGAAATTCTGAGTAGCATACAAGCTACCTTATTTATTCCTTAGGTGTCACATACTTTCTCTTTCATGCATGAGAAATCTTATGAGAGGAGTTTTCTACCTATCTTGTTAGTTCACCATTAGAAAGAGGTGCTTGTTGCTAAGTGTTCATGTAGATATGTTTGTGTTTTTGTCAACATACTTCTTCCTTCAGTTAATTGTTCATTCGAAGCATGTTAAACTTAAATTACGCATGTTCATTATACTTTATTCTCTTAGATTTGTGTCTTGTGTATATTGTGAGTTTTTGTTGAAGTATCCCTCTTATACATTTGATTGTTTAGATTCGAGGTCGAATCTTCTTGACGAGGGGGTGATTGATGAGGATCAGGGATCCCATCAGAAGGTCATGGGTCCTATGATAAGAAGAAGGGCTAGAGAACTTGGTCATCAAGTTGAAACCTCCTTGTACGAACATGTTCAAGATGAACCTAAGGTTCATTTGGTTCACTTTATTGAACATACACTATGAACGTGTATGTGTGCGAGTATTCTTTGTTTTGAATTTAGTCTAGTTTTCTTGTGATCCCTGTTTTATGTGTTTGCTTTGTAGGTAAATTAGGTACATGGAAGTTCCAAGCCAAAGGGATGTCCAAAATGCATTCTAGGCGTGTGTGTTCAAAAAAGGAGACAAAAAGAATGTTATCTTGAGAAGAATGTTTGTCTCCACAAAGACAAGTTCAAATGTGTCCAAGATGGAATTCCTTTTCAAAATCTAGCTCAAATTATCTCTAAAGGGGGCGGCCACTTGGAAGTCGAAAGGTGGAGATCAAATTCAAACTTGAAGACAAACTTGAATTCAAATTCAACCATGATTTGAATTTCAAGTTTCAACCAATTTGAGTCTTAAAATTCAAGAAGTTCTCAGCCAAAATCTTTACCCATTCACACGCCAACTTGGAGATCAAGGGAGGATAAGTCAAGAATTCAAAGTTGAATCCAAATTTGAATTCAAATTCATACTCAATTTGAATTCAATCTTCAACCGACCTTTGAATTCAACATCTCAGCCACCTTGAAGCCATCCACACGACTTTCTTGAAACAAGGAGGAGATGAGATGACAATTCAAAGTTGAATCCAAGTTTGAATTCAAATTCAAACTCAATTTGAATTCAATCTTCAACCAACCTTTGAGTTCAATTCCAACAACTTCACCAACATCAAATCAAGTCTCCAACACCTCCATTAATCATCATACATGGCTGGATAAGGAGAAGATGACATCTTACAAACATTTCAAGTTTTAGCTAGAATTGTCTTAGTTTTGAATTTCAAGCAAATTTCAAACTTAAACATTTGTTACTTAGCTTTATTTAAGATAATTTCTAGACATTTGAAGGCTGAAGGGGGACGATTTCTAGGCTATAAATAAGGCCCTTGGGGCGTGTAGAAAGGAGCTTTTGGATGAATAAAAATTCTTGATATTTTCTCCTATTTTTGTGAGACTTTGTTTTCTTGGTTTTGCATTAAAAACCTAAGTTAAGATTCTTCAAACTTGAGCATTTTGAAGATGTTGCCATTGCTTAAAGGTGCCGTCCAGGAGGGCCATTGTGGTTTGCCTGATCAACAATCATCTTGAAGTGTTGGTTCTTGCTCGTTGAACCAATCGTTTGTTTCACTAAAAAAGCAAAGGAAAGTCTTCTTCCTTGTGCCTAACCCTTTGTGAAGGACGTTTGGAAGGTGGAATTGTTGGAGCTCACGTCTTGCACGCATCAAATTGGTATCATAGCCAGGTTACCCTAATCTCAGTTTACCCACTAAATCCTAACCGAGATTCATCCCTAATCAGATTCTTTGCTTCTATTTCTCTTGATTCTGTTTGATACTATTTGGTGCAAATTGAAAGAAAAAGGGAGAAACAAGTGGAAGATCATTGTGGTTTGGAGAAGCGTTGGCAAACACTTTCTTAATTGATCGCTTTGAATCTTATTAACTTCAGGTTATCCAAAAAAAAAGTGGTAAGAGAGTGGAAATAAGAGAAAGAGGAGTATTCACATTTTGTTTTTACTAATCAATGAGCGTTTGCTTGTCTTTGTGTTAGTTTGCTTCTTTTCTCTTTCCTTTTCGTTTTGTTGATCACTTTAGGTAAGATTGGAGAGCAGCACTCACTCCGCATCTAGCAAGTCCAAGGAAGCCGAGACTTTTGACAACACACAACAACAAATGCTGGAAATGCTGAGCAAACTCATGCACGATAACGAGGTAATTAAACACAGGTTGGAGGATGTCAAAAGGAGCCAAAAGACGAGTGATGGACAAGGCACTAGTCGGGCCATTCCCATGCCACACACCCGACGTCATCCCCCAGAAGAAGTTCAAGATGAAAATCTAAGACCACCACACATCGAGCCAAGAAGGTTTGTCTCTCTACCGCAACCAAGGAGATATGCTCCAAGAAGGTACAATGATGATTACATTCCGTTTGAACAAGATGAGTATGAATTTGATGACCACCCTCCCCGTGGTTACCAAAGATGCCGAAACCCCCTTTTCCCACAACATGACGATTTTCTAAAAACAAAAATAAACATTCCAACGTTTTATGGTAAAAGTAATGTGGAAGAATATTTGTAGTGGCAAACGGAAGTGGATCTAATCTTTTCTTGTACCAACTATAGCGAGTTGCAAAAGGTGAGATACGCTTCTATTTGAGTTTTCCGATTACGCATTGAATTGGTGGACGTATTTGTGTAGAAATAGAACTAAAACAAGACAACCTCCGATTGTCACTTGGGAAGAAATGAAATTTGAAATGAGACAACGATTCATCCCAAACAATTTTGAAAGTTTTATTTTTACAAGCTTGCAAAACTTAAGACAGGGTTCGAAAAGCATAGACGAATTTTACAAAGAACTAGAAATCTTGTTGGAAAGGTCTAACTTGTAGGAACCTGAGGAAGCCACCAAGACTCGTTTCTTACATGGTCTAAACAGGGAGATTGCACAAAGGGTTGAACTTCAACCTTACTTCGACCTAATGACCATGGTTCACATGGCTGAGAAGACTGAACAACAACTCAAGGTACGTAGTTCCTCCAATTTCAATTCCACTTATCGTAATAATCAAACTTCTTCAAGGTTTTCAAGCAAGCCTTTAGGCAATGGAAGCTCATTGCCTACAGGAGGCCAAACACGTGAACAAGGCACGTCACAAAGGTTTGACAACCGTGTGCAAGGCACACAAAAGCGAGACGGCCGAGCCCAACAAAAAACTCCTACAGGGAATGCTTCTGAACTCTCCAACAGGTTTAGGGACATTAAATGCTATAAATGTCAGGGTCGTGGCCACATAGGAAAAGAGTGTCCTAATGCTAAACGAATCATGTTAATCGAGGAAACTAATGAATATATGACTGAGACCGAGCATGAAAATGAATCTGAGCATGATAATGAAACTGAATTTGAAGAGCATCTAGGCGCACTAGATGATTATGACACTAAGGAATTTCTTGTTGTGCGTAGAGCTTTGAATGCATATCCGAAATTAGATGATTTCAGTGATGATACTGCGCATGATTCTTATGATGATGATGCTAAAATTTCTATTGATACACATGTTGTTCATGATGATAAAGTTGATGTACCAAATGAACATGACTTACATGATAAGCTTCTTGAATTGCATGATCCTAAATTGTCTAAATCTTGTTTGACTGAATCTGATTCCAGTAATGATGTTGTTTTGCATTCTAAAGTGTGTGAACTTGACAAGAAATTGCGTGTTTGTTTCCATGATGATTGAAGTTTAACATGATTGTGTCAAGTTCTTAGAACGTAATTCTGACATTCGTAACAGAATTCTAGCGCAAAAAGAACGTAACTTTGAGATTCTTACAGAAGTAGAAGAACAAAAGGTGCGCAGAATAGACATCCTAATTAAATTGCAGGGTCTTAGGAGACTTGTTGATGTTTATCAGTTCATATGCATGAGACTGACTTGCTTGCTAAAAATGCTAAGCTTGAATCTAAAGTTGTTTGTGCTACACATGATTCACATGATTTGCTCGATTTACATGCTGATTTACAAGATGATTTGAGTGACATTTAAAGTGAGAAAATTTTAGGTCATAAACATGATAACGTTGAGAGACATGAATGGATTGTCTATAATAATCCTTTGTTTGAGTATCTTGATAGTGACATTTCATATGATAGTGCTGAGACTTCTAATTTGCGTGCGTATGAATTTAAAATTCCACTTGACGTTACGTTGTAAATTGGTTTTGAGGATGATAATCTGCATGTTAGTGCTGATTTGTGCTTTTTTGAGCATGATAGCTCAAATACATCTGATTTGGAAGTTCTGAGTAGCATACAAGCTACCTTGTTTATTCCTCAGGTGTTACATACTTTCTCTTTCATGCATGAGAAATCTTATGAGAGGAGTTTTCTACCTATCTTGTTAGTTCACCATTAGAAAGAGGTGCTTGTTGCTAAATGTTCATGTAGATATTTTTGTGTTTTTGTCGACGTGCTTCTTCCTTCAGTTAATTGTTCATCCCAAGCATGTTAAACACAAATTACGCATGTTCATTATACTTTATTCTCTTAGATTTGTGTCTTGTGTATATTGTGAGTTTTTGTTGAAGTATCCCTCTTATATCTTTGACTGTTTATATTCGAGGTCGAATCTTCTTGAGGAGGGGGGAATTGATGAGGATCAGGGATCCCATCAGAAGGTCATGGGTCCTATGACAAGAAGAAGGGCTAGAGAACTTGGTCATCAAGTTGAAACCTCCTTGTATGAACATGTTCAAGACGAACCTAAGGTTCATTGGGTTCATTTCATTGAACCTACAATATGAACGTGTATGTGTGCGTCTGTGTGAGTATCCTTTGTTTTGAATTTAGTCTAGTTTTCTTGTGATCCCTATTTTATGTGTTTGCTTTGTAGGTAAATTAGGTACATGGAAGTTCCAAGCCAAAGGGATGTCCGAAATGCACTTTTGGCGTGTGTGTTCAAAAAAGGAGACAAAAAGAATGTTGTCTTGAGAAGAATGTTTGTCTCCACAAAGACAAGTTCAAATGTGTCCAAGATGGAATTCCTTTTCAAAATCTAGCTCAAATTATCTCTAAAGGGGGCGGCCACTTGGAAGTTGAAAGGTGGAGATCAAATTCAAACTTGAAGACAAACTTGAATTCAAATTCAACCATGATTTGAATTTCAAGTTTCAACCAATTTGAGTCTTAAAATTCAAGAAGTTCTCAGCCACAATCTTTACCCATTCACACGCCAACTTGGAGATCAAGGGAGGATAAGTCAATAATTCAAAGTTGAATCCAAATTTGAATTCAAATTCAAACTCAATTTGAATTCAATCTTCAACCAACCTTTGAATTCAACATCTCAACCACCTTGAAGCCATCCACGCGCCATTCTTGAAGCAAGGAGGAGATGAGATGACAATTCAAAGTTGAATCCAAGTTTGAATTCAAATTCAAATTCAATTTGAATTCAATCTTCAACCAACCTTTGAGTTCGATTCCAACCACTTCATCAACATCAAATCAAGTCTCCAACACCTCCATTAATAATCGTACATGGCTGGATAAGGAGAAGATGGCATATTACAAGCATTTCAAGTTTTAGGTAGAATTGTCTTAGTTTTGAATTTCAAGCAAATTTCAAATTTAAACATTTGTTAGTCAGCTTTATTTAAGATAATTTCTAGACATTTGAAGGCTGAAGGGGGACGATTTCTAGGCTATAAATAAGGCCCTTGGGGCGTGTAGAAAGGAGCTTTTGGATGAATAAAAATTCTTGATATTTTCTCCTATTCTTGTGAGACTTTGTTTTCTTGGTTTTGCATTAAAAACCTAAGTTAAGATTCTTCAAAGTTGAGCATTTTGAAGGTGTTGCCATTGCTTAAAGGTGCCATCCAGGAGGGCCATTGTGGTTTGCCTGATCAACGATCACCTTAAAGTGTTGGTTCTTGCTCGTTGAACCAATTTGTTTCACTAAAAAAGCAAAGGGAAGTCTTCTTCCTTGTGCCTAACCCTTTGTGAAGGACGTTTGGAAGGTGGAATTGTTGGAGCCCACGTCTTGCACGCATCAAATTGGTATCAGAGCCAGGTTTTCCTATTCCATCGTATTCTATCATTTTCTTTTCTTTGAGTCCATTTGTTTCAAGTCCAGTTGAGTGCTTCTTCTACCCACTCTTCACGTCATTTGTGTCTTCCATACCTCTAAAAAAATGTCCTAGGGTTTGAGTCTTTGCATTTTGCTGCATCTTGTTATTCTTCATTCAAGTGTCATTCCTTTGTTTCAACTTTGGCGTCACCATCTGAATTGCCTCATTCAAACTTGAACAATTTAGGGTTTGTTGCGATTTAGAATACATTCAGCTTTCTTTTAAACCAGTACAACCATCAACCTATAAAACCACCTCGATTTCAAATCATCTTGTTGCTACCGAAAGCATCTTGCGATTCATATTGTGGTTGGTTTCATGCTTCAATCTTGCTAATCATACGTGTGAAAACCATTTCCACAAAAAACACAAAAGCTGAAAAACCGCCACTCAAAACCCTAATTATTCAAAACCCTAATCTCTGTTTACCCATTAAACCCTAACCGAGATTCATCCCCAATCAGATTCACCTTGCATCACATTGCATATTTGAAATTACCTTGGCTGAAATAGAAGGCTCCTTACAAGGTTTAGTCAAAAACAACAACAGTTTGAACAAAAGAAGAGAAGTTACATTCTCTTGCCTTGAACCAAAAAAAATCTGGGAACAACTGAAACGTTCTGAAAAAAAATGCAAGAAAAGAGAACAGAAAAGGGATAGAACATTTGTGCGTTGTTTGAAATTTTTGAGCAACTTGGTACCGTCTTTCATTCTTGCTATGCACAACCATACGACACACTCGTTGGCCATATACTGAACCTCTTGAACCATTCACACACTTGGATGCTAGATTATTGCATGACTTGATTCATTTTGTGGATAAGTAAGTGCATGGAATCAAAATTAAGTAAAGATTGCCCACGGCAACCCTTAGTTCATCTTTGGTTCAACCTTATACATAAATTTTGGTTGCTTCATTTCTTTGAATCTTAGTAAAAAAAGTTCAAGTTTGCTTCTACTCTTGATTCTGTTTGATACTATTTGGTGCAAATTGAAAGCAAAAGGGAGAGACAAGTGGAAGATCATTGTGGTTTGGAGAAGCATTGGCAAACACTTTCTTAATTAATCGCTTTGAATCTTATTAACTTCAGGTTATCCAAGAAACAAAGTGGTAAGAGAGTGGAAATAAGAGAAAGAGGAGTGTTCACATTTTGTTTTTACTAATCAATTAACGTTTGCTTGTCTTTGTGTTAGTTTGCTTCTTTTCTTTCCTTTTCGTTTTGTTGATCACTTTAGGTAAGACATGGAGAGCAGCACTCACTCCGCGTCTAGCAAGTCCAAGGAAGCCGAGACTTTTGACAACGATAAGGAGGTAATTAAACACAGGTTGGAGGATGTTGAAAGGAGCCAAATGATGAGCGATGGACAAGGAACTAGTAGGGTCGTTCCCATGCCACACACCCGGCGTCATCCCCCAGAAGAAGTTCAGGATGAAAATCTAAGACCACCACACATCGAGCCAAGAAGGTTTGTCCCTCCACTGCAACCAAGGAGATACGCTCCAAGAAGGTACAATGATGATTACATTCCGTTTGAACAAGATGAGTATGAATTTGATGACCACCCTCCCCGTGGTTACCAAAGATGCCAAAACCCCCTTTTCCCACAAGACGACAATTTTCTAAAAACAAAAATAAACATTCCAACGTTTTATGGTAAAAGTAATGCGGGGGAATATTTGGAGTGGGAAACAAAAATGGATTTGATCTTTTCTTGTACCAACTATAGCGAGTTGCAAAAGGTGAGATACGCTTCTATTGAGTTTTCCGGTTACGCATTGAATTGGTGGACGGATTTGTGTAGAAATAGAACTAAAACAAGACAACCTCCGATTGTCGCTTGGGAAGAAATGAAATTTGAAATGAGACAACGATTCATCCCAAACAATTTTGAAAGTTCTATTTTTACAAGCTTGCAAAACTTAAGACAGGGTTTGATGAGCTACAGCTTAACCTTGTGGACGATGACACCTCAATGTCCCACACAGGTCCCATAACAAGGAGTATGGCTAAGAAGTTGTTACATTGTGTTGAATCATTTCTTTATAGGCATGAAGAGGATGAACCAAGCAGAGATGATGTCCATTGGGTTTATATGATACAAGCTATGATCTAGTTGTATCAAAAACGTGTTGTACATATCTTTAGTTGTTCTTTTTAATATTGTTGGTTGGTTAACCTTGTTTTAGGATAGTTTGTGTTGTATTATTGCCTTGTCTTTCAGGAACACGTACATAGCTTGGAAATGCAATTAGAATCTGAATTTTTGTCCAAGCAAAGAGGTGTTGTGCAAGTAGCTTACAAGCAAGGTGGTGACAAGCACTCATGTCAAATTCAAGCAATGTTCTTCACGTTAAATGGGTGTACAAGCTGCTCACATCATGAACATTAGAAGGAGTCTTGCAAATCTTCAAACCAATCACAATCAAGTTGAAGTCAAGAATGCAAGCTGCACAACAATTGCTCCAATCAAATTCCTTGAAGAAATCGGTTGGTTTAAGGCCTAAATGGTTTGAAAATTCAAAGACCAACTTGCAACCAAATAAAGCCTAATTCAAAGCAAGCTGCTCCATGTGTTATCCAATCAAATTGATCAAAGAAAGAAGGCTGAATCTAGCAAGGATTACACGGCAAGCAACCAGATTTCTTGGAACCAAAAGTTGCTCAAACAAGTTCCAAGCAAGCATGTCATTTTTAGTCTAGTACTTTGTACTTTAAACCTTGTACCTATGTCATTTTAGTTTGTTATAAGTAAGGTAGGAATCAGAATGTAAAGGACAACAATTCATATATACATTTCAATCAAAACTTCCTTTAAGGAGATCTCAACTTTCTAGTTGAAGTTCAAGACCACTTAACGGTTTTCTTCCAAGTTCATAGCCTAGAACTTGTTAGTATTTACTTCATTTTTGGTTTACAGCATCTTAGGGTCTCAATGAGGTTTTAGATGTGTTGGAATACCAAAGAGGAAGAGGTGTTGGTATAAATTGAGCCAAGAACAAACGGTTACAGTTCAAGGGGTGTCATTGTGATGTTCTTTGCCATAGCTGAGGTTCAAATCAATTTGGAGTAGGAGACAAAGTCCTTGGAACGTTTATCTAGCCTTCATTTGGCTCATCAATTGGTATCAGAGAATTGGTTAGTCTTCTATTCATGTTTACATTGCTTAAACTTGCATATGCATGAAGCTGCCCAAAACCGTATGTTGAACTGTTTTTTTATGTCCGTTTAGATTCTGTTTGTTTAGGTAGGTTGTTTATGTTTTGAAGTGTTTATTAGATAGTTTACAATAGTTTGGTAACTTAGTTTTTAGTAGCAAAAACCGAAACACCACAAAAAGATTATAGACTAGACTTAAGTGTGATAGAATCCCTTTGTGTAGTTTAAGTTAAAACCATGTGTGTAACCTGATTGTTCTTATTCAATCTAGCTTAGATAATGTTCATTAGGTCCTAATCTAGAAGTAAACGGTAGTTTAGTGATTCCTTAAAACAGAAAACTTGAACACCAAAAATAGATTAGTTGATAGATTAGTTTGTAATCAAGTTGTTAAAATTCTGTTCTAGTAGTTGTGTGCAATCTGTTTACACGTTTTATTTGCTGCCCTATTTAGCTTAGTTAGAGTAGTTTGCAACATAGTTTAAGTGTTTTAGTTGGATGTTTAGTTTAGCACAAGAAATCCGAAAACTAAGAACAAAACAAGTGGTTTTAGTTAACTAAGTGTGTTGCCTAGTTTCTAGTATTACACGTTTGATAAGTAGGGTATAAACACTTGCATCTAGTATCATCTAGCTTAGAAACTGATAGCATCATACAAACAAAAACCAAACAAAAACAAAGTAGGATAGATCACCTAAAAACAAAACAAGTTAGCTAGTTTGCATCAAAGCTGATTTCCATTAGTTGATATAGTAATCAGCCTTATAAATTGCATTTAGAAACAACTAAGTTGCATTTAGCTATCTTAAGAATAGTTAGATCAATTGCATAAAAAAACAGAAAAACAAGTGCCCAAAACCGTGTGATTTAAACCACTCTTTAAAGCTCATTTGAAATCTTGGTGAATGCTAATAGCTATATCTTTTTGTTGATTTCAATTGTTTCAAACAACTTGTTGGACTTAGATACATTCTGAAAGTTAGGAATTGTTTAAGCCCCACATTGTTAAAGAGCTATCCAATTGTTGTTTTAGATCAATTTCTGAACTTACCTTGCACTATATTCAATTTGAACTTGTTGAAATTGTGAATTGAATTCTCACTACATAGTGTTTAGCCGTGTTGTGTACGAGAAACTTTCAAATTCCAAATACAACAAACCTTATGCAATTAAAGGCCGTGAGCAATGTCTCATGTAGGCCGTGAGAAGTAGTCTCACAACAATCAAGCAAACCCCTCCAAAGAAAGAAAATTAAGCTTGATTGAGAAATACGCGAGAGAAGAGCCAATATTTGTCAACAAGTAAGAGGCAAGACAAGAGAAAATTGCACAAGAAAATCAAGTGAGGAAAAGCCCAAAAATAAACATTGCATAAAAGGAAAATTCCCGTGCAAAGCTCAAAAGAAAGAAAGTGCCCAAACCAAAGCCCAAAGTGTTGTAGTTTTGAGATATTGAAAGTTTCTAAAGCAAACCCTTGCTAACAATTTGTTTGTGTGCTTTTACTTTCACTTTACTTCAATTGATAATTGCATATGCTGTAAAGTAATTGAGGGATTGTCTTAAACAACCCCGTAGATTTCATTCAGCCAGAACAACAATTTGACTTCTGTGATTTTCTTGAATCTTTAGGAGAAATAGTCCAAATTGCTGTTTTGAACAATTGTCAACATAAAGTAGAGTATTTGCATCTTGTCAATATTTTAAATTGGTTTTTGAGATTGTCTTTTGAATCATGGGTCCCCAACAGAAAGATAATACACCATCCCCGTCCCCATCTACTCATGTCCCATCCCCAGTCCCTGTTACCCTAGAGAATATACAGCAAACGCTCACTTTCCTTGTAAATCAGTTTGGTTTAATGAGAAGTGACATAGAGGATAACAAACAAAGGATAAACAATGTAGAAAAGCCAACCTCAGGTCAAAAGGAACCTAATATACCTTTTCAAGAAGGCACCTCTTATGGTAATGAGTCTCATGTTCAACCTAGAAGAGTCACATCACATAGAGGTAGAAGTCGAGGTCGAGGAAGTAATGGCGGTCGTAGGAACCTTTCTTTTGAGGAAAGATTTGAATATCTCCCTGAGTACAATGAAGAACACTATCCGGAAGAACGGTATGATGAACGTCAACCTGATAGAGATGAACATCTCGAAGAAGAGTTCATTACTACTAAACTGACAATACCCTCCTTCCAAGGGAAAAGTGATCCTGAAACATCTGCAATGGGAAACAAAAGTAGAACATATGTATTCTTGCACTAACTATTCTGAATTGGCCAAAGTGCGGTATGCAACTTTTGAATTTGTAGATTATGCTTTACTCTGGTGGGAGCAATTGCAGAACACCAGGAGAAGAACAAGACAACCCCCTGTTGTTACTTGGTCCGAGCTGAAACAAGAGATGAGGAAGAGATTCATATCTCCTTCCTATGAAAGAAGCATTTTCCAGAAATTGCAACAACTTTCTCAAAGTAATAGATCTGTTGATGAATTTTATAAAGAATTAGAACATCTGCTTACCAGGGCTAACATAGAAGAAGCTGAGGAAGCCACAATGGCTAGATTTCTAGCTGGCTTGAACAAAGAGATTGCATTCAAGGTGGAACTTACACCTTACTCTGATCTGGCTTCTATGGTTCACATTGCTGAGAAAGTGGAAAGACAATTGAAGGTAAAAACTTCTAACCCTTCTTTTCGGACTAATCCTTTGAGTTTTCCTAGAACACAGCCCAGGACGCCTTTCCGTCCACAACAAGGTCAAGGCCGTGGATTCCAAGGAAAATCAACCCAGAACATCCAAAATCATCCAAAGTTTCCAATCACTGATAAAGGCAAAGCCAAGGTGGAAGGTACGCCTAATGTTAAGACTCGTGATATTCAATGTTTTAAATGCTTAGGAAAAGGTCATTTTGCCAATCAATGTCCCAACCCTAAACGCATCATGTTTATTGAAGAGTCTAATGAGTATTATTCTGAAGAAGAATTGGAAGAGAGTGAAGAAAATAATGAAATTGAACAAACATGTGAGGAAGAAGAAGAGATTAGTGAAGAGACTAATGAGTGTGAAACAAAAGAGTTCTTAGTTGTCCGTCGAGCTCTAAGTGCCCAAATTAAAACTGAAGAACATGACATACAAAGAGAGAACATATTCCACATTCATTGTATGGTTAAAAAGAAAGTCTGTAGTTTAATCATTGACTCCAGTTCATGTACCAATGCGGCAAGTTTTGAACTTGTTAAGAAACTTGAGTTACCTTTAATTAATCACCCCCATCCTTATAGACTTACGTGGCTTAATGAGTGTGGTGAAGTTAAAGTAACAAAGCAAGTCCTAGTTTCTTTATCAATTGGTGGGTATTTTGCTGAGGTGTTATGTGATGTAGCCCCTATGCAATCAAGTCATATCTTATTAGGTAGACCGTGGCAATTTGACAACAAGGTTACTTATGATGGTTACCTAAATAGATATTCCTTTAGGCATAACAACAAGCTGTTCAAATTAAATGCCTTGCCCCCGCACAAAGTCTTTGAGGATCAACAACAAATGTTAAAAAGCCATAATGATCCAAAAGAAAAGGAATTGGAAAGGATTTTCATCAAAGAAAACCAACTGAAAAGTTCACAGCTTAAAATTGAACCGAAAGAAATCAAAGTTTCTGCCGAACCATCTCTAAAGAAAAGCGCATTCTTTGCATCTCAAAGTGAGGTATTCCATGCTATCAATTCAAAGAAAACTGTTTATATCTTACTTTACAAAGAAACTCTGTTCTCTTCATCTGAAATACCATCTACTTTACCAAGTGAAGTTGCATCTTTACTTCAAGAATTTTCTAGCTTGTTTCCTGAAGGAGATCCCCCAGGTTTACCACCTCTAAGAGGCATTGAACATCAAATAGATTTCGTTCCAGGAGCTGTTCTGCCAAACAGACCTGCCTATAGAGCCAATCCAGAGGAAACTAAGGAAATCCAAAAGCAAGTTGAGGAACTATTGACCCAAGGTAAAGTAAAAGAGAGTATGAGTCCTTGTGCTGTTCCTGTTATCATTGTCCCTAAGAAAGATGGAACTTGGAGAATGTGTACTGATTGCAGAGCCATCAATAAGATCACTGTGAAGTATACATACCCTATTCCTAGGTTGGATGACATGTTGGATATGTTGCATGGGTCTAGATGCTTTAGCAAGGTAGATCTTAAACAAGGATATTTCCAGGTGAGAATTAGGGAAGGTAATGAATGGAAAACTGCCTTTAAGACTAAATTTGAATTGTACGAATGGTTAGTTATGCCCTTTGGTTTAACCAACGCCCCTAGTACTTTCATGAGGTTAATGAATGAGGTCTTAAGGAAATTCATAGGGAAATTTGTAGTAGTCTACTTTGATGACATTCTTATCTACTCCAAAACCCTAAGTGAACATCTGATCCATCTTCGAGCTGTTTTTGTCACCCTACAGAAAGAAGAGCTGTATGCTAATTTCAAGAAGTGTTCTTTCTGTCTGGAGAAGGTTACATTCTTAGGATTTGTGATTAGTGCTGAAGGAATTGAAATGGACCAAGAGAAAGTTGAATCTATAACTGAGTGGCCAACCCCTAAGTCTGCTGGAGATATTAGGAGTTTTCATGGATTAGCTAGCTTCTATAGACGTTTTGTGAAGGATTTCTCTACCATAGCTGCACCCTTGAATGAGTTAGTCAAGAAAGATGTAAGATTTGAATGGGGAGAATCACAACAACAAGCCTTTGAGGAACTTAAGAAACGTCTAACTTCTGCACCTATCCTGAGATTGCCCAACTTTGATGAAATGTTTGAAGTTGAATGTGATGCCGGTGGAGTTGGCATTGGAGCTGTATTGCATCAAGGTAACAAACCTGTTGCCTACTTTAGTGAGAAATTGAAAGGAGCTTCCATAAATTATTCAACCTATGACAAAGAATTGTATGCCCTTGTCCGTTCTTTACAAACTTGGCAACATTATCTGCAACCTAAGGAATTTGTGATTCATACTGATCATGAGAGCCTTAAGTATCTAAAAGGTCAAGGAAAATTGAACAAAAGACATGCCAAATGGGTTGAATTCATTGAACAATTCCCTTATGTGATCAAGTATAAGCAAGGAAAAGAAAATGTTGTTGCTGATGCATTATCTCGTCGCTATACTTTGATTACTACTCTTTCATATAACATGTTTGGTTTTGAGTCTATCAAAGAGATGTATCATTCTGATCATGACTTTAGTTCTATCTATCAAGCATGCATTGATTCACCTTTTGCTAAATATTACTTGCATGATGGTTATTTGTTTAAAGAACATAAGTTATGTGTACCAATGTGTTCATTAAGAGAGTTGTTGATAAAAGAAGCTCATGGAGGAGGTTTAATGGGTCATTTTGGCTCGTTAAAAACTTTGGAGACACTTAAGGAACATTTCTTCTGGCCGCATATGAGAGCACATGTTGATAAGGTTTGTGACCAATGTATTACTTGCAAACAAGCAAAATCTAGAACACAACCACATGGATTGTACACTCCCTTATCTGTTCCAAGCTCACCTTGGACTGATATTTCTATGGACTTTGTATTGGGATTGCCTCAATCCAAAACTGGTAAAGATAGCATCTTTGTTGTTGTTGATAGATTTTCCAAAATGGCACATTTCATTGCATGTAAGAAAGTTGATGATGCTATTCATATTGCTGATTTGTTCTTTAAGGAGATTGTTAGATTGCATGGCATGTGATACGATCTTGGATCGTATGAAAATAACGACCGCTTCTTTCAACTCCAAAAGACACCTTTGATCGACCCTTGCGCGGGACAATGGCGCAAACACCACCTTCTTGGACAAGGGAAATCAACAACGTCTAAGTCGAGCAATTCGAATCTCCCAATCCAACACGTCGTTCCGTATCCTTGGATTGTGATTCACCAACTAGGTTTGCTCAAACCTTGATTGGATCTAGCCTTGATTTTTAATTGTGAAAACCAAAGGAAAACACTCAATAAGCAACCCACGGTTACAAGCTCAAAGTTACCAAAAGTTTGGTATGAAACCTGAAATTGAAATTCTGAGAAAACTGTTTTCTCTTGCTACATTTCCTACCTTATATAAAGCTATATTTTGGCTATTCCTAAAAGATAAATGATAAATCAAAGTCTTCACATTATTACCTATCAATCTAAATCAAATCTACATAAAGGACAAGTCAAAGCTAATCAAGGAAGATTTCAAAATCCAAATCTCTAAAATCTAGTCCTGGAATATATCCTGTCGGTTGTGGACTTATACCCGCTTCTAGACGCCGAATTAGGGTTTGTACTCTTCCGCAAAGTTGTAGCTCATGAAATTATCTTGACTTTGGGCTTTTGAATCACCTCATTTGGACTCTTCTTGACAGAGATACGGGCTTCCAAATACTAGCCATCCATCCAGTGAACTTCAGTACTTTCTATTCTGGACTCTCAACTTGCACCCAATTTCGGTCCATCTTGTAGCCCGAATTAGCAAAAGTGTAAAACATAAGAATCGTCACAAATTGAGTTATCTGAGACCTCCAAGTGGTTTGAACTCATTTGGATCAGTACTCCGACCTAGGCGTCCAAAATACCGACTAGTGTCCGGCTGCCTTCCTGAAAAATAGGGACTCTTCAAGCCACTTTCCTTATTTAGCCTTGCCTCCTTAGAAAACACTCAAACACAGCCATTAGCACTAGAAACACATATTAAAAGACTCTATAAAATATCCTAGACCTAAAACAAAGACAACGCAAACAACTAGACTCGATATTACAACGACAACGCATGAAATGACCATCTTGCCCTCTCACCAACCCTTACATCATATAATGTGCATTGAAACACTTAGACAATCAGATCATGGCCTCAATAAACATTGAAAAATCATGCATATACATTCCTTGGCTCATCTTGTACATGTTTGAGCAAGAAGCTCTTTAGTTTACATCTTCTATTTGTGCAAAAACTTCTTGTTTGTATGTTCAAGGCCCTTGTTTGTGAAGCTTGTATGTTTAGGCCTCCTTGAATCGCATCAGCATGCCACGTACAATTGTTAGTGATAGAGATACAAAGTTTCTAAGTCATCTCTAGCGTGTTTTGTGGAGTAAACTTGGTACTAAATTGTTATTTTCTACAACTGCTCACCCACAAACCGATGGTCAAACTGAAGTTGTTAATAAAACTTTGTCTCAACTGTTACGTGTTGTCATTCAAAAGGACTTAAAGAATTGGGAAGATTGCTTATCTTATATTGAGTTTGCATACAATAGAGTTGTTCATAGTGGAACATTGCACTCTCCTTTTGAAGTTGTTTATGGCTTTAACCCTTTGTCTCCGCTTGATCTTGTTCCCATACCTGTTCATGAACGTGTTAGTTTAGATGGTGAACGAAAAGCAAAACTTGTGAAAGAATTGCATGAAAAGGTTAAGTCACAACTTGAAGCTAAGAATAAAGTGTATGCCAATAGAGCCAACAGGAATCGTAAAGTTGTTATATTTGAGCCTGGTGATCTTGTTTGGTTACACTTGAGGAAAGAAAGATTCCCTAAGGAAAGGGACTCAAAGTTGAAGCCCAGAGGCGATGGACCGTTCAAAGTATTGAAACAGCTTGGTGATAATGCCTATGTTCTCGATCTTCCTGAAGAAAGGTATGGTCCTATCTCTAAAACTTTTAATGTTGCTGACCTTTCTCCATTTAGTATTGATTCAGATTCGAGGACGAATCCTTCTCAAGAGGGAGGGAATGATGAGCTACAGCCTAACCTTGTGGACGATGACACCTCAATGCCCCACACAGGTCCCATAACAAGGAGTATGGCTAAGAAGTTGTTACATTGTGTTGAATCATTTCTTTATAGGCATGAAGAGGATGAACCAAGCAGAGATGATGTCCATTGGGTTTATATGATACAAGCTATGATCTAGTTGTATCAAAAACGTGTTGTACATATCTTTAGTTGTTCTTTTTAATATTGTTGGTTGGTTAACCATGTTTTAGGATAGTTTGTGTTGTATTATTGTCTTGTCTTTCAGGAACACGTACATAGCTTGGAAATGCAATTAGAATCTGAATTTTTGTCCAAGCAAAGAGGTGTTGTGCAAGTAGCTTACAAGCAAGGTGGTGACAAGCACTCATGTCAAATTCAAGCAATGTTCTTCACGTTAAATGGGTGTACAAGATGCTCACATCATGAACATTAGAAGGAGTCTTGCAAATCTTCAAACCAATCACAATTAAGTTGAAGTCAAGAATGCAAGCTGCACAACAATTGCTCCAATCAAATTCCTTGAAGAAATCGGTTGGTTTAAGGCCTAAATGGTTTGAAAATTCAAAGACCAACTTGCAACCAATCAAAGCCTAATTCAAAGCAAGCTGCTCCATGTGTTATCCAATCAAATTGATCAAAGAAAGAAGGCTGAATCTAGCAAGGATTACACGGCAAGCAACCAGATTTCTTGGAACCAAAAGTTGCTCAAACAAGTTCCAAGCAAGCATGTCATTTTTAGTCTAGTACTTTGTACTTTAAACCTTGTACCTATGTCATTTTCGTTTGTTATAAGTAAGGTAGGAATCAGAATATAAAGGACAACAATTCATATATACATTTCAATCAAAACTTCCTTTAAGGAGATCTCAACTTTCTAGTTGAAGTTCAAGACCACTTAACGGTTTTCTTCCAAGTTCATAGCCTAGAACTTGTTAGTATTTACTTCATTTTTGGTTTACAGCATCTTAGGGTCTCAATGAGGTTTTAGATGTGTTGGAATACCAAAGAGGAAGAGGTGTTGGTATAAATTGAGCCAAGAACAAACATTTATAGTTCAAGGGGTGTCATTGTGATGTTCTTTGCCATAGTTGAGGTTCAAATCAATTTGGAGTAGGAGACAAAGTCGTTGGAACGTTTATCTAGCCTTCGTTTGGCTCATCAGGGTTCCAAAAGCGTAGACGAATTTTACAAAGAACTAGAAATCTTGTTGGAAAGGTCTAACTTGCAGGAACCTGAGGAAGCCACTAAGGCTCGTTTCTTACATGGTCTAAACAGGGAGATTGCACAAATGGTTGAACTTCAACCTTACCTCGACCTAACGACCATGGTTCACATGGCTGAGAAGATTGAGCAACAACTCAAGGTACGTAGTTCCTCCAACTTCAATTCCACTTATCTTACTAATCAAAGTTTTCAAGGTTTTCAAGCAAGCCTTCAGGCAATGGAAGATCACGGCGTACAGGAGGCCAAACACGTGAACAAAGCACATCACAAATGTTTGACAACCGTGTGCAAGGCACACAAAAGCGAGACGGCCGAGCCCAACAAAAAACTCCTATAGGGAATGCTTCTGAACTCTCCAACAGGTTTAGAGACATTAAATGCTATAAATGTCAAGGTCGTGGCCACATAGGAAAAGAGTGTCCTAATGCTAAACGAATCATGTTAATCGAGGAAACTAATGAATATGTGACTGAGACCGAGCATGAAAATGAATCTGAGCATGATAATGAAACTAAATTTGAAGAGCATCTAGGCGCACTAGATGATTATGACACTAAGGAATTTCTTGTTGTGCGTAGAGCTTTGAATGCATATCCGAAATTAGATGATTTCAGTGATGATACTGCGCATGATTCTTATGATGATGATGCTGAAATTTCTATTGATACACATGTTGTTCATGATGATAAAGTTGATGTACCAAATGAACATGACTTACATGATAAGCTTCTTGAATTGCATGATCCTAAATTGTCTAAATCTTGTTTGACCGAATCTGATTCCAGTAATGATGTTGTTTTGCACTCTAAAGTGTGTGAACTTAACAAGAAATTGAGTGTTTGTTTCCATGATGATTGAAGTTTAACATGACTGCGTCAAGTTCTTAGAACGTAATTCTGACATTCGTAAGAGAATTCTAGCGCAAAAAGAACGTAACTATGAGATTCTTACAGAAGTAGAAGAACAAAAGGTGCGCAGAATAGACATCCTTAATAAATTGCAGGGTCTTAGGAGACTTGTTGATGTTTATCAGTCATATGCATGAGACTGACTTGCTTGCTGAAAATGCTAAGCTTGAATCTAAAGTTGTTTGTGCTACACATGATTCACATGATTTGCTTGATTTACATGATGATTTACAAGATGATTTGAGTGACATTTAAAGTGAGAAAATTTTAGGTCATAAACATGATAACGTTGAGAGACATGAATGGATTGTCTATAATAATCCTTTGTTTGAGTATCTTGATAGTGACATTTCATATGATAGTGCTGAGACTTCTAATTTGCGTGCGTATGAATTTAAAATTCCACTTGACGTTACGTTGTAAACTGATTTTGAGGATGATAATCTGCATGTTAGTGCTGATTTGTGCTCTTTTGAGCATGATAGCTCAAATACATCTGATTTGGAAGTTCTGAGTAGCATACAAGCTACCTTGTTTATTCCTCAGGTGTTACATACTTTCTCTTTCATGCATGAGAAATCTTATGAGAGGAGTTTTCTACCTATCTTGTTAGTTCACCATTAGAAAGAGGTGCTTGTTGCTAAATGTTCATGTAGATATGTTTGTGTTTTTGTCGACATGCTTCTTCCTTCAGTTAATTGTTCATCCCAAGCATGTTAAACTCAAATTACGCATGTTCATTATACTTTATTCTCTTAGATTTGTGTCTTGTGTATATTGTGAGTTTTTGTTGAAGTATCCTTCTTATACATTTGACTGTTTAGATTCGAGGTCGAATCTTCTTGAGGGGGGGAGGGGATTGATGAGGATAAGGGATCCCATCAGAAGGTCATGGGTCCTATGACAAGAAGAAGGGATAGAGAACTTGGTCATCAAGTTGAAACCTCCTTGTACGAACATGTTCAAGACGAACCTAAGGTTCATTGGGTTCATTTCATTGAACCTACACTATGAACGTGCATGTGTGCGTCTGTGTGAGTATTCTTTGTTTTGAATTTAGTCTAGTTTTCTTGTGTTCCCTATTTTATGTGTTTGCTTTGTAGGTAAATTAGGTACATGGAAGTTCCAAGCCAAAGGGATGTCCGAAATGCATTCTAGGCGTGTGTGTTCAAAAAAGGAGACAAAAAAGAATGTTGTCTTGAGAAGAATGTTTGTCTCTACAAAGACAAGTTCAAATGTGTCCAAGATGGAATTCCTTTTCAAAATCTAGCTCAAATTATCTCCAAAGTGGGCGGCAACTTGGAAGTTGAAAGGTGGAGATCAAATTCAAACTTGAAGACAAACTTGAATTCAAATTCAACCATGATTTGAATTTCAAGTTTCAACCAATTTGAGTCTTAAAATTCAAGAAGTTCTCAACCACAATCTTTACCCATTCACACGCCAACTTGGAGATCAAGGGAGGATAAGTCAACAATTCAAAGTTGAATCTAAATTTGAATTCAAATTCAAACTCAATTTGAATTCAATCTTCAACCAACCTTTGAATTCAACATCTCAGCCACCTTGAAGCCATCCACACGCCATTCTTGAAGCAAGGAGGAGATGAGATGACAATTCAAAGTTGAATCCAAGTTTGAATTCAAATTCAAATTCAATCTTCAACCAACCTTTGAGTTCGATTCCAACCACTTCATCAACATCAAATCAAGTCTCCAACACCTCCATTAATCATCATACATGGCTGGATAAGGAGAAGATGGCATCTTACAAGCATTTCAAGTTTTAGGTAGAATTGTCTTAGTTTTGAATTTCTAGCAAATTTCAAATTTAAACATTTGTTAGTCAGCTTTATTTAAGATAATTTCTAGACATTTGAAGGCTGAAGGGGGACGATTTCTAGGCTATAAATAAGGCCCTTGGGGCGTGTAGAAAGGAGCTTTTGGATGAATAAAAATTCTTGATATTTTCTCCTATTCTTGTGAGACTTTGTTTTCTTGGTTTTGCATTAAAAATCTAAGTTAAGATCCTTCAAAGTTGAGCATTTTGAAGGTGTTGCCATTGCTTAAAGGTGCCATCCAGGAGGGTCATTGTGGTTTGCCTGATCAACGATCACCTTAAAGTGTTGGTTCTTGCTCGTTGAACCAATCGTTTGTTTCACTAAAAAAGCAAAGGGAAGTCTTCTTCCTTGTGCCTAACCCTTTGTGAAGGACGTTTGGAAGGTGTAATTGTTGGAGCCCACGTCTTGCATGCATCAAATTGGTATCAGAGCCAGGTTTTCCTATTCCACCGTATTCTATCATTTTCTTTTCTTTGAGTCCATTTGTTTCAAGTCCAGTTGAGTCCTTCTTCTACCCCACTCTTCATGTCATTTGTGTCTTCCATACGTCTAAAAAAATGTCCTAGGGTTTGAGTCTTTGCATTTTGCTGCATCTTGTTATTCTTCATTCAAGTGTCATTCTTTTGTTTCAACTTTGGCGTCACCATCTGAATTGCCTCATTCAAACTTGAACAATTTAGGGTTTGTTGCGATTTAGAATACATTCAGCTTTCTTTTAAACCACTACAACCATCAACCTATAAAACCACCTCGATTTCAAATCATCTTGTTGCTACCGAAAGCATCTTGTGATTCATATTGTGGTTGGTTTCATGCTTCAATCTTGCTAATCATACGTGTGAAAACCATTTCCACAAAAAAACACAAAAGCTGAAAAACCGCCACTCAAAACCCTAATTATTCAAAACCCTAATCTCGGTTTACCCACTAAACCCTAACCGAGATTCATCCCCAATCAGATTCACCTTGCGTCACATTGCATATTTGAAATTACCTTGGCTGAAATTGAAGGCTCCTTACAAGGTTTAGTCAAAAACAGCAACGGTTTGAACAAAAGAAGAGAAGTTACGTTCTCTTGCCCTGGAACCAAAAAAAATCTAAGAACAACTGAAACGTTCTGGAAAAAAATGCAAGAAAAGAGAACAGAAAAGGGATAGAACATTTGTGGGTTGTTTGAAATTTTTGAGCAACTTGGTACCGTCTTTCATTCTTGCTATGCACAACCATACGACACGCTCGTTGGCCATATACCGAACCTCTTGAACCATTCACACACTTGGATGCTAGATTATTGCATGACTTGAATCATTTTGTGGATAGTAAGTGCATGGAATAAAATTTTGATTCTACTTCTCTTGATTCTGTTTGATACTATTTGGTGCAAATTGAAAGCAAAAGGGAGAGACAAGTGGAAGATCATTGTGGTTTGGAGAAGCATTGGCAAACACTTTCTTAATTAATCGCTTTGAATCTTATTAACTTCAGGTTATCCAAGAAACAAAGTGGTAAGAGAGTGGAAATAAGAGAAAGAGGAGTGTTCACATTTTGTTTTTACTAATCAATTAACGTTTACTTGTCTTTGTGTTAGTTTGCTTCTTTTCTTTCCTTTTCGTTTTGTTGATCATTTTAGGTAAGACATGGAGAGCAGCACTCACTCCGCGTCTAGCAAGTCCAAGGAAGCCGAGACTTTTGACAACGATAAGGAGGTAATTAAACACAGGTTGGAGGATGTCGAAGGGAGCCAAATGATGAGCGATGGACAAGGCACTATGATGAGCTACAGCCTAACCTTGTGGATACAAACACTGATGATGACACCTCACTGCCCCGCACAGGTCCCTTAACAAGGAGTATGGCTAAGAAGTTGTTGCATTGTGTTGAATCATTTCTTTATAGGCATGAAGAGGATGAACCAAGCAGAGATGATGTCCATTGGGTTTATATGATACAAGCTTTGATCTAGTTGTATCAAAAACATGTTGTACATATCTTTAGTTGTTCTTTTTAATATTGTTGGTTGGTTAACCTTGTTTTTGGATAGTTTGTGTTGTATTATTGCTTTGTCTTTCAGGTACACGTATTTAGCTTGAAAATGCAATTAGAACCTGAATTTTTGTCCAAGCAAGGAGGTGATAAGCAAGTAGCTTACAAGCAAGGAGGTGTGATGAGCCAAACGAAGGCTAGAAAATGTTGCCAAGGACTTTGTCTCCTATTCCAAACTGATTTGAACAATAGCTATGGCAAAGAACATCTCAAAGACACCCCTTGAGTTGTAACCGTTGTTCTTGGCTCAATTTATGCCAACACCTCCTCCTCTTTGGCACTCCAACACATCTAAAACCTCAATGAGACCCTAAGATGATGTAAACCAAAAGATGAAGCAAATACTAACAAGTTCTAGGCTAGGAACTTGAAAGAAAACTGTTAAGTGGTCTTGAACTTAAACTAGAAAGTTGAGATTTCCTTAAAGGAAGTTTTGATTGAAATGTATATATGAATTGTTGTCTTTGTACATTCAGCTTCCTATGCTATTTATAACAAATGAAAATGATAAAGAGTACAAGTTTTAATGTACAAAGTACAAGACTAAAAATAAGGTGCTTGCTTTGAACAACTTTGGCTCCAAAATTCTGGTTGCTTTTGCCGTGCTTCTCATGCCTTGTTTCCAGCCTTTTTCTTGATCAATTTGATTGGTTAAGACATGGAGCAGCTTGCTTTGAAATGGCCTTTTGATTGGTTGCAAGTTGTGGCTTTGATTTTTCAAAGAAATTTAGCTCAATCATCCGTTCTCCTCCTTGCAAGTTTCAGCCAAAGTTTTGATTGGTTAATGTAGTGTGCAGCTTGGTTTGAACTTGGCTTTGATTGGTTCCAAGTTTGGTGTTGAATATTCAAACATATTAGCCATGAACCAGCCGATTCTTCCATGGTTGTGATTGGATGGTTTAAGGTGCAGCTTGCTAGTTTGTTTCCTTGCTTGTTTGTGATTGGTTTAAGCATATGCAAGACTCCTTCCTATTGGTTAAAGATTTGAGCAGCTTGTCTCTCCATTCTTACGTGAAGAACATTTCTTGAATTTGACATGAGTGCTTGTCACCTCCTTGCTTGTAAGCTACTTGCTTATCACCTCCTTGCTTGAACAAAAATTCAGGTTTTAGTTGCATCTTCAAGCTTTGTTTGAACAATGATATCATCCGATCATATGGGACATGGATCGATCGGTGTTCATGCTTCTTCAATGTAAAGCTCTCTTTGACCTATCTTCAAAGACACCAAGCAACAAACACAATATGCACAACATATATGACATGTCCTAAGGGTTAGTTAGGCAATAAGACATAAGAACTGGCACTAGTGTGTGCGGAGTGAACAGTGAAATGTCATGTCTTACATAACAAACATATGACAATAAATGATACATGAAAATATGTTGCGTTGACCCCATTGTGGGCTCATCATTCCCTCCCTCTTGAAAATGATTCGTCCTCGAATCTCAACATGGAAAGAACAAGGGATAGGGGTTTAGGATGTACACGTATGCTCAACTACACCATAACCAAATAGGAACATGATAATACAAATGGTGAAGGTGAAATACCTTGGTGCATCCTTATCTTTGAAGAAAGAATAAGGTGTGTACACGCTTTCTAAAATGTTTAGGATGTATTAACAATATGATAACAAAAATTTTAGAACACATACATCCTAACAGACAAAACAACATCCAAAAAGCATATTGCAACATGTTAACACTAAATGTACAAATCTTACAAACATGTGCAATATTTAGACAAGATGTATCAATCGAGATGACAACAGGCAGACATTCAACAAGATGAGATGAAATAGATATTTCAGAAATAGAATCTTCATCTATACTAAATATGTCATTCAATTCATTAACTAGTTCATCCAAGGAATTATGTTCATTTGTAACTGAATCTATTTCAATAATGACATCATGATCAAGCTCTACATCAAGTAGACAATCTAGTTCAGCTAACATCAAATCATAAGAATCTAGTTTATCAATGTCATTCTCAACAGAATTACTTACATCAATGTCATCAATGAAATGTACATGACGTAATTCAGGATGTAACCCAGAAACAAGCATCTCAGCAGAATGCAGATCATGCACAGGGATTTTATTTATATGCATGTCACAATGTAAATCATTTTCAGACAAAGTGTTATCACAATTAACATCATCTATAAGCAAACGACTAACACTTTGGAAATCACCAACAGATTCAAGTGAAGGGTCTTCTTCAGACAGTACACAAGGTTGAACATGCAATTCAGCTAAAGGAGTTCCAGTTTCAGGCATGTTGGGGCTAATTTCATACAAACCATCATTCACATAAATGTCAGATTGCAAGTCTTTGTTCTTTTCAGATTCTATCAATACTTGCACCATGTCTCTAAGTTGAAGCAATGCATTTTCAATATTATCCATAGGCTGACTCAAATTGCTTAACTTAACTGGATTTGGTTTGTCATTTTCAGAATCACAAGAGTTCAGTTCATACCCATAGTTTTGATTAACTTGCCATGGAATTAGGTTTGATTGAACAATCTTTGCCTTTTTATACATGTCATAAAGTGATGAGAATTTTTCAGACAACATGCAATCAGCGATCTCTTTATCTAATCCAGCAAAGAACCTAATCATGCTTAATTCCTCATGTTCTTCAACATAAGCATAGTACAAATCAACAAGCATTTCATTGTAATATGCACTAACGTCTTTATTGCACTGAGAAAGAGTTTGATATCTAGGAGTTTTACATTCCCAATATCCAACCCACAAACCATTCGTACGACCAAAGGAGTTCATACGTTTTTCCAGTTCATCATAGTCTCTCCTATGGCATTCAACTCCCCAAATGGTTTTTAGAATCATGTTTAATCAAAACAATCAACCAAGATGGTAAAACAATGAGATAAATAAGTCAGAATACAAGCAAGTAAGATCAAACTATAACTTTAACAAAACGTAAATTTCTACTTCAAATTGACAATTGAATAAACAACAATCTTGGACTATCTAAGATTCAAAGAAAAATAGAAGTCAAGTGATGTTTTTGGCTGAATCAAAGAAAGCTAAGGCTTTGTACAGAACAATACTTTAACTTACTTTAAACTTTAATGCACATTCAATTGTAAATAAAGTGAAAGACAGTAGTACATACACACAAGTGTTCAACAAGGGTTTGTTCGAGGAACCTTTTACAACAGTCAACACTTTTGGCGTAGGTATTTGCTTTTGGTTTTGCACAATTCACCTTTTGTGAACTTTGGATGGCTATATCTCACTTCTTGTGCAAATCACTCATACGTCTTGTCTCTTGCTTTTTTGACGTTAAAAATGACTTTTCTCTCAGTTTCTTTCACAAACAAGCCTAATTATTTTCCTTTGGATTGGCTTTGTCTGTTTTGTGAGTCTACTGCTCACTTGCCTTTATGAGACATTGCTCACGACTTCTTTTTCTTTGGTTTTACTTGCACAAGTTTTGGTGTGGCTTTTGTGAAACGTTCTTTGAACAACACGGAAGAACACTAATGATATGAAAACTGTTTCACAAATTTAACAACCAAATATAGATGAAAGTTCAATGCAAGTTGAAGAAGTGTAAAGACAACAAGAAGATGATAACAGGGTCGGCAATTTAACAGTGTAGGGATAAATATAGACAAAGTGATCCTAAGTAAGAACTTAAGTCCAATAAAGTCTTTAAACAATTGAATCAATCCCAAGTAAAGATAAACGTAAAGCCAACGTTAAATTTTGAAATCAAATCTTGTTTCTTACAAATTTACTTCACTTTTAACAAATCTCAAGTCAATAATGTTTCAATTAAAAGATTCAATCAAGTTTGTACCAAACAATGACTTAAGGTGTAACGGGGGTGGTAAAATCAAATTCAACAAGTTTAAACAAATAGCATTCAAAGATTTAATCAAGTTAAACTAAATTGTTCGGTTTTTTTAACGAAACACTTACAACTTAAATACTAACATATCACACTTAAACACATTTTAATCAAACACGCACAACTACAGCAACATGAACTGATTTTGCAATTGTTTTATTTTATTTTTTTTGTTTTTTTATGCAAATGATCTAACTAATCTTAAGATGGCTAAATGCAACTTAGTTGTATCTAAATGCAATTATAAAGGCTGATTACTCTAACAACTAATGGAAATCAGTTTTAATGCAAACTAGCTAACTTGTTTTTGTATTGGGTTTTGTTTGTATGATGTAATCAGTTTCTAAGCTAGATGATACTAGATGCAAGTGTTTATGTATTCAACACAACAAACGTGTATCAACTAGAGACTAGGCAGCATACATAGCTAACTAAAACTACCCTTTTTTTGTTCTTAGTTTTCGGATTTGCTTGTGCTAAACTAAACAACCAACTAAACCTTTAATCTATGTTGCAAACTACTCTAACTAAGCTAAATAAGGCAGCAAATAAAACGTCTAAAACAGATTGCACACAACTACTAAAACAGAATTGTAACAACTTGATTACAAACTAAACTATCAACTAATCTATTTTTGTGTTCAAGTTTTCTGTTTTAAGGAATCACTAAACTACCGTTTAAACTTCTAGATTAGGACCTAATGAACATTGTCTAAGCTAGATTGAACTAGAACAACAAGTTTCACACACGGTTTTAATCTAAACTACACAAAGGGATTCTAACAACACTTAGGTCTAGTCTAAGTTCTTTTTGTGGTGTTTTCGGTTTTGCTACTTAAACTAACTTACCAAACTGTTGTAAACTAAGTAATAAACACTTTAAAACATAAACTAACTACCTAAACTAACAGATTCTAAATGGACATAAAATCAGTTCACTATACGTTTTGGGCAGCATCATATATATGCAAGTTTAAACAATGTAAACATGAATAGAAGACTAACCAACGGTCTGATACCAATTGATGAGCCAAACGAAGGCTAGAAAATGTTGCCAAGGACTTTGTCTCCTATTCCAAACTGATTTGAACAATAGCTATGGCAAAGAACATCTCAAAGACACCCCTTGAGCTGTAACCGTTGTTCTTGGCTCAATTTATGCCAACACCTCCTCCTCTTTGGCACTCCAACACATCTAAAACCTCAATGAGACCCTAAGATGATGTAAACCAAAAGATGAAGCAAATACTAACAAGTTCTAGGCTAGGAACTTGAAAGAAAACTGTTAAGTGGTCTTGAACTTCAACTAGAAAGTTGAGATTTCCTTAAAGGAAGTTTTGATTGAAATGTATATATGAATTGTTGTCTTTGTACATTCAGCTTCCTATGCTATTTATAACAAATGAAAATGATAAAGAGTACAAGTTTTAATGTACAAAGTACAAGACTAAAAATAAGGTGCTTGCTTTGAACAACTTTGGCTCCAAAATTCTGGTTGCTTTTGCCGTGCTTCTCATGCCTTGTTTCCAGCCTTTTTCTTGATCAATTTGATTGGTTAAGACATGGAGCAGCTTGCTTTGAAATGGCCTTTTGATTGGTTGCAAGTTGTGGCTTTGATTTTTCAAAGAAATTTAGCTCAATCATCCGTTCTCCTCCTTGCAAGTTTCAGCCAAAGTTTTGATTGGTTAATGTAGCGTGCAGCTTGGTTTGAACTTGGCTTTGATTGGTTCCAAGTTTGGTGTTGAATATTCAAACATATTAGCCATGAACCAGCCGATTCTTCCATGGTTGTGATTGGATGGTTTAAGGTGCAGCTTGCTAGTTTGTTTCCTTGCTTGTTTGTGATTGGTTTAAGCATATGCAAGACTCCTTCCTATTGGTTAAAGATTTGAGCAGCTTGTCTCTCCATTCTTACGTGAAGAACATTTCTTGAATTTGACATGAGTGCTTGTCACCTCCTTGCTTGTAAGCTACTTGCTTATCACCTCCTTGCTTGAACAAAAATTCAGGTTTTAGTTGCATCTTCAAGCTTTGTTTGAACAATGATATCATCCGATCATATGGGACATGGATCGATCGGTGTTCATGCTTCTTCAATGTAAAGCTCTCTTTGACCTATCTTCAAAGACACCAAGCAACAAACACAATATGCACAACATATATGACATGTCCTAAGGGTTAGTTAGGCAATAAGACATAAGAACTAGCACTAGTGTGTGCGGAGTGAATAGTGAAATGTCATGTCTTACATAACTAACATATGACAATAAATGATACATGAAAATATGTTGCGTTGACCCCATTGTGGGCTCATCAAGGTGACAAGCACCCATGTCAAAATCTGAATTCTTCTCCACGCAAACAAGGATGTACAAGCTGCTCAAATCATGAACCAATTGGAAGAAGTCTTGCAAATGTTCAAACCAATCAAAACAAAGTTGAAGAAAAGCAAGCAAGCTGCACAAAGATTCATCCAATCAACTCCTTTGAAGAGGACGGCTGGTTTAAGCTTAATTGGTTTGAAAATTCAAAGCCTAACTTACAACCAATCAAAGAGAGTTCAAACCAAGCTGCTCAATGCATTATCCAATCAAAACTTTGGCTGAAAACAAGCAAGGAAGAAACGGCAAGCAACAAGATTTCTTGGAACCAAAATTGTTCAAAAAGCAAGCATGTTATTCCTAGTCTTATACTTTGTACTTTAAACGTTGTACCTTGCAATTTTCGTTTGTTATAAGTAGCATAGGAAGCTGAATGTACAAACAACCACAATTTCAAACACATTTCAATCAGATTTTCCTTTAAGGAGTTCTCAACTTTCTAGTTGAAGTTAAAACCACTTAACGGTTTCTTTCAAGTTCATAGCCTAGAACTTGTTAAGTATTTACTTCATTTATGGTTTACAGCATCTTAGGGTCTCAATGAGGTTTTAGATGTGTTGGAATGCCAAAGAGGAAGAGGTGTTGGCATAAATTGAGCCAAGAACAAACAGTTACAGTTCAAGGGGTGTCATTGGGATGTTCTTTGCCATAGCCGAGGTTCAAATCAGTTTGGAGTAGAAGACAAAGTCATAGGAACGTTTTTCTAGCCTTCATTTGGCTCATCAATTGGTATCAGAGCTTTGGTTAGTTTTCTATTCATGTTTACATTGTTTAAACTTGCATATGAATGATGCTGCCCAAATCGTGTAGTGAACTGTTTAATTATGTCCGTTTAGAGCCTGTTAGTTAGGTAGTTAGTTTATGTTTTGAAGTGTTTATTAGATAGTTTACAATAGTTTGGTAACTTAGTTTTTAGTAGCAAAAACCGAAACACCAGAAAAAGAACTTAGACTAGACTTAAGTGTGATAGAATCTGTTTGTGTAGTTTAGATTAAAAACCGTGTGTAACTTATTGTTCTTGTTCAATCTAGCTTAGATAATGTTCATTAGACCCTAATCTAGAAGTCTAAATGGTAGTTTAGATAAGTCCTTAAAACAGAAAACTTGAACACAAAATTAGCATAGTTGATAGTTTAGTTTGTAATCAAGTTGTTAAATTCTGTTTTTAGTAGTTGTGCGCGAACTGTTTAGGCGTTGTAGTTGCTGCCTTATTTAGCTTGGTTAGACTAGTTTACAACATAGTTAAAAGGTTTAGTTGGTTTTTTAGTTTAGCACAAGCAAATCCGGAAACTAAGAACAAAAAAAGGGTAGTTTTAGTTAGCTATGTATGCTGCCTAGTCTCTAGTTGATACACGTTTGTTGTGTTGAATACATAAACACTTGCATCTAGTATCATCTAGCTTAGAAACTGATTGCATCATACAAACGAAAACCAAAACAAAAACAAGTAGAATAGATAATTTAAAAACAAAACAAAACAAGTTAGTTAGTTTGCATCAAAACTGATTTCCATTAGTGTTATAGTAATCAGCCCTTATAAATTGCATTTAGAAACAACTAAGTTGCATTTAGCTATCTTAAGATTAGTTAGATCATTTGCATCAAAAACAGAAAAAGAAAAAAAGGACACTTGCCAAAACCGTGTGTTTAGAACAACTCTTTAAAGCTCATTTGAAATCTTGGTGAATGCTAATAGCTTTATCTTTTTGTTGATTTCAATTGTTTCAAACAACTTGTTGGACTTAGATACATTCTGGAAGTTAGGAATTGTTTAAGCCCCACACTGTTAAAGAGCTATCCAATTGTTGTTTTAGATCAATTTCTGAACTTACCTTGCACTATATTCAATTTGAACTTGTTGTAATTGTGAATTGAATTCTCACTACATAGTGTTTAGCCATGTTGTGTACGAGAAACTTTCAAATTCCAAATACAACAAACCTTGTGCAACTAAAGGCTGTGAGCAATGACTCATGTAGGCCGTGAGGAGTAGTCTCACAACAATCAAGCAAACCCCCCAAAGAAAGACAATTAAGCTTGATTGAGAAATACACGAGAGAAAAGCCAATATTTGTACACAAGTAAGAGGCAAGACAAGAGAGAATTGCACAAGAAAGAAAGTGAGGAAAAGCCCAAAGTTGAACATTGCAAAAGGGAAATTCCTGCGCAAAGCTCAAGAGAAAGAAAGTGCCCAAAAGAACCAAAGTGTTGTAGTTTTGAAATATTGAAAGTTTCTAAAGCAAACCCTTGCTGACACTTTGTTTGTGTGCTTTTACTTTCACTTTACTTCAATTGATAATTACATATGCTGTAAAGTAAATTGAGGGATTGTCTTAAACAACCCCATAGATTTCATTTAGCCCGAACAATAATTTGACTTCTGTGATTTTCTTGAATCCTTAGGAGAAATAGTCTGAATTGCTGTTTTAAACAATTGTCAACATAAAGTAGAGTATTTGCATCTTGTCAATATTTTAATTGGCTTTTGAGATTGTTTTCTGAATCATGGGTCCCCAACAAAAAGATAATGCACCATCCTCGTCCCCATCTACTCCTGTCCCATCCCCAGTCCCTGTTACCCTAGAGAATATACAGCAAACACTCACTTTCCTTGTTAATCAGTTTGGTTTAATGAGAAGTGACATAGAGGATAACAAACAGAGGATAAGCAAAGTAGAAAAGCCAACCTCAGATCAAAAGGAACCTAGTATACCTTTTCAAGAAGGCACCTCTTATGGTAATGAGTCTCATGTTGAACGTAGAAGAGTCACATCACTTAGAGGTAGAGGTAGAGGTCGAGGTAGTAATGGTGGTCGTAGGAACATTTCTTTTGAGGAGAGATTTGATAATCTCCCTGAGTACAATGAAGAACACTATCCGGAAGAACGGTATGATGAACGTCAGCCTGATAAAGATGAACATCTTGAAGAAGAGTTCATTACTACTAAACTGACAATACCCCCCTTCCAAGGGAAAAGTGATCCTGAAACATATCTGCAATGGGAAACAAAAGTAGATCATATGTATTCTTGCACTAACTATTCTGAATTGGCCAAAGTGCGGTATGCAACTTTTGAATTTGTAGATTATGCTTTACTTTGGTGGGAACAATTGAAGAACACCAGGAGAAGAACAAGACAACCCCCTGTTGTTACTTGGTCCGAGCTGAAACAAGAGATGAGGAAGAGATTCATATCTCCTTCCTATGAAAGAAACATTTTCCAGAAATTGCAACAACTTTCTCAAGGTAATAGATCTGTTGATGAATTTTATAAAGAATTAGAACATCTGCTTACCAGGGCTGACATAGAAGAAGCTGAGGAAGCCACAATGGCTAGATTTCTAGCTGGTTTGAACAAAGAGATTGCATTTAAGGTGGAACTTACACCTTACTCTGATCTGGCTTCTATGGTTCACATTGCTGAGAAAGTGGAAAGACAATTGAAGGTAAAAACTTCTAACCCTTCTTTTCGGACTAATCCTTTGAGTTTTCCTAGAACACAGCCCAGGACGCCTTTCCGTCCGCAACAAGGTGAAGGCCGTGGATTCCAAGGAAAATCAACCCAGAACATCCAAAATCGTCCAAAGCTTCCAATCACTGATAAAGGCAAAGCCAAGGTGGAAGGTACGCCTAATTTTAAGACTCGTGATATTCAATGTTTTAAATGCTTAGGAAAAGGTCATTTTGCTAATCAATGTCCCAACCCTAAATGCATCTTGTTTATTGAAGAGTCTAATGAGTATTATTCTGAAGAAGAATTGGAAGAGTGAAGAAAACAATGAAATTGAACAAACATGTGAGGAAGAAGAAGAGCTTAGTGGAGAGATTGATGAGTGTGAAACAAAAGAGTTCTTAGTTGTCCGTCAAGCTCTAAGTGCCCAAATTAGAACTGAAGAACCTGAAATACAAAGAGAGAACATCTTCCACATACACTGTATGGTTAAAAAGAATGTCTGTACTTTAATCATTGACTCCGGTTCATGTACCAATGTTGCGAGTTTTGAACTTGTTAGGAAACTTGAGTTACCTTTAAATAATCACCCCCGTCCTTATAGACTTACGTGGCTTAATGAGTGTGGTGAAGTTAAAGTAACAAAGCAAGTCCTAGTTTCTTTATCAATTGGTGGGTATTTCGCTGAGGTGTTATGTGATGTAGCCCCTATGCAATCAAGTCATATCTTATTAGGTAGACCGTGGCAATTTGACAACAAGGTTACATATGATGGTTACCTAAATAGATATTCCTTTAGGCATAACAACAAACTGTTCAAATTAAATGCCTTGCCCCCGCACAAAGTCTTTGAGGATCAACAACGAATGTTAAAAAGCCATAATGATCCAAAAGAAAAGGAACTGGAAAGGATTTTCATCAAAGAAAACCAACTGAAAACTTCTCATCTTAAAATTGAACCGAAAGAAATCAAAGTTTCTGCTGAACCATCTCTAAAGAAAAGCGTATTCTTTGCATCTCAAAGCGAGGTATTCCATGCTATCAATTCAAACAAAAGTGTTTATATCTTGCTCTACAAAAAAACACTGTTCTCTTCATCTGAAATACCATATACTTTACCAAGTGAAGTTGCATCTTTACTTCAAGAATTTTCTAGCTTGTTCCCTGAAGGAGATCGCCCAGGTTTACCACCTCTAAGAGGCATTGAGCATCAAATAGATTTCATTCCAGGAGCTTTTCTGCCAAACAGACCTGCCTATAGAGCCAATCCAGAGGAAACTAAGGAAATCCAAAAACAAGTTTAGGAATAATGACCCAAGGTAAAGTAAAAGAGAGTATGAGACCTTGTGGTGTTCCTGTTATCATTGTCCCTAAGAAATATGGAACTTGGAGAATGTGTACTGATTGTAGAGCCATCAATAAGATCACTGTGAAGTATAGATACTGATGAGCCAAATGAAGGCTAGAAAAACATTCCTAGGACTTTGTCTTCTACTCCAAACTGATTTGAACCTCGGCTATGGCAAAGAACATCCCAATGACACCCCTTGAACTGTAACCGTTTGTTCTTGGCTCAATTTATGCCAACACCTCTTCCTCTTTGGCATTCCAACACATCTAAAACCTCATTGAGACCCTAAGATGCTGTAAACCATAAATGAAGTAAATACTTAACAAGTTCTAGGCTATGAACTTGAAAGAAACCGTTAAGTGGTTTTAACTTCAACTAGAAAGTTGAGAACTCCTTAAAGGAAAATCTGATTGAAATGTGTTTGAAATTGTGTTGTAATTGTGTTGTGTTTACAATCTGATTCCTATGCTATTTATACAAAACGAAAATTACAAGAGTACAAGGTTTTAAAGTACAAAGTACAAGACTAAAAATAAGGTGCTTGTTTTTGAACAACTTTGGCTCCAAGAATCTGGTTGCTTGCCGTGCTCTCCATCTTGTTTTCCAGCCTTGTTCTTGATCAATTTGATTGGTTAATACATCTTGGAATGGCCTTTTGATTGGTTGCAAGTTGGCTTTGAATTTTCAAAGGATTTAACGTTTCTTCCATGCTTGATTTTCAGCCAAAGTTTTGATTGGATAATGTATTGAGCAGCTTGATTAGAAATGCCTTTGATTGGTTGTATTTGAGGCTTTGAATATTCAACTCAATTATGCCTTCAACCAGCCGAATTCCTCATGGTTTTTGATTGGATCTTTTGTTGTGCAGCTTGCTTGCTTTCCTTCACTTGTTTTTGATTGGTTTGTACATTTGCAAGAGTCCTTCCTATTGGCTAATGATGTGAGCAGCTTGTTTCATCTTGTTTCAACGTGAAGAACAAATTCAGTTTTGACATGGTTGCTTGTCACCTCTTTGCTTGTAAGCTACTTGGTTATCTCCTCTCTGTCCTTGTTATGGGACATGTGCGGGGCAGTGAGGTGTCATCATCAGTGTTTGTATCCACAAGGTTAGGCTGTAGCTCATCATTTTCAATGTAAAGCTCTCTTTGACCTATCTTCAAAGACACCAAGCAACAAACACAAGATACACAACATATATGACATGTCCTAAGGGTTAGTTATGACTATAAGACATAAGAAGTAGCACTAGTGTGTGCGGAGTTAACAGTGATATGCCATGTCTTACAGAACTAACATGTGACAATAAATGATACATGAAAATATGTTGCGTTGACCCCATTGTGGGCTCATCATTCCCTCCCTCTTGAAAATGATTCGTCCTCGAATCTCAACATGAAGAGAATAAGGGATAGGGATGTAGGATGTACACGTATGATCATCTACACCATAATCAATATGAATATGAAAACACAGAATGGTGAAGGTGAAATACCTTGGTGCATCCTTATCTTTGAAGAAAGAATAAGGTGTGTACACGCTTTCTAAAATGTTTAGGATGTATTAACAATATGATAACAAAACTTTTAGAACTCATACATCCTAACAGATAAAACAACATCCAAAAAGCATATTGCAACATGTTAACACTAAATGTACAAATCTTATAGACATGTGCAATATTTAGACAAGATGTATCAATTGAGATGACAACAGGCAGACATTCAACAAGATGAGATGAAATAGAATCTCCATCTATACTAAATATGTCATTCAATTGATTAACTAGTTCATCCAAGGATTTATGTTCATTTGTAGCTGAATCTATTTCAATAATGACATCATGATCAAGCTCTACAACAAGTAGACAATCTAGTTCAGCTAACATCAAATCATAAGAATCTAGTTTATCAATGTCATTCTCAACAGAATTACTTACATCAATGTCATCAATGAAATGTACAGGATGTAATTCAGATTGTAACCCAGAAACAAGCATCTCAGCAGAATGCAGATCATGTACAGGGATTTCATTTATATGCATGTCACAATGTAAATCATTTTCAGACAAAGTGTTATCACAAATAACATCATCTATAAGCAAACGACTAACACTTTGGAAATCACCAACAGATTCAAGTGAAGGGTCTTCTTCAGACAGTACACAAGGTTGAACATGCAATTCAGATAAATGAGTTCCAGTTTCAGGCATGTTGGGGCTAATTTCATACAAACCATCATTCACAGAAATGTCAGATTGCAAGTCTTTGTTCTTTTCAGATTCTATCAATACTTGCACCATGTCTCTAAGTTGAAGCAATGCATTTTCAATATTATCCATAGTCTGACTCAAATTGCTTAACTTAACTGGATTTGGTTTGTCATTTTCAGAATCACAAGAGTTCAGTTCATACCCATAGTTTTGATTAACTTGCCATGGGATTAGGTTTGATTGAACAATCTTTGTCTTTTTATACATGTCATAAAGTGATGAGAATTTTTCAGACAACATGCAATCAACGATCTCTTTATCTAATCCAGCAAAGAACCTAATCATGCTTAATTCCTCATGTTCTTCAACATAAGCATAGTACAAATCATCAAGCATTTCATTGTAATATGCACTAACGTCTTTATTGCACTGAGAAAGAGTTTGATATCTAGGAGTTTTACATTCCCAATATCCAACCCATAAACCATTCGTACGACCAAAGGAGTTCATACGTTTTTCCAGTTCATCATAGTCTCTCCTATGGCATTCAACTCCCCAAATGGTTTTTAGAATCATGTTTAATCAAAACAATCAACCAAGATGGTAAAACAATGAGATAAATAAGTCAGAATACAAGCACGTAAGATCAAACTATAACTTTAACAAAACGTAAATTTCTACTTCAAATTGACAATTGAATAAACAACAATCTTGGACTATCTAAGATTCAAAGAAAAATAGAAGTCAAGTGATGTTTTTGGCTGAATCAAAGAAAGCTAAGGGTTTGTACAGAACAATCCTTTAACTTACTTTAAACTTTAATGCACATTCAATTGTAAATAAAGTGAAAGACAGTACATACACACAAGTGTTCAACAAGGGTTTGTTCGAGGAACCTTTTACAACAGTCAACACTTTTGGTGTAGGTATTTGCTTTTGGTTTTGCACAATTCACCTTTTGTGAACTTTGGATGGCTATATCTCACTTCTTGTGCAAATCACTCATACGCCTTGTCTCTTGCTTTTTGACGTTAAAAATGACTTTTCTCTCAGTTTCTTTCACAAACAAGCCTAATTATTTTCCTTTGGATTGGCTTTGTCTGTTTTGTGAGTCTACTGCTCACTTGCCTTTATGAGACATTGCTCACGGCTTCTTTTTCTTTGGTTTTACTTGCACAAGTTTTGGTGTGGCTTTTGTGAAACGTTCTTTGAACAACACGGAAGAACACTAATGATATGAAAACTGTTTCACAAATTTAACAACCAAATATAGATGAAAGTTCAATGCAAGTTGAAGAAGTGTAAAGACAACAAGATGATAACAGGGTCGGCAATTTAACAGTGTAGGGATAAATATAGACAAAGTGATCCTAAGTAAGAACTTAAGTCCAATAAAGTCTTTAAACAATTGAATCAATCCCAAGTAAAGATAAACGTAAAGCCAACGTTAAAATTTGAAATCAAATCTTGTTTCTTACAAATTTACTTCACTTTTAACAAATCTCAAGTCAATAATGTTTCAATTAAAAGATTCAATCAAGTTTGTACCAAACAATGACTTAAGGTGTAACGGGGGTGGTAAAATCAAATTCAACAAGTTTAAACAAATAGCATTCAAAGATTTAATCAAGTTTAAACTAAATTGTTTCGGTTTTTTTTTAACGAAACACTTACAACTTAAATACTAACATATCACACTTAAACACATTTTAATCAAACACGCACAACTACAGCAACATGACTGATTTTGCATTTGTTTTATTTTATTTTTTTGTTTTTTTATAACTTAAACTAACCTATAAACAAAACGTTTTTTTGATTTTAGCTAAACTAACAAACGTACAGCACACATTAACACAAGCTTGATGATACTAGATGCAATTGTTTATGTATTCAACACAACAAACGTGTATCAACTAGAGACTAGGCAGCATACATAGCTAACTAAAACTACCCTTTTTTGTTCTTAGTTTTTGGTTTTGCTTGTGCTAAACTAAAAAACCAACTAAACACTTAAACTATGTTGTAAACTAGTCTAACCAAGCTAAATAAGGCAGCAAACAAAACGTTTAAAACAGATTGCACACAAGTACAAAAGAAAACAGAATTTTAACAACTTGATTACAACTTACTATCAACTAATCTATTTTTGTGTTCAAAGTTTTCTGTTTTAAGGACTTATCTAAACTACCATTTAAACTTCTAGATTAGGACCTAATGAACAAAATCTAAGCCAGATTGAACAAGTACAAGCTGGTTACACACGGTTCTAAACTTGAGCTACACAATCAGATTCTAACACACTTAAGTCTAGTCTAAGTTATTTTTGCGGGGGTTTTCGGTTTTGCCACTTAAAACTAAGTTACCAAACTATTGTAAACTATCTAATAAACACTTTAAAACATAAACTAACTACCTAAACTAACAGATTCTAAATGAACAACAAAACAGTTTAACAAACGGTTTTGGGCAGCATCATGCATATGCTAGTTTAAACAATGTAAACATGAATAGAAGACTAACCAAATCTCTGATACCAATTGATGAGCCAAATGAAGGCTAGAAAAACGTTCCTAGGACTTTGTCTTCTACTCCAAAATGATTTGAACCTCGACTATGGCAAAGAACATCCCAATGACACCCCTTGAACTGTAACCGTTTGTTCTTGGCTCAATTTATGCCAACACCTCTTCCTCTTTGGCATTCCAACACATCTAAAACCTCATTGAGACCCTAAGATGCTGTAAACCAAAAATGAAGTAAATACTAACAAGTTCTAGGCTATGAACTTGAAAGAAACCGTTAAGTGGTTTTAACTTCAACTAGAAAGTTGAGAACTCCTTAAAGGAAAAATCTGATTGAAATGTGTTTGAAATTGTGTTGTAATTGTGTTGTGTTTACAATCTGATTCCTATGCTATTTATACAAAACGAAATTACAAGAGTACAAGGTTTTAAAGTACAAAGTACAAGACTAAAAATAAGGTGCTTGTTTTTGAACAACTTTGGCTCCAAGAATCTGGTTGCTTGCCGTGCTCTCCATCCTGTTTTCCAGCCTTGTTCTTGATCAATTTGATTGGTTAATACATGGAGCAGCTTGCTTTGGAATGGCCTTTTGATTGGTTGCAAGTTGGCTTTGAATTTTCAAAGGATTTAACGTTTCTTCCATGCTTGATTTTCAGCCAAAGTTTTGATTGGATAATGTATTGAGCAGCTTGCTTAGAAATGCCTTTGATTGGTTGTATTTGAGGCTTTGAATATTCAACTCAATTATGCCTTCAACCAGCCGAATTCCTCATGGTTTTTGATTGGATCTTTTGTTGTGCAGCTTGCTTGCTTTCCTTCACTTGTTTTTGATTGGTTTGTACATTTGCAAGAGTCCTTCCTATTGGCTAATGATGTGAGCAGCTTGTTTCATCTTGTTTCAACGTGAAGAACAAATTCAGTTTTGACATGGTTGCTTGTCACCTCTTTGCTTGTAAGCTACTTGGTTATCTCCTCTTTGTCCTTGTTATGGGACCTGTGCGGGGCAGTGAGGTGTCATCATCAGTGTTTGTATCCACAAGGTTAGGCTGTAGCTCATCATTTTCAATGTAAAGCTCTCTTTGACCTATCTTCAAAGACACCAAGCAACAAACACAAGATACACAACATATATGACATGTCCTAAGGGTTAGTTAAGACTATAAGACATAAGAAGTAGCACTAGAGTGTGCGGAGTTAACAGTGATATGCCATGTCTTACAGAACTAGCATGTGACAATAAATGATACATGAAAATATGTTGCGTTGACCCCATTGTGGGCTCATCAGATACCCTATTCCTAGGTTGGATGACATGTTGGATATGTTGCATGGGTCTAGATGCTTTAGCAAAGTAGATCTTAAACAAGGTTATTTCCAAGTGAGAATTAGGGAAGGTGATGAATGGAAAACTACCTTTAAGACTAAATTTGGATTGTACGAATGGTTAGTTATGCCCTTTGGTTTAACCAACGCCCCTAGTACTTTCATGAGGTTAATGAATGAGGTCTTAAGGAAATTCATAGGGAAATTTGTAGTAGTTTACTTTGATGACATTCTTATCTACTCCAAAACCCTAAGAGAACATCTGATCCATCTTAGAGATGTTTTTGTCACCCTACAGAAAGAAAAGTTGTATGCTAATTTCAAGAAATGTTCTTTCTGTCTGGAGAAGGTTACATTCTTAGGATTTGTGATTAGTGCTGAAGGAATTGAAATGGACCAAGAGAAAGTTAAATCCATAACTGAGTGGCCAACCCCTAAGTCTGCTGAAGATGTTAGGAGTTTTCATGGATTAGCTAGCTTCTATAGACGTTTTGTGAAGGATTTCTCTACCATAGCTGCACCCTTGAATGAGTTAGTCAAGAAAGATGTAAGTTTTGAATGGGGAGAATCACAACAACAAGCCTTTGAGGAACTTAAGAAACGTCTAACTTCTGCACCTATCCTGAGATTGCCCAACTTTGATGAAATTGTTTGAAGTTGAATGTGATGCCAGTGGAGTTGGCATTGGAGCTGTATTGCATCAAGGTAACAAACATGTTGCCTACTTTAGTGAAAAATTGAAAGGAGCTTCCATAAATTATTCGACCTATGATAAAGAATTGTATGCCCTTGTCCGTTGTTTACAAACTTGGCAACATTATCTGCAACCTAAGGAATTTGTGATTCATACTGATCATGAGAGCCTTAAGTATCTAAAAGGTCAAGGAAAATTGAACAAAAGACATGCCAAATGGGTTGAATTCATTGAGCAATTCCCTTATGTGATCAAGTATAAGCAAGGAAAAGAAAATGTTGTTGCTGATGCATTATCTCGTCGCTATACTTTGATTACTAGTCTTTCATGTAATATGTTTGGTTTTGAGTCTATCAAAGAGATGTATCATTCTGATCATGACTTTAGTTCTATCTATCAAGCATGCATTGATTCACCTTTTGCTAAATATTACTTGCATGATGGTTATTTGTTTAAAGAACACAAGTTATGTGTACCAATGTGTTCATTAAGAGAGTTGTTGATAAAAGAAGCTCATGGAGGAGGTTTAATGGGTCATTTTGGCTCGTTAAAAACTTTGGAAACACTTAAGGAGCATTTCTTCTGGCCGCATATGAAAGCACATGTTGATAAGGTATGTGACCAATGTATTACTTGCAAACAAGCAAAATCTAGAACACAACCACATGGATTGTACACTCCCTTATCTGTTCCAAACTCACCTTGGACTGATCTTTCTATGGACTTTGTATTGGGATTGCCTCGATCTAAAACTGGTAAAGGTAGCATCTTTGTTGTTGTTGATAGATTTTCCAAAATGGCACATTTCATTGCATGTAAGAAAGTTGATGATGCTATTCATATTGCTGATTTGCTCTTTAAGGAGATTGTTAGATTGCATGGCATGCCACGTACAATTGTTAGTGATAGAGATACAAAGTTTCTAAGTCATTTTTCGTGTGTTTTGTGGAGTAAACTTGGTACTAAATTGTTATTTTCTACAACTGCTCACCCACAAACCGATGGTCAAACTGAAGTTGTTAATAGAACTTTGTCTCAACTGTTACGTGTTGTCATTCAAAAGAACTTAAAGAATTGGGAAGACTGCTTAGCTTATATTGAGTTTGCATACAATAGAGTTGTTCATAGTGGAACATTGCATTCTCCTTTTGAAGTTGTTTATGGCTTTAACCCTTTGTCCCCGCTTGATCTTGTTCCCATACCTGTTCATGAACGTATTAGTTTAGATGGTGAACGAAAAACAAAACTTGTGAAAGAATTGCATGAAAAGGTTAAGTCACAACTTGAAGCTAAGAATAAAGTGTATGCCAATAGGGCCAACAGGAATCGTAAAGTTGTTATATTTGAGCCTGGTGATCTTGTTTGGTTACACTTGAGGAAAGAAAGATTCCCTAAGGAAAGGGACTCAAAGTTGAAGCCAAGAGGCGATGGACCGTTCAAAGTGTTGAAACGGCTTGGTGATAATGCCTATGTTCTCGATCTTCCTGAAGAAAGGTATGGTCCTATCTCTAAAACTTTTAATGTTGCTGACCTTTCTCCATTTAGTATTGATTCAGATTCGAGGACGAATCCTTCTCAAGTGGGAGGGAATGATGAGCTACAGCCTAACCTTGTGGATACAAACACTGATGATGACACCTCACTGCCCCGCACAGATCCCATAACAAGGAGTATGGCTAAGAAGTTGTTGCATTGTGTTGAATTATTTCTTTATAGGCATGAAGAGGATGAACCAAGCAGAGATGATGTCCATTGGGTTTATATGATACAAGCTTTGATCTAGTTGTATCAAAAACATGTTGTACATATCTTTAGTTGTTCTTTTTAATATTGTTGGTTGGTTAACCTTGTTTTTGGATAGTTTGTGTTGTATTATTGCCTTGTCTTTCAGGTACACGTATTTAGCTTGAAAATGCAATTAGAACCTGAATTTTTGTCCAAGCAAGGAGGTGATAAGCAAGTAGCTTACAAGCAAGGAGGTGACAAGCACCCATGTCAAAATCTGAATTCTTCTCCACGCAAACAAGGATGTACAAGCTGCTCAAATCATGAACCAATTGGAAGAAGTCTTGCAAATGTTCAAACCAATCAAAACAAAGTTGAAGAAAAGCAAGCAAGCTGCACAAAGATTCATCCAATCAACTCCTTTGAAGAGGACGGCTGGTTTAAGCTTAATTGGTTTGAAAATTCAAAGCCTAACTTACAACCAATCAAAGGGAGTTCAAATCAAGCTGCTCAATGCATTATCCAATCAAAACTTTGGCTGAAAACAACCAAGGAAGAAACGGCAAGCAACCAGATTTCTTGGAACCAAAATTGTTCAAAAAGCAAGCATGTTATTCCTAGTCTTGTACTTTGTACTTTAAACTTTGTACCTTGTAATTTTCGTTTGTTATATGTAGCATAGGAAGCTGAATGTACAAACAACCACAATTTCAAACACATTTCAATCAGATTTTCCTTTAAGGAGTTCTCAACTTTCTAGTTGAAGTTAAACCCACTTAACGGTTTCTTTCAAGTTCATAGCCTAGAACTTGTTAAGTATTTACTTCATTTATGGTTTACAACATCTTAGGGTCTCAATGAGGTTTTAGATGTGTTGGAATGCCAAAGAGGAAGAGGTGTTGGCATAAATTGAGCCAAGAACAAACGGTTACAGTTCAAGGGGTGTCATTGGGATGTTCTTTGCCATAGCCGAGGTTCAAATCAGTTTGGAGTAGAAGACAAAGTCCTAGGAACGTTTTTCTAGCCTTCATTTGGCTCATCACACTAGTAGGGTCGTTCCCATGCCACACACCCGGCGTCATCCCCCAGAAGAAGTTCAGGATGAAAATCTAAGACCACCACACATCGAGCCAAGAAGGTTTGTCCCTCCACCGCAACCAAGGAGATACGCTCCAAGAAGGTACAATGATGATTACATTCCGTTTGAACAAGATGAGTATGAATTTGATGACCACCCTCCCCGTGGTCACCAAAGATGCCAAAACCCCCTTTTTCCCACAAGATGACGATTTTCTAAAAACAAAAATAAACATTCCAACGTTTTATGGTAAAAGTAATGCGGAGGAATATTTTGAGTGGGAAACAAAAATGGATCTGATCTTTTTTTGTACCAACTATAGCGAGTTGCAAAAGGTGAGATACGCTTCTATTGAGTTTTCCGGTTACGCATTGAATTGGTGGACAGATTTGTGCAGAAATAGAACTAAAACAAGACAACCTCCGATTGTCACTTGGGAAGAAATGAAATTTGAAATGAGACAACGATTCATCCCAAACAATTTTGAAAGTTCTATTTTTACAAGCTTGCAAAACTTAAGACAGGGTTCCAAAAGCGTAGACGAATTTTACAAAGAACTAGAAATCTTGTTGGAAAGGTCTAACTTGCAGGAACCTGAGGAAGACACTAAGGCTCGTTTCTTACATGGTCTAAACAGGGAGATTGCACAAATGGTTGAACTTAAACCTTACCTCGACCTAACGACCATGGTTCACATGGCTGAGAAGATTGAGCAACAACTCAAGGTACGTAGTTCCTCCAACTTCAATTCCACTTATCGTACTAATCAAACTTCTTTAAGGTTTTCAAGCAAGCCTTCAGGCAATGGAAGATCACGGCGTACAGGAGGCCAAACACATGAACAAAGCACGTCACAAAGGTTTGACAACCGTGTGCAAGGCACACAAAAGCGAGACGGCCGACCCCAACAAAAAGCTCCTACAGGGAATGCTTCTGAACTCTCCAATAGGTTTAGGGACATTAAATGCTATAAATGTCAAGTTCGTGGCCACATAGGAAAAGAGTGTCCTAATGCTAAACGAATCATGTTAATTGAGGAAACTAATGAATACGTGACTTAGTCCGAGCATGAAAATGAATCTGAGCATGATAATGAAACTGAATTTGAAGAGCATCTAGGCGCACTAGATGATTATGACACTAAGGAATTTCTTATTGTGCGTAGAGCTTTGAATGCATATCCAAAATTAGATGATTTTAGTGATGATACTGCGCATGATTCTTATGATGATGATGCTGAAATTTCAATTGATACACATGTTGTTCATGATCATAAAGTTGATGTACCAAATGAACATGACTTACATGATAAGCTTCTTGAATTGCATGATCCTAAATTGTCTAAATCTTGTTTGACCGAATCTGATTCTAGTAATGATGTTGTTTTGCACTCTAAAGTGTGTGAACTTGACAAGAAATTGCGTGTTTGTTTCCATGATGATGTTGAAGTTGAACATGAATGTGTCAAGTTCTTAGAACGTAATTCTGACATTCGTAAGAGAATTCTAGCACAAAAAGAATCTAACTTTGAGATCCTTACAAAAGTAGAAGAACAAAAGGTGCGCAGAATAGACATCCTTAATAAATTGCAGGGTCTTAGGAGACTTGTTGATGTTTATCATGTTCATATGCATGAGACTGACTTGCTTGCTAAAAATGCTGAGCTTGAATCTAAAGTTGTTTGTGCTACACATGATTCACATGATTTGCTTGAGTTACATGCTGATTTACTAGATGATTTGATTGACATGTCAAGTGAGAATAGTGATATTTTAGGTCCTAAACATGATAACGTTGAGCGGCATGAATGGATTGTCTATAATTATCCTTTGTTTGAGTATCTTGAAAGTGACATTCCATATGATAGTGCTGAGACTTCTAATTTGCGTGCGTATGAATCTAAAATTCCACTTGACGTTACGTTGCAAACTGATTTTCTGGATGATAATCTGCATGTTAGTGCTGATTTATGCTTTGTTAAGCACGATAGCTCAAATACATCTGATTTGGAAGTTCTGAGTAGCATACAAGCTATGCTGTTTATTCCTCAGGTGTTACTTTCTCTTTCATGCATGAGAAATCTTATGAGAGGAGTTTTCTACCTATCTTGTTAGTGCATCCTAACCCCATTAGAAAAAGGTGCTTGTTGCTAAGTGTTCATGTAGAAATGTTTGTGTTTTTGTCGACATGCTTCTTCCTTCAGTTAGTTGTTCATCCCAAGCATGGTAAACTCAAATTACGCATGTTCATTATATTTTATTCTCTTAGGTCTGTGTCTTTGTATATTGTGAGTTTTTGTTGAAGTATCCCTCTTATACATTTGACTGTTTAGATTCAAGGTCGAATCTTCTTGAGGAGGGGGGGATTGATGAGGATCAGGGATCCCATCAGAAGGTCATGGGTCCTATGACAAGAAGGAGTGCTAGAGAACTTGGTCATCAAGTTGGAACCTTCTTGTACAAACATGTTCAAGATGAACCTAAGGTTCATTGTGTTCACTTCATTGAACCTACACTGTGAACGTGTATGTGTGCATATATGTGAGTATTCTTTGTTTTGAATTTAGTCTAGTTTTCTTGTGATCCTTGTTTTATGTGCTTGCTTTGTAGGTAAATTATGTACATGGAAGTTCCAAGCCAAAGGGAGGTCTGAAATGCATTTTAGTCGTGTGTGTTCAAAAAGGGAGACAAAAAGAATTTTGTTTAGAGAAGAATGTTTGTCTCCACAATGACAAGTTCAATTGTGTCCAAGATGGAATTCCTTTTCAAAATCTAGGTCAAATTATCTCCAAAAGGGGCGGCCACTTGGAAGTTCAAAAGTGGAGATCAAATTCAAACTTGAAGACAAACTTGAATTCAAATTCAACCATGATTTGAATTTCAAGTTTCAACCAATTTGAGTCTTAAAATTCAAGAAGTTCTCAGCCACAATCTTTACCCATTCACACGCCAACTTGGAGATCAAGGGAGGATAAGTCAACAATTCAAAGTTGAATCAAATTTGAATTCAAATTCAAACTCAATTTGAATTCAATGTTCAACCAACCTTTGAATTCAACCTTTCAGCCACCTTGAAGCCATCCACACGCCATTCTTGAAGCAAGGAGGAGATGAGATGACAATTCAAAGTTGAATCCAAGTTTGAATTCAAATTCAAAATCAATTTGAATTCAATCTTCAACCAACCTTTGAGTTCAATTCCAACCACTTCATCAACATCAAATCAAGTCTGCAACACCTCCATTAATCATCATACATGGCTGGATAAGGAGAAGATGGCATCTTACAAGCATTTCAAGTTTTAGCTAGAATTGTCTTAGTTTTGAATTTCAGGCAAATTTCAAATTTAAACATTTGTTAGTTAGCTTTATTTAAGATAATCTAGACATTTGAAGGCTGAAAGGGGACGGTTTCTAGGCTATAAATAAGGCCCTTGGGGCGTGTAGAAAGGAGCTTTTGGATGAATAAAAATTCTTGATATTTTCTCCTATTCTTGTGAGACTTTGTTTTCTTGGTTTTGCATTAAAAACCTAAGTTAATATCCTTCAAAGTTGAGCATTTTGAAGGTGTTGCCATTGCTTAAAGGTGCCGTCCAGGAGGGCCATTGTGGTTTGTCTGATCAACGACCATCTTGAAGTGTTGGTTTTTACTCGTTGAACCAATCGTTTGTTTCACTAAGGAAGCAAAGGGAAGTCTTCTTCCTTGTGTCTAATCCTTTGTGATGGACGTTTAGAAGGTGGAATTGTTGGAGCCCACATATTGCACGCATCAAAAATACACCTAACAGCCGAGAGCTACTTTCAAGCTTTGCTTTGTTTTGCTTTGAATCAAGCTTTGACTCCCTTCAAGAATTGAACAATATTTATTGTATACTTCATATACTTAGGAGGGATATCATTTAGGAGGGTTAATTCTTGCCTAAATGAGTTGAAATTGCTTGTGGAAGTGTGTTCGTCTACTTGACGAAAGACAAACTGTTTGGATGAGAAGCTTGGTGGACTTGGATCTGTTTTGCTTCATCCCTCCATTGTTCTAGGCTGTTTTGGAGTCAAGGGAAGGTCCTCCTTCGTGTTCAAATGTGCATCAAGTGGTATCAGAGCGAAAGTTACACTTTACCTCCCTCTATCCTGAAATTCTGCATGATTTTTCTTTATACTTCTTTTTGTTGTCTAAAGTATCATTCAATCTACCCTTAAGGAGATTGAATATCATTGTTGTTTCATACATTAATGATGCGTGCAAGACGTGGGCTCCAATAATTCCACCTTCCAAACATCCTTCACAAAGAGTTAGGCATAAGGAAGAAGACTTCCCCTTTCTTCCTTAGTGATAAAAACCTGTGGATCAAATGAGCAGACCAACACTTCAAGATGGTCGTTGATCAGGAAAACCAATATGGCCCTCCTGGACGGCACCTTTTAGCAATGGCAACATCTTCAAAATGCTCAACTTTGAAGGATCTTAACTTAGGTTTTTAATGCAAAACCAAGAAAACAAAGTCTCACACAAAGTGAAGAAAATATCAAGGATTTTATTTCATCAAAGGTTGCTCCTAACATTCGGCCAAAAGGCCCTATTTATAGACTAGAAAACGTGGTCCTTAAGCCTTAGAATGGCTAGAAATTATTTCAAATAATGCTAGCTACTAAATGCTTAAATTTAAAATCTGGTGGAAATTCAAACCAAGATAAATTCTAGCTAAAACTTGAATTTGCTTGTAGAATGCTAACTCCTCTCTTCCAGCCGTGTATGATGACTAAATGGAGGTGTTTGAGACCTGATTTGATGATGATAAAGTGGTTGGAGTTGAATTCAAAGGTTGGTTGAAGTGTGAATTCGAATTGAGTTTGAATTTGAATTCAAATTTGGGTTCAACCTTGAATTGTGATCTCATCTCCTCCTTGCTTCAAGAATGGAGTGTAGATGGCTTCAAGAAGGCTAAGATGCTGAATTTAAATGTTGGTTGAAGTTTGAATTCAAATTGAATTTGAATTTGAATTCAAATTTGGGTTCAACTTTGAATTGTGATCTCATCTCCTCCTTGCTTCAAGAATGGCGTGTAGACGGACCAAGATAAGGCTGAGAACTTCTTGAAATTTAAGTCTCCAATTGGTTGAAACTATAATTGAAATCATGGTTGAATCCAAATTCAAGTTTAGCTTGAATTTAAATTCAATTTGATCATCATCCTTTTGCTTCAAGAATGGCCGTCCCTCTTTTGAAATTTTGAGATGATTTTGAGTTCAATTTTGAAAAGAGGATTCCATCTTGGACATATTTGAATTTGTCTTTGTAGAGACAAACATTCTCTTCAAGACAATCATTCCTTTTGTTTTCCTTTTTGTAGCACACGCCTATAAGGCCATTTTGGGCTTCCATTTGGCTTGGAAATTTCATGTACCTAATTTACCTACAAAGAAAATACATAAAACAAAGATCACAAGAAAACAAGACAAAGATTCAAAAAAAAGAACGTACACACGCATGCTTATACACGCTCAAGGTGAAGGTTCAATGAAATGAACCTAAGGAATCTTAGGTTCATCTTGAACATGCTTGTACAAGAAGGTGGCAACTTGATGACAAAGTTCTCTTGCCCTCCTTCTTGTCATAGGGCCCTTGAGCTCTTGATGGGATCTTTGATCCTCATCGGACCCTTGGTCCTCATCAATCCCCCCTCCTCAAAAGGATTTGTCCTCGAATCAAAAAGGTCATCAGTGAAAGAGGTGAGGTCAGCAACATTAAAAGTAGGCGAAATTTAACCATACCTTTCAGGAAGATCAAGGATGTATGCATTGTCACATATGCGTTTCAAAACTTTGAAAGGTCTATCTCCTCGAGGTAACAGTTTTGACTCTCTCATTGGGAAATCTTTCTTTGCGCAAATGTAACCACACTAAATCTCCATGTTTAAACACAACTCGTTTTCGATGTTTGTTAGCTCGTCTTTCATAAGCTTTGTTTTTCTTTTCAAGTTGTGTTTTAACTTGTTCATGCAGTTTCTTTATCTTTTCTGCTTTTTGTTTACCATCAAGACTTGAACGTTCATGCACAGGAATAGGGATCAAATCAAGGGGAGACAAGGGGTTAAAGCCATACATGATTTCAAATGGACTATGCAAGGTACCGTGATGGACACTCTTATTGTATGCGAATTCGATATATGATAAGCAATCTTCCCAATGTTTAATATGTTTTTGCAAAATGGCACGCAAAAGTTGGAAAAGAGTACGATTAACGACTTCAGTTTGTCCATCAGTTTGTGGGTATGCAGTGGTTGAAAACAACAATTGTGTACCAAGTTTAGCCCAAAAACACGCCAAAAAGTGACTCAAAAATTTCGTATCTCTATCACTTACAATTGTACGTGGCATGCCATGCAATCTCACAATTTCTTTGAAGAACAAATCAGTAACATATGTGGCGTCATCAACTTTCCTACATGCAATGAAATGTGCCATTTTTGAAAATCTATCAACCACAACATAAATACTATCGTGCCCTCCTCGAGACCTAGGAAGTCCTAAAACAAAGTCCATGGAAATGTCAATCCAAGGGGAATCAGGGACGGGTAAAGGCGTGTAAAGGCCATGTGGTTGGGACTTGGATTTGGCTTGTTTGTAAGTGATACAACTACCACACAACCTCTCGACGTCTACTACCAATAGAAATGTTCCTTAAGAGTTTCAAGGGTTTTGAACACTCTGAAATGACCCATTAAACCTCTCCCATGGGCTTTCTAGTCAATGCTTCTCGTAGGGATGATTGGGGAACACACAACTTATGTTCTTTGAAAAGATAACCCTCATGTATGTAAAATTTTCCAAATGGTGCGTCTTTACAAGCCTCAAAAATGGTGCCAAAGTCATGGTCAGTTGGGTACAATTCCTTAAGTGATTCAAATCCTAAGAAGCGTGAGGATAATGTAGTCACTAAAGTGTATCTCCTAGAGAGGGCATAATCAACTATATTGTCCTTTTCTTGTTTGTACTTAATCACGTAAGGAAATTGTTCTATGTACTCTACCCATTTGGCATGTCTCTTGTTCAACTTTCCTTGCCCTTTATGATACATAAGGCTTTCGTGGTCAGTGTGGATCACAAACTCTTTAGGTTGAAGATAGTGTTACCAAGTTTGTAGGGATCTCACAAGGGCATAAAGTTCCTTATCATAAGTAGAGTAATTCAATGTAGCGCCTTTCAACTTCTCACTAAAATAGGCTATGGGTTTCTTACCTTGGGTCAAAACTACGTCCATACACTCCACTTGCATCACACTCGATTTCAAATGTCGTGTCAAAATTTGGCAGCCTAAGTATGGGTGCAGTGGTTAGCCTATGTTTAAGTTCATCAAATGCCTGTTGTTGTGGTTCTTCCCACCTAAAAGGCACATCATTTTTTACAATTTCATTTAGGGGTGCAGCTATGGAAGAAAAGTCTTTGACAAATCGTCTATAAAAACTTGCAAATCCATGGAAACTGCGAACTTCCCCTACAGTCTTAGGTATAGGCCACTCCACAATTGACCTAACCTTTTCCTCATCCATCTCTACTCCCTCAGCGAAATGACAAAGCCTAGGAAAACTACGCGTACCAAACAAAAAGAGCACTTGGCGTAAAGTTGTTCTTGCTTAAGCTTGTCAAAAATGGCCCTAATGTGGTCAAGATGATCTTCTATAGTTTGGGAATAGATTAGGATATCATCGAAATAAACAACAACAAATCGTCCTATGAACGCACGTAAGACTTCATTCATTAGCCTCATAAAGGTGCTAGGGGCGTTGGTGAGCCCGAAGGGCATCACTAACCACTCATAGAGCCCAAACTTGGTTTTGAATGCAGTCTTCCATTCGTCCCCTTCTCTAATGCGTACCTGGAAGTACCCTTGCTTAAGGTCGATTTTGGTGAAGAATTTAGATCCGTGCAACATATCCAACATATCATCCAGCCTAGGTATGGGGTACCTATACTTGACGGTAATTTTGTTTATGGCACGGCCACCAGTACACATTCTCCAAGTTCCATCCTTTTTGGGTACTAAAATGACGGGGACGACTGATGGGCTTAGGTTCTCTCGGACTTGTCCACTTGCTAGGAGCTCCTTTACTTGCCTTTGCATTTCCTTGGTTTCTTCGGGGTTGGCTCGATAGGCTGGGCGATTTGGTAACACAGCTCCTGGGACAAAATCGATTTGGTGTTCTATTCCCCTAATAGGTGGTAAACTGGATAGTGGTTCGGTGGGAAATAGAACTTCGTATTCTTGGATAAGCAACTGAGGTAGGCAAGTTGGGTGGAAGTTCTTCTAGGGAAAGGTGACACGCATTAGGTATGAGAATGAGGACTGTTTGGTGGCTATAAAGGGCTCGTGTGACCTCTCTTTTCTTTGCAAAATACCCACACTTCCAAACGTCCTTTACAAAGGGTTAGGCACAAAGAAGAAGACCTCCCCTTGCTTCCTTAGTGATAAAAATGTGTGGATCAAATGAGCAAGACCAACACTTCAAGATGCTCGTTGATCAAGCAAACCAATATGGCCCTCCTGGACGGAACCTTCTAGCAATGGCAACACCTTCAAAATGCTCAACTTTGAAGGATCTTAAATTAGGTTTTTAATGCAAAACCAAGAAAACAAAGTCTAACACAAAGTGAAGAAAATATCAAGGATTTTATTTCATCAAAGGTTGCTCCTAACATTCGGCCAAAAGGCCATATTTATAGACTAGAAAACGTGCTCCTTAAGCCTTATAATGGCTAGAAATTATTTCAAATAATGCTAAACTACTAAATGCTTAAATTTAAAATCTGGTCGAAATTCAAACCAAGATAAATTCTAGTTAAAACTTGAATTTGCTTGTAGAATGCTAACTCCTCCCTTCAGCCGTATATGATGACTAAATGGATGTTTTTGAGACCTGATTTGATGATGATAAAGTGGTTGGAGTTGAATTCAAAGGTTGGTTGAAGTTTGAATTCGAATTGAGTTTGAATTTGAATTCAAATTTGGGTTCAACCTTGAATTGTGATCTCATCTCCTCCTTGCTTCAAGAATGGTGTGTAGATGGCTTCAAGAAGGCTAAGATGCTGAATTTAAATGCTGGTTGAAGTTTGAATTCAAATTGAATTTGAATTTGAATTCAAATTTGGGTTCAACTTTGAATTGTGATCTCATCTCCTCCTTGCTTCAAGAATGGCGTGTAGACGGACCAAGATAAGGCTGAGAACTTCTTGAAATTTAAGTCTCCAATTGGTTGAAACTATAATTGAAATCATGGTTGAATCTAAATTCAAGTTTAGCTTGAATTTAAATTCAATTTGATCATCATCCTTTTGCTTCAAGAATGGCCGTCCCTCTTTTGAAATTTTGAGATGATTTTGAGTTCAATTTTGAAAAGAGGATTCCATCTTGGACATATTTGAATTTGTCTTTGTGGAGACAAACATTCTCTTCAAGACAATCATTCCTTTTGTCTTCCTTTTTGTAGCACACACCTATAAGGCCATTTTGGCTTCCATTTGGCTTGGAAATTTCATGTACCTAATTTACCTACAAAGAAAATACATAAAACAAAGATCACAAGAAAACAAGACAAATATTCAAAAACAAAGAACGTACACACGCATGCTTATACACGCTCAAGGTGAAGGTTCAATGAAATGAACCCAAGGAATCTTAGGTTCATCTTGAACATGCTTGTACAAGAAGGTGGCAACTTGATGACAAAGTTCTCTTGCCCTCCTTCTTGTCATAGGGCCCTTGAGCTCTTGATGGGATCTTTGATCCTCATCGGACCCTTGATCCTCATCAATTAAGTTGTCTCATTCCTTAAGTGAGAAAATCATCAAGAAAACAATCGGTGTTTTGATTCTGGAAGTAGAAACCGAGGGTGAGCACTTGTTCATCATTCTTTGTTACAACTACAAGGTCCAAAACAAGTGTTTTTTCATTTCCTTAGCCTATAGAAGTTTGTTGTCTTGATTCTCATTTGTGCCATAAACTCAAAAACAAAAACAAAGATCTGTTTTTCTTGATTCCACCATTGCATCATACAAGTTGAACAAGCTGAACCGTTTGAGGAAAGAAAGGATAAAGACGGCTGGTTTAGGTTGGATTTCAAATTCATGGCATGTTTACACTTTCATGGATTTAGGATCTTTTGATTAGTTGTTATTTTCAGACACATTCATATTCAGTTGAAAGCTAAAAGAACTCCCAAAGTTTTATTATCATCTTGTTGTAATCGAAGATCTTAGCTTGCATCAACACTTTGTGTATACTTGTTTGTAATTGTGAATTTCATTGCATATTGAGCGTTCAAGGCTGCCTAACCATATTGTTCCAAAAGGAGGCTAAGTTATGTGCACTTTGAGCCAAGAACCGAGAGTTACAAACAAAAGAAGGCGAAACAGAAACATCCTATCTATACATATGCCTAGCTGAAAGTTATACCAAGTTTTACCAAGAAGCCAAAACAAAAGAAAAATCATTCCTTCTTAAATCAGTTCCAAAAGGAAGATTAGCAAAATTATTATTAAGAAAGGGTCCTTAAACCTCACTGATATATTTGCTCCAAGGAGAACCAAAAACATACTTTGAACACTTGGTTGCATCTATCTTCACTTATTACATCCATTTGAGAGTCATAAAAGGCTTAAAGTAAGTAAAGGATTGCCCCGAGCAACCCTTAGTTTGCTTGAATCAGCATGTCACATACTTGTTAGTTTCTAACTCTTTCTTGAATCCTAGATAGTATCAAATCATTGCATCTTAAGTGGAGGACGTGTGGAAGCGGTTTGAAGGATTTGAGGAGTACTTGGATACATTATCCCCTGATTAAGCCAAGATTCTACCAAGAAAAGCCAAAATAGGATTGAAAGAACTTATACACCAGAGATAGAGAGGAAACAGTTGCTTTAAACTAACATAACAAACTCTCTTCTATCTTTCTGTTTGTGTTGTTTTCTTAATCATTTTCAGGAACAATGGTTGAATCACATAGAAAGGAGCAAACCCGTCCTACTACCCCTACCATGCCACAAGGTCCTATGACTATGGAGACATTGCACCAAATGATGTCCATCCTGGTCTATGCATTTGGATGCATGAAGAGTGACATTGAAGATTTTAAACACAATGCTGGTCAAAGCAACGGAGAAAGCGGCATTCAAGAAAGGAGAGGACAACCAAGCATGCACTTGAATGAAGGAACATCCTATGGACGTGAAACATGGCAAGAGAGCCGAGGGAACCATCCTCAAAGAGGGCGTGGACCAAATGGTGGCCGTAGGAACATACCCTTTGAAGAAAGATTTGATGATCCCCCTGAATACAATGACCACTTTCAAGAAGAAAGGTATCATAACCCCATGTATGAAAGGAATGAACGTCCTAAAGAGGTGTTTATTACAAGCAAACTGAATATACCTTCCTTCCAAGGTAAAAGTGATGCTGATACTTACAATGGGAATTAAAAGTAGATCACATGAATTCTTGCACTAACTATTTTGAGTTGGCCAAAGTTTGATATACCACATTTGAGTTTGTAGATTATGCCTTGAATTAGTGGAAACATCTGCAAAATACAAGGAGAAGGACAAGGCAATCACCTATTATCACTTGGGAAGAACTGAAACAACAAATGAGGAAGAGATTCATCCCCCAATAATAAAAACGCACACACATATGCAAGATTGGCTTAACGTCTTTGTTTTCAAGTAAATGAACCCAATGTTTGTTTGGCTCATCTTGCACGTGCCTAAACAAGAAGCTTGCAACATCAAGATCAAGTTATTTAGATTTGCTTCTTGTTATAAGATCGGTGACATTATAATGGAATCCTTAATTGGCATCACATGTGGCCTTTTCCTTGGCATCTAAAACATTGAATATCTATATTCCTAGTAGTTGGATTAGAAGCATTACCTTCCACGGCCCTTTGCTTACCTTTGTCCACGATTGGTAGTGCTTGTTGTGGGCGTCCTTGTGTTGGTTGTGTCCTTCCTTGTATAGTTTGTTGGCCACTGTTTTGGTAAGAGTTTTGCCAGGCTTCAATTCACTTGTTGACCTAGGCTTCATTCTTGCACTAGAATTAGTGTTAGCTTTAAAACCAAAAGAAGAGACGGGGGATTTTACCTTGAGTTGGCGTTCAATCTTCTCTGCCAAATGCACGAATGATGACAAATCTGCATGGTACCCTATCTCAACTTTGTTAGCTACTTCCCTATTTAGTCCAGCTAAGAATCTTGCCATTGTGGTTTACTGGGTTCTTCTATGTTGGCCCTATCCGATTCCTTAAAGTATTCATCTACACTTCGGGTTCTTTGGATATGGCTTTGTGGCTTTTGGTAATTGTCTCTCTCTTAATGTTGGGAGTGAATCTTTTCCTCATTTCTCATTTTAACTCATACCAAGAAGAGATGATTGGCTCACGGGCTCTCCTTCTAAGGTTTTGGTTTTGATCCCAGCACACCAAAGATACTCCACAAATTCCATTACTGTGTAACAAACCTTACTCCATTCCGAGTAGTTCGTACAATCATATATAAGATCAACTTTTTTCTCCTACTCCCAATAGGCTTCAGGGTAACTTCTGCCCTAGAATGTGGGAGTGTTCATTTTAGTCTTAAGGAATTCCTCTTCTTGTTGGTTAGGTCCATGTATCCTACGGTTTTGAGGGGTATGGTGGGGTTCTTCATTGTATTCAAGGTAGTCATATATAGGTTCTTCTTCTAGGTTCAAGGGTTACCTGGCTATAGACCTCTTGCCTTTCAGAATGTTCTCTCCTACCTTGGTTTGAACTCTCCCCTTTGGTGGGTTGATCAGTTGACCGCTTCTTAAGATCCTCAATATCACTTTTCAATATTTCATTATCATTCATTATATTCTTTAACACGTGCACAATTTGTGCCATGTTTGGTTCCATTATTTCCTCCTCCCAGGGTCAGCTGGATAGTGTTTGTGGTGTTCTTTCCATTGTGAGCTGAAATGAAACAAGCAAACAAAGAAGAAAAAAACAAACACAGGCAAAAGAGGCCTGTTACGTTAGTTAAACAAAAACAGTGAGTTCTCCCTCTCTCTTTTTGTGGTTTCACAATTCCTTGTGTTTCCTTGACAATCTGAAGCTAGGAACAGCCGAAACGACAACCAAGTGAACAACACTCTCAGAATCTGAAATCTTGCAAACCAAACTTCAAATTTCAGCTTGTAACTCCTTTACTCCAAATAGCCACAAATCCAGATATGTTAAACAGCAACCTTGGACTACTCTAGGAATCAAAGAAGGTAGAAACCGAAAATGATGTCAAAGGCAGACTTAAGAAAAGCTAAGGTGTTGCTCAAGGCAATCCTTATTTACCTTAAGCCTTATGCAATTCAAATGAAAGAATGAACTAAAGTCGAAGCAAACAAGTGGTCAAGGGTCTTTTAGGATTTGTTTGCCTTCTTTTTGTAAATAAGAAATGTTTCTTGTCTTGCACTTGATACGGTTTTGTTTGCAAGTTTTCTTTGTAGACCTGTTGCCTTTTTCTTTTGAACTTTGGTGTGAGTTTGGCTTTTCAAACTGAAGTTTCTTTTTGCTCAGAATTGGTACAAGGCCATATGCATACACAAGCTATTTTGGCCATTTTTTTTGTAGGATATGAACTTGGCAAAGGTAGCTTAGCTAGCTTTGTTCAAGATGAACAAAGTATAGCCTTCGCTTGATGAAAAATGGCTACGCGAATCTGAACACAAGGCCACTAAGTTCAATCAAACAAGCAAGTAAATATACACAAAATCTTTAAAGCAAGCTAAGAGCTTCGATACAACAAGAATGTAGACATTGGTAGCAATATAAGCAAATGGGTTGCAATATAAGTATAGATGAAGCATGTGGTATTAACCGTATAATTCCAATCCAAAGTAATTGCAAACATTCAGCCAACATTGAAGCATGTGGTATTAACCGTATAATTCCTTTTAATTCCAAGGTTTTTGTCACGTCTTAATTGTCCAATGTCACGTCTTATTTGTCTAATAGTCCTCCAAATGAGATGTTAAACGTTCATCCAACATTGAAGCATTTGTCAACCAACCTTTCTTCTCCAAGTTGTACGGTAAGCTTATAAGTTTGAACACATTTAACAACTTTGTAACTTAAGAGAGGCACACAGCTGAAATCAAAGAGAAACAGAATTTTTTTTAGCTTTATAACATGAAAAACAAACAAGAAGACACAAATTATAGGAGTAAATGGGAAATACAAACTGTTTTTGGTTTGTTTTTAATTAATGACACAAAGAAAGTAAAGCAAGCCACGACTTTGGAATAAAAACGTAAAAAACAGAATTTTTTTGTAGTTTTTGGATTTAATGACAAGGAATAATGAAAATAAGACTCAACAAAGATATTCAACCTTCTTACGGGTAGATTGAATGACTATAGAGAGGAGAAGAAGAGAAAAAACAAAGTTGACACAAAATAAAATGGATACGTGACTTAAAGAGGAACCTGGGCTCTGATACCAATTGATACCGGACTCCGTATAGGCTGGATCTTTATTTAACTCTCAAGGATCTCCTTCCTCAAGATGGTTTAGGAACAAAGAGCTTACAGCTCCCCTTGCTTCGATTTTAACGAAGAATCACCCAGTTTTGAACAAACTCGTCTAAAAGGATCAATACATATTCAATAGTTTTGAACATGGTTGTTTCCCCTCTTAGTGAGCACTCTCCACAAGATTGTTCAAGCCTTGATTGAGCCTAGCTTTGATTCTAAGAAGAAATCAAGAAAACAACAAAGGTTTCTCAAAGAAACTTGTTTGAAATTTTGATATCAAAGTGGTGAGATTTTACAAAGGGTTTGAGCTTATTTATAGCCTAAACTACACATTAAAATATAGTTTCTAACCTGACTATTAGCCAATGAAAACAATGGCTCAAAAGTAGAAGAAAACTATGCTTGCAAGAAAAAGAAACATTCAACTTTTTTTTCTCGACAGAATTGTGCAGTACTTTTGCAACTCAGTTTGAGGTCTTGTTTCTGATTGGACAAAAAAATCGTCTTCTTGAAGTTGTAGGCAATTAAAAGAACTCCAATTTTGGCTTTTGAATCATCCGATTTAGAGCTGGGGTGAAGGAGATATGACGTGTTGAAGTTTCAACTGCTTCCAGATGTGTACCTTTGAAGCAGGCTGCTGATTCAGCAGCTTCACTTCATGCCATTTTTTGAGCTTGATAATGAACAAATCTGAGAATGTGTAAAACACCAAAGTTGTAGTTAATCTTTTATCTTGAAGCTCCAACAAGAACCAAGGGAATCCAGGTTGTGGTTGAGGAGATTGGACAAAATACAAACGCTTCGCCAGCCTGGCCTGGTCCATCTATTTTAGCTTTGTGTTTGTTTCATGCTATGGCTTCATTCTTCCTTCAATTGACCTGTAATAACCTTGTACAAACAATAACAAGACATACACAAGATATGTAGCATGTCTTAGGCTTGCCTAATACACAGTTAAGTACAACCATTACAAGATACACCCTGAACCATTTCAAAACGTTACAAATAATGTAAATAACATGTACTAAGGTGGGGTACGACTTGTATACTTCTATGGATCTCATCAGTAGAGCAATCATAAGATTACTCTAAAGTATAAATGCCCTATTCCTAGGTTGGATGACATGCTGGATATGTTACACGGGTCTAGATACTTTACCAAAGTAGATTTTAAGCAAGGGTACTTCCAAGTGAGGATTAGAGACAGAGATGAATGGAAGACTGCCTTCAAGACTAAGTTTGGATTGTATGAGTGGTTAGTCATGCCTTTTGGCCTAACTAATGCACCTAGTACCTTTATGAAGTTGATGAATAAGGTCTTAAGGAAGTTCATTCGGAAATTTGTCGTAGTGTACTTTAACGACATCCTTATCTACTCCAAATCCATAAGTGAACACCTTATCCACTTGAGGGCTGTATTTGAAACTTTGCAAAAGGAACAACTCTATGCCAATCTTAAGAAATGTTCATTCTGCTTAGAGAAAGTCGTGTTCCTAGGTTCCATGGCCTAGCAAGTTTCTATATGTGTTTTGTCAAAGATTTCTCTACCATTGCAGCACCACTAAATGACTTAGTCAAAAAGGATGTAAGTTTTCAATAGGGAGAATCCCAACAATGAGCCTTTGCTGAACTTAAGCAAAAACTAACCACAGCACCCATCTTAAGATTGCCCAACTTTGAAGAAACCTTTGAAGTAGAATGTGATGCCAGTAGAGTTGGCATTGGAGCTGTTTTGAACCAAGGAAAGAAGCCCATAGCTTACTTTAGTGAAAAGTTAAAAGGAGCTGCATTGAACTATTCAACTTATGACAAGGAAGCTCGATTAGGATGGCACCATTTGAGACGTTGTATGGGCAGAAGTGTCGGTGACCGCTATATTGGGACGAGGTCAGAGAAAGAGCTATTACCGAGCCAGTGATGAGGAAAACAAGAAAGGACCTTCCTTTAACTCCTTACACAGCTAGAACACGAACGCACAAGCTCGCTAAGAAGACCTTGCAACAAACTAGTTCTGTTTTGCTTGTGTGATGAATAATGGCTAACAAATGGCTTCAACTCATCTAGGCAAGCCTCGACCCTCCCAAATGATATTCACTCCAAGTATATGATAAGCCTACAAACAAGGTTGTTCAAGCCTTGAAGAGATCCAAAAGCCCTTGAATCAAAGGTCAAACACACGACAAATTCTTGGAGAGGAAAAGAAACTGGTCTCGGCAGAATATATAAACTGAATTTTTCTTCTTTTTTTCTATCTCTAAGACTTTGTCTTGTGTTTAACCCCTATACAACAAGGAGGGCTAGAGAACTTGGGCATCAAGTTGGAACCTTCTTGTGTAGGCATGTGCAAGATGAACCTTAGGTTCATTGGGTTCACCTTATTGAACTTACAATATGTACATTAGGTACCTTGCGTGTGTGAGTTTGTTTTTATTTTGATTTTTTGTCTTGTTTTTTCTTGTGATCCTTGTTTCTATGTGTTTGCCTTGTAAGAAAATAGGTACATGCTAAATTTCAAGACAAACGGAGTTCTAGAAAGAGTTTTACAGGCATGTTCCCTAAGAGGAGACAAAAGCAATGTTGGCAATTTGGAGGTCAAAGCGAATGTTTTTGAAGATGAGGTTTAAAGGGCATGATCTAGAGAATGTTTAGAGCAACCTTTGTCCAGAGAATGTTTGTCCCCCAAGGAATGTTTGTCTCAAGAGAATGTTCTGTCCAAAGGAACGTTTGTCTTGAAGAATGTTGTCCCAAGGGAATATTCTATCCAAAGGAATGTTTTGAGGAATTGTGGCATCTCAATTTCGGCCTCTTTTTGAAGACAAGATAGGATGCAATCTCAAGTTTAAATTAAAGCCAAATTCATCCTACCACATGCACAAAGGGGCCGGCCAACACATCATCAAACTCAAAGAAACAATTCAACATCATCATACACGGCCAAATTCAAGAATAAAGGATGAGATTGCAACTCAAAATTGAAACCAAACTTGAATTCAAATTCAAACTCAATTTGAATTCAAAGTTCTCCCAAACTTTGAATTCAATTTCAACAACATCCTAATCATCAAATCAGCTCTCCAAGACCTCATTGGCTGCTCCAAACACGGTTGGATCAAGGAGAAATCGGCTTCCATGCACACAACCGATTTAGCAAGATTTTTTGTTCTAGTTTTTGAATTTAAAAAATTATCAACTTTCAAATTCATTTCAAATATTTGCTAGGTAGTTTTTGGAGATAACATATGGTTATCTCTAGGTTTAATAGGCATCCACATTGTATTAAATAAGGCCTTTCAGCCTAGTAGACCGCAGCACATGTATGAAATAGTTTCTATCTTTTCTCCATATCCTGTGAGACTTTGTTTTCTTGGTTTTCCACTGAAAACTTAGATTATTATTATTCAAAGTTGAGCATTTTGATAGTGTTGTCATTACTCTAAGGTGTCGTTGCCGTTCAGGAGGGCCACGTGGTTTGCCTGATCAACGACCATCTTGAAGTCTTGGTCCTTGCTTAATTGAACCAGCCGATTCATCAATACGGAAGCAAGGGGAAGTCTTCTTCCTTGTGCCTAAACCATAGTGAAGGACGTTTGGAGGGTGGATAGTCTAGGAGCCCACGGTTATTCACGCATCAATTGGTATCAGAGCCCAGGTTTCACTATTCCACCATTTCCTTTTTGTTTGTGTCCAAATTCCATTCACTCCAAGTCTAGTTTTGTGTCCTTCACACTACTATATTTTTCACGTCAATTGGTGTCTTTCATATTTAAAAAAAACGAGAGTCCTCTTTGTTCCAAAGGTCTTGTGAATTTTGCATTTTGTTAGTCATTGTTGTTAATCAGGTGTGACTTGCTTCATATCTTTTATGTCAACTTTCTGAATTTTCTTCATCAAACTTGAACAAACTAGGGTTCTTTGCATCTGGCTTACTTTTAGCCTCATAAAATTGCGATAATTACCAACAAAGCCACCTAGGTCTTAATTCATCTAGTTGCTACCGAAACTATTAGCTGATGGTGATTGTATGTGTCTTAAGATTCACATTAGGATTGATTTCATACTTTAATACTGCTGTTCCTACATGTGCGTGCTTTCGCAAAAACCGAATTCAACCCAAAACCAAAAACCCTAATTTATCCGACTCCCAAACACACGACACAAAACCCCCTGCAACAAACCCACACCCCAAAACAAATTCCAACCAGCCTCATTGATCCCTTACACCACACTCCTCAACCACTTTCAACAAAACCGTCCAGAAACGATATGGCCCAAAAGAGGATAAAAGGGATAATTTGATTCAATTCCAAGTCCAATCAAGATAAGGTTGCAATCAACTTTTTGAAGATTGAGACAAGATTAAAGTTGATCTCCAAAGTCTATCAAGATAGAAGAAAATCGGCTGCCTTAGAGAATAAGAGTATTCCATTTTCAAGATAGGTTTTTTAGGAAGATTACCATTTATCCTTTTTTAAACTTTTGGAAGGTTTTAGAATAGAGATTATCTTCTCTTTTTGATTTGTTTTAGGCTATAATTTAAGCCTTTATTATTATATATGGCCGCTGGACTTGAAGATAATCGACATATTTTTAATAAACTTTGAGTTTTGGTTTTCTCTCCCAAAAGGGTGAAACCTTGTTTTCTTGATTTTGCACTAAAAATCAAGGCTAACATCTCTCAATTTTGAGCAAATTGAGGGTGATTTCCAAGGGTTGAAGTGACCGTCCAAGAGGGCCTATTGAAGGTTTGCCTACAAACGCATAGTTGAATCTAAGGTATTGCTTAAGCCGGCAATTTCTACACAACGGAAGCAAGGAGAAGTTTACTTCTTTATGCCTAAACTCTTGTGGAAAGATTGTTGGAGGTGGAGGAGTGGATCCTACGCTTGTCAGCTTGCATCAAATTGGTATCAGAGCCAAAGGTTCCTCTTTTCCTAACCAAACTATCATTATATTCTATTTTTCCCCTCTTTGTTAACCACAGTTCATACACCACGATTCATGAATTCTTAATTTTCTAAACCCCATCAACAAACAGAAAACAAAAAAAAGTCTCAGTTGCATACCAAAAAAAGACCGTACCTTTGCGCAAAAAAATAAAATCCAACTTTCTTTTGAATTTCATGATAATAGGCTTTATTAATTCTTTTGCACTTGATCACATAGGATCTTGCCTTTAAAACAAATAAAATTCTGCCTTAGAAAGAGCTAGTCCATTACCTAAAATATAGCTACACGTGTCACACAATAATCTTGTTGCTAACGAAGCTGTTAGTCAATTTTTAGACTTTGTGTGATATTGTTTGCATTTGTGCTTGATTTTAGTTGCAAAATATTGTTTTCCAAGGCTGTTTTGACAATACATACACACGGCCCTATAACCGAGTTCAGCTTGCACAACCTACCACATAAAACACCAAAGGCTCAGCACCATAGAAAGGCTTGTTACATATTCACTTCCATCTTGTGAATTTTTGGTCCTCAGTTATTATCTACCCGCTAATTTATTCGGCTGCTGGAATTCAGCTAATTTTTGGGAATTATTTCTTCAAGTATTTTGTGTGGTCCTCCTGGAGACGCAACATAGATTCTTCAAAAAAAGAAAAAAAATTGCGGATAGCGAATTCAAACAGCCGCATTTGTGTTGGCAGAAGAAACAAAATCCAACTAAAAGTCCCTTTTCTTTTGCACCACTTTGACGTTATCCTTGATTAAATTGTTACCACTTTTGGTTACAAAAAAAGGAGAGGGGTGAATACTGAGACCAAATATTTAAAGGTCGTACTTTTCTTCAAACAAAAAAAGGCCGTAGACATACATATTACACAAACCCTAATTGTCACCCTTTTGCACCTTGGACACTTGATATGTGACTTAATCAAACATCATTGTAAACCACTAGCATAAAGGCTAAGATTAGCTAAAGATTGCCCACGGAAACCCCTAGTATTTCTTTGATTCAGCCTTTTACATAATTTTTGGTTTCATTTCTTCTTTGAATCGTAGTTGAATTGTTCAAGTTGGTGTCCCAATCGTTGGAGTCTATTTTGGTGAGATTTGATATCCTTTTTGGTGCAAGTTGCGAGTTTTGACACCCGGTTTAATTACTGTTTTTGCCGCTGTTTTCTACTGTTTTAATGCGTTTTTAGCTGCTAGAATTTGCTGCATTGGTCCAGCAACAAGTTGGGAGGAAACCGAACCAATTTTGGGCATTTTCGTCGCGATTTGAGGGTTGTTTTCACCACAGTTCAGCTTCTGTTTTGCACTGTTTTGACGTCATTTGGACCTCCAAATTTTGGTCAAAACAACTGGTTTTGGTGCGTCGCAGATTGGATTCGATTTGGACAAGTTTGGGTAAAAAACTGTGCACTAAATTGCGGTATCGGGTATATTGTAAGAGACTTGGCATTCACCTATCTTTATTGCTCTCTTTGACATTTATTAGCCTCAGATTGATCAAGAAACAAGGTGGTAAGAGAGAGAAAAGACAGTTAGACGAGTGCACAAATTTCTATTTCCATTTACCCGTTCGGATTATTTGTTTTTGGTATCTTGCGTTCTTTGTTGCTTCTGATCTTTTCAGGATTACCATGTCCATTCCAACCATTTGGGGAGTACTCTGCCCTAGGCAAGAGTATGAAAATCTTGACAGGCGTATGCACCACTTTGAACAAACTCAAGACCTTTGGATAAGCTATTGGATACACGGAGTTCCAAGTCATCAATCTCTTCCACAGGATGATCTTTGTGTTCATGATTACTACAATGAGTAATTAGATGATGCGTGCAAGTCGTGAGCTCCAACAATTCCACCTTCCAAACGTCCTTCACAAAGGGTTAGGCACAAGGAAGAAGACTTCTCCTTGCTTCCTTAGTGATAAAAACGTGTGGATCAAATGAGCAAGACCAACACTTCAAGATTGTCATTAATCAGGCAAACCAATTTGGCCCTCCTGGACGGCAACTTTTAGCAATGGCAACACCTTCAAAATGCTCAACTTTGAAGGATCTTAACTTAGGTTTTTGATGCAAAACCAAGAAAACAAAGTCTCACACAAAGTGAAGGAAATATCAAGAATTGTTATTCATCAAAGTTGTGTTTACAATCGGCCAAAGGGGTCTATTTATAGACCTTATTCCTCGTCCTATTAGCCTTCAAATGACCAGAAATTATTTCAAAATAAGCTAGCTAATAATGTTTGAAAATTGAAAATTATTTGAATTCAAAACTAAAACAAATTCTAGCTAAAATTTAAAATACTTGCAAGATCTCATTCTCTCCATGTTCAGCCGTGTATGAGAGTCAAATAATGCCTTGGAAGAGCTGATTTGATGAGTAGGATGAGGCCGGAAGTTGAATTCAAAAGTTGGTTGAATTTGAATGAGTTTGAATTTGAGTTTGCTTTGAACTTGGCTCTTACATATCCTCTCCCACCATTCCAGCCGTGTATTTGTTGATGAATGGAGATTAGAAAATCTGATTTGATGCTGATAAGCTGGCTGGAATTGAATCCAAATGATGGTTGAAGTTCGAATTCAAATTGAGTTTGAATTTGAATTCAAACTTATATTCAATTTGAATTGGAATTTATCATTCCTTTCTCCTTCAAAATGGCGTGTAGGTTGGCTGAGATGATAGTTGAATTCCTTTTGAAATGTAAGCCTCAATTGGTTGAAACTTGAGTTCAAATCATGGTTGAATTTAAATTCAAGTTTAGCTTTGAATTTAAAATTCAATTTGACCATCATCCTTGTTGCTTCAAATTGGCCGGCCCCTTGTTGTATTTTGGAGATGATTTTTGATTTCAATTTGAACAAGAGATTCCATCTTGGACACATTTAAATTTGTCTTTGTGGAGACAAACATTCTCTTCAAGACAACGTTCTTTTTGTCTCTCTTTTTGCAACACACGGCTAGCTTGCTTATTTTGGGTCTCCATTTCATTTTGGATTTCCATGTACCTAATTTACCTACAAAGAAAACACATAAAACAAAGATCACAAGAAACAAGATAAATAAAACACACGCATATGCATCAATGTTCAAAGAGTGGGTTTAATGAAGTGAACCCATGGAACCTTAGGTTCATCTCGAACATGCTTATAGAAGAAGGTTCCAACTTGATGACAAAGTTCTCTTGCCCTCCTTGTCATAGGGCCCTTGACCTCTTGATGGGACCCTTGATCCTCATCAATCCCCCTCCTCAAAAGGATTCGTCCTCGAATCAAAAAGGTCATCATTGAAAGGGGTGAGGTCTGCGACATTAAAAGTAGGCGAAATGGAACTATACCTTTCAGGAAGATCAAGGATGTATGCATTGTCACCTATGTGTTTCAAAACTTTGAAAGGTCCATCTCCTCTGGGGAACAGTTTTGACTTTCGCTCATTGGGAAATCTTTCTTTGTGCAAATGTAACCACACTAAATCTCCAGGTTTAAACACAACTCATTTTCGTTGTTTGTTAGCTCGTCTTTCATAAGATTTGTTTTTCTTTTCAAGTTGTGTTTTAACTTGTTCATGCAGTTTCTTTATCTTTTCCGCTTTTTGTTTACCATCAATACTTGAACGTTCATGCACGGGAATAGGGATCAAATCAAGGGGAGACAAGGGGTTAAAGCCATACACGATTTCAAATGGACTATGCAAGGTACTATGGTGGACACTCCTATTGTATGCAAATTCGACATATGGTAAACAATCTTCCCAATGTTTAATATGTTTTTGCAAAATGGCACGCAAAAGTTGAGAAAGAGTACTATTAACGACTTCAGCTTGTCCATCCATTTGTGGGTGTGCGGTGGTTGAAAACAACAATTGTGTACCAAGTTTAGCCCACAAAACATGCCAAAAATGACTCAAAAATTTCGTATCTCTATCACTTACAATTGTACGTAGCATGCCATGCAATCTCACAATTTCTTTGAAGAACAAATCAGCAACATATGTGGCATCATCAACTTTCCTACATGCAATGAAATGTCCCATTTTTGAAAATCGATCAACCACAACATAAATACTATCGCACCCTCCTCGAGACCTAGGAAGTCCTAAAACAAAGTCCATGGAAATGTCAATCCAAGGGGAATCAGGGACGGGTAAAGGTGTGTAAAGGCCATGTGGTTGGGACTTGGATTTGGCTTGTTTGCAACTGATGTAACTACCACACAACCTCTCGACGTCTACTCTCATATGGGCCAATAGAAATGTACCTTAAGAGTTTCAAGGGTTTTGAACACGCCGAAATGACCCATTAAACCTCCTCCATGAGCTTCTCTAGTCAATGCTTCTCGTAGGGATGACTGGGGAACACACAATTTTTGTTCTTTGAAAAGATAACCCTCATGCATGTAGAATTTTCCAAATGGTGCCTCTTTACAAGCCTCGAAAATGGTGCCAAAGTCATGGTCATTGGGGTATAATTCCTTAAGTGATTCGAATCCTAAGAAGCGTGAGGATAATGTAGTCACTAATGTGTATCTCCTAGAGAGGGCATCGGCAACTATATTGTCCTTTCCTTGTTTGTACTTAATCACGTAAGGGAATTGTTCTATGTACTCTACCCATTTGGCATGTCTCTTGTTCAACTTTCCCTGCCCTTTAAGATACTTAAGGCTTTCGTGGTTAGTGTGGATCACAAAGTCTTTCGGTTGAAGATAGTGTTGCCAAGTTTGTAGGGATCTCACGAGGGCATAAAGTTCCTTGTCATAGGTAGAGTAATTCAATGCAGCGCCTTTCTACTTTTCACTAAAGTAGGCTGTGGGTTTCTTACCTTGGGTCAAAACGGCGCCTATACCCACTCCACTTGCATCACACTCGATCTCAAAAGTCTCGTCAAAATTTGGTAGCCTAAGTATGGGTGCAGTGGTTAGCCTACGTTTAAGCACATCAAATGCCTGTTGTTGTGGCTCTTCCCACCTAAAAGGCACATCTTTTTTCACAATTTCATTTAGGGGTGCAGCTATGGATGAAAAATCTTTGACAAACCGTCTATAAAAACTTGCAAGTCTATGGAAACTGCGAACTTCCCCTATAGTCTTAGGTATAGGCCACTCCACAATTGACCTAACCTTTTCCTCATCTATTTCTACTCCCTCAGCTGAAATGACAAAGCCTAGGAAAACTATGTGTTCTAAACAAAAAGTCACTTCTTAAAGTTGGCGTAAAGTTGTTCTTGCTTAAGCTTCTCAAAAACGGCCCTAATGTGGTCAAGGTGATCTTCTATGGTTTGGGAATAGATTAGGATATTATCGAAATAAACAACAAAAAGTCGGCCTATGAACGCTCGTAAGACTTCATATATTAGCCGCATAAAGGTGCTAGGGGCGTTGGTGAGCCCGAAGGGCATCACTAACCACTCATAGAGCCCAAACTTGGTTTTGGATGCAGTCTTCCATTCGTCCCCTTCTCTAATGCGTACCTGGAAGTACCCTTGCTTAAGGTCGTTTTTGGTGAAGAATTTAGATCCGTACAACATATCCAACATATCATTCTGCCTAGGTATGAGGTACCCATACTTGACGGTAACTTTGTTTATGGCGCGGCAATCGGTACACATTCTCCAAGTTCCATCCTTTTTGGGTACTAAAATGACTGGGACGGCGGATGGGCTTAGGCTCTCTCGGATTTGTCCATTTGCTAGGAGCTCCTCTACTTGCCTTTGGATTTCCTTGGTTTCTTCGGGTTTGGCTCGATAGGCTGGGCGATTTGGTAACACGGCTCTTGGGACAAAATCGATTTGGTGTTCTATTCCTCTAATGGGTGGTAATCCGCATGGTGGCTTGGAGGGAAATAGAACTTCGTACTCTTGGATAAGGGACGCAATAGAGGTAGGTAGGTTTGGTGGGAGTTCTTCTAGGGAAAGGTGACACGCCTTAAGAATGATGATGAGGACGGTTTGGTTGCTATAAAGGGCTCGTGTGACCTCTTTTTTCTTTGCGAAATACCCACACTTCGTTTTGGACTCGTTGACACTTATGGGTACTACCTCTTTTCCCTTGCTCTCTTGTTTTTTGTTCTCACTTTTCATGCATTCCACGAATTTTCTCTCGGCTTCTTTTTCCTTAGGATCGGCCCTAGACTTAGACATGCGTTGGTGATCCTCGTGGACTTTGTGTGGTGGAAGTGCATGCAATTTGTACAATTTGCCATTCAATTTGTAAGAATAACGATTCAAATAACCATCATATGTCACATGTCGATCAAATTGCCATGGCCTACCAAGCAAGATATGACTAGCATGCATTGGTGCAACATCGCATAAAACATCATCTTTGTAACTACCAATGCTAAGAGAAATCAAAACTTGTTTACTTACGCTAACTTCACCGCAATCATTTAGCCATGCGAGTTTGTAAGGGTGCGGATGATTAGTCATAGGCAAATTCGGTTTTCTTACCAATTCAATACTAGCCACATTCGCACAAGAACCGGAATCAATGATCATGGTGCACACTTTACCATTTATCAAGCAATGAATATGGAAAATGTTTTCTCTATGTTGTTCGTGATCATCTAATTTTGGATATGCATTTAAAACTCTACGCACAACAAGAAACTCCTTAGTGTCAAAATCATCTAATGCGCCTAGATCCTCTTCAGGTTCAATTTCATTATCATGCTCAGACTCATTTTCATGCTCGGACTCAGACACATATTCGTTTGTCTCCTCAATTAACATGATTCGTTTTGCATTAGGACACTCTTTTCCTATGTGACCACGTCCTTGACATTTATAGCATTTAATGTCCCTAAACCTGTTTGAGAGATCAGAAGAATTTCCGGTAGGAGCCTTTTGTTGGGCGCGGTCATCACGCCATTGTGTGGGCTGCACACGATTGTCCATCCTTTGTGATGCACCTTGGTCACGTGTTTGGCCTCCTGTAGGCCGTGAACTTCCCGTTCCTGAAGACTTGATGAAAAACCTTGATGAAGACTGATTAGTACGATAAGTGGAACTGAAATTGGAGGAACTACGTACCTTTAATTGGTGCTCAATCTTTTCAGCCATATGGACCATGATTGTGAGGTCGAGATAGGGTTGAAGGTCAACCCTTTGCGCAATCTCCCTGTTTAAACCATGTAAGAAATGAGCCGTGGTGGCTTCTTCGGGTTCCTGCAAGTTAGACCTTTCCAACAAAATTTCTAACTCTTTGTAATCCTCGTCTACACTTTTGGAACCTTGTCGTAAGTTTAACAAACTCGTGAAAATAGAACTTTCATAATTGTTTGGGATAAAACGTTGTCTCATTTCAAACTTCATTTCTTCCCAAGTGGCAATTGACGGTTGTCTTGTCTTAGTTCTATTTCGACACAAATTTATCCACCAATTTAGTGCTAACCAGAAAACTCAATAGAAGCGTACCTCACTTTTGTAATTCATTGTAATTGGTACAAGAAAAGATTAGATCCACTTTCGTTTCCCATTCCACATATTCCTCCGCATTACTTTTACCATAAAACGTGGGAATATTTATTTTTGTTTTTAGAAAGTCATCATCTTGTGGGAAAAGGGGATTTTGGCGTCTTTGATAACCACGGGGAGGGTGGTCATCAAAGTCATAATCATCATGCTCATATGGAATGTAATCATCATTGTACCTTCTTGGAGCGTACCATCTTGGTTGTGTTGCAGGAACAAACCTTCTTGCATCGATGTGTGGTGGTCTAAGGTTGTCATCCTTAACTTCTTCTGGGGGTGGCGCCTAGGTTGTGGTAGGGGAATGGCCCTGCTTGTGCCCTGGCCATCACTTGTCTTGTAGCTCCGTTCAATATCCTCTAATCGATGTTTGATTACCTCGTTGTCATGCATGAGTTTCTTTAATATCTCCAGCATTTGTTGTTGTGTATTGTCAACAATTTCGGCCTCTTTTGACTTGCTAGATGCGGAGTGAGTGCTGCTATCCATGTTTTACCTACAGTGATCAAATAAAAATGAAAAGAGAAGAAAAGAAGCAAACTAACACAAAGACAAGCAAACGTTAAGTGATTAGTAAAAACAAACTATGAACACTCCGTTTTCGCTTCTTTCCACTCTCTTCCCACTTTGCTTCTTGGATAACCTGAAGTTAAGAAGGTTCAAAGTGATCAATAAGAAAGTGTTTTGCCAATGCTTCTCTAAATCACAACGATCTCCACTTGTTTCTCCTTTTTGCTTTCAAGTTGCACCAATTAGTATCAAAGTAGGATCAAGCAAAATGGAAACAAACTTGGACTTCCTACTAAGATTCAAAGAAAATAAGCAACCAAAATTGATGTATAAGGCTGAACCAAAGATGAACTAAGGGTTACCGTGGGCAATCTTTAATTAATTTTGAGTCTATGCACTTACTATCCACAAAATGGTTCAAGTCATGCAACAATCGAGCAACCAAGTGTGTGATTGGTTCAAGAAGATCAGGAGATGAAGAATAGGATATAGGAGGACGGCAGTATGGAGTAAAAAGGAAATACGGTATCCAAGGTTCTCAAATTGCACCCAAAAAATTTCCACATAATGCACAAACGTTTTGCCCTTTTTCTTTTCTCTTGTTCTTTTGTTTTTCTTTTTCTTCCTTGCTGTTTCAATTGAGCAAGGTTCAGATTCTCTTTTTTTTTACTAAGGGCAGAATTGAAATTTCACGCGTTTTGCATTGAGCACTTTCGTTTTCAGACAGAATAGTGCAATGTCTTTAAATTGCAGTTTGCAACCTTGAATTGCAACAAAATAACCTTGGAAAGTGAGGGAAGTAGGGGTAGGGCAGAATTGGGATTAGGGTTAGGATTTTCAATTTAGGGTTTTTTGAACGTTTTGGGAATTTGCGGAATGGGGTTTTGGGAACTGAATGGGCGGGGTAAATGTACTATTTGGGTTGGTAATTGATGATTTGTGTGGTGAATTTGTGATGCGTGCAACTCGTGGGCTCCAACAATTCCACCTTCCAAACGTCCTTCACAAAGGGTTAGGCACAAGGAAGAAGACTTCCCCTTGCTTCCTTAGTGATAAAAACGTGTGGATCAAGTGAGCAAGACCAACACTTCAAGATGGTCGTTGTTCAGGCAAATCAATATGGCCCTCCTGGACGGCACCTTTAAGCAATGGTAACAACTTCAAAATGCTCAACTTTGAAGGATCTTAACCTAGGTTTTTAATGCAAAACCAAGAAAACAAAGTCTCACACAAAGTGAAAGAAATATCAAGAATTCTTATTCATCAAAAGTTGCTTGTACAAATCGGCCAAAGGGCCTATTTATAGATGCCTAAGACAATTCAAAATAATCAGATATTATCTAAAAGAAATAGCTAGAAAAACATTTGAATTGAACTTGAATTTGCTAATTATTTGAATTCAAAAAAACTTGAAAATCCTAGCTAAAATCTGGTTGAACTCTTCCTGTTCCAGCCGTGTGTTTGATCATCAAATGAGGCATTGTGGAGCTGTTTTGAGGACTAGGATAGGGCTGAACTTGAATCCAAAAGTTGGATGAAGTTTGAATTCAAATTGAGTTTGAATTTGAGTGGAGTTTGAATTTGCTTGATTGTTTATCCTCCATCTTTCTTCAGCCGTGTTTAACAAATCTAAGAAGGTCTTGAAATTTGATTTTGATGATGATAATATGGCTGGAGTTGAATTCTAAATATGGTTGAAGTTCGAATTCAAATTGAGTTTGAATTTGAATTCAAACTTGGATTCAATTTGAATTGGGTTTTATCCTTCCTTTCTCCTTCAAAATGCGTGTAGATTGGCTGATATGGTAGCTGAATTCCTCTTGAATTTTAAGTCTCCAATTGGTTGAAATTTGAATTCAAATCATGGTTGAATTTAAATTCAAGTCTAGCTTTGAACTTAGATTCAATTTGATCATCATCCATTTGCTTCAAGATGGCCGCCCCCTTGATGTATGTTGGAGATGATTTTTGACTTCAATTTGAACAAGAGATTCCATCTTGGACACATTTGAATTTGTCTTTGTGAAGACAAACATTCTCTTCAAGACAACATTCTTTTTTTGTCTTCTTTTTTGCCACACACGCCTATGTTGCTTATTTTGGGCCTCCATTTTATTTTGGACTTTCATGTACCTAATTTACCTACAAAGAAAAGACATAAAACAAAGATCACAAGGAACAAGATAATAAAACACACACGCATATGCATCAACGTTCAAAGAGTGGGTTCAATGAAGTGAACCCATGGAACCTTAGGTTCATCTTGAACATGCTTATACAAGAAGGGTTTTGAACACTCCGAAATGACCCATTAAACCTCCTCCATAGGCTTCTCTAGTCAATGCTTCTCGTAGGGATGTTTGGGGAACACACAACTTATGTTCTTTGAAAACATAACCTTCATGTATGTAAAATTTCCCAAAGGGTGTTTCTTTACAAGCCTCAAAAATGGTGCCAAAGTCATGGTCGTTGGGATACAATTCCTTAAGTGATTCGAATCCTAAGAATCGTGAGGATAATGTAGTTACTAACGTGTATCTCCTAGAGAGTGCATCAGCAACTATATTGTCTTTTCCTTGTTTGTATTTAATCACGTAAGGGAATTGTTCTATGTACTCTACCCATTTGGCATGTCTTTTGTTCAACTTTCCCTACTCATTAAGATACTTAAGGCTTTCGTGGTCAGTGTGGATAACAAACTCTTTAGGTTGATGATAGTGTTGCCAAGTTTGTAGGGATCTCACGAGGGCATAAAGTTCCTTATCGTAGGTAGAGTAATTCAAGGCAGCTCCTTTCTTTTTCTCACTAAAATAGGCTATGGGTTTCTTACCTTGGGTTAAAAAACTGCGCCTATACCCACTCCACTTGCATCATACTCGATCTCAAAGGTCTCGCCAAAATTTGGTAGCCTAAGTATGGGTGCAGTGGTCAGCCTACGTTTAAGTTCATCAAATGCCTGTTGTTGTGGCTCTTCCCACATAAAAGGCACATCCTTTTTCACAATTTCGTTTAGGCTATGGGTTTCTTACCTTGGGTTAAAACTCACTTTTCATACACTCCACGAATTTTCTCTCGGCTTCTTTTTCCTTAGGATCGGCCCTAGACTTAGACATGCGTTGGTGATCCTCGTGGACTTTGTGTGGTGGAAGTGCATGCAATTTGTACAATTTGCCATTCAATTTGAAAGACTAACGATTCAAATAACCATCATATGTCACATGTCGATCAAATTGCCATGGCCTACCAAGTAAGATATGACTAGCATGCATTGGTGCAACATCGCATAAAACATCATCTTTGTAACTACCAATGCTAAGAGAAATCAAAACTTGTTTACTTACGCTAACTTCACCGCATTCATTTAGCCATGCAAGTTTGTAAGGATGCGGATGATTAGTCATAGGCAAATTCAGTTTTCTTACCAACTCGATACTAGCCACATTCGCACAAGAACCGGAATCAATGATCATGGTGTATACTTTACCATTTATCATGCAATGGATATGGAAAATGTTTTCTCGATGTTGTTCGTGATCATCTAATTTCGGATATGCATTTAAAGCTCGACGTACAACAAGAAACTCCTTAGTGTCAAAATCATCTAATGCGCCTAGATCCTCTTCAGGTTCAATTTCATTATCATGCTCAGACTCGTTTTCATGCTCGGACTCAGACACATATTCGTTTTTCTTCTCAATTAACATGATTCGTTTTGCATTAGGACACTCTTTTCCTATGTGACAACGTCCTTGACATTTATAACATTTAATGTCTCTAAACCTGTTTGAGGAATCAGAAGAATTTCCGGTAGGAGCCTTTTGTTGGTTGCGGTCATCTCTCCTTTGTGTGGATTGCACACGATTGTCCGTTATTTGTGATGCACCTTGGTCACGTGATTGGCTTCCTATAGGCCGTGGACTTCCCATTCCTGAAGGCTTGCTGGGAAATCTTGATGAAGAGTGATTAGTACGATAAGTGGAATTGAAATTGGAGGAACTACGTACCTTTAATTGGTGTTCAATCTTTTCCGCCATATGGACGATGGTTGTGAGGTTGAGATAAGGTTGAAGGTCAACCCTTTGCGCGATCTCCCTGTTTAAACCATGTAAGAAACGAGCCTTGGTGGCTTCTTATGGTTCCTGAAAGTTAGACCTTTCCAACAAAATTTCTAACTCTTTATAATACTCGTCTGCACTTTTGGAACCTTGACGTAAGTTTTGCAAACTCGTGAAAATAGAACTCTCATAATTGTTTGGGATAAACGTTGTCTCATTTCAAACTTCATTTCTTCCCAAGTAGCAATTGGAAGTTGCCTTGTCTTAGTTCTATTTCGACACAAATTTGTCCACCAATTAAGTGCATAACCAGAAAACTCAATAGAAGCGTATCTCACTTTTTGTAATTCACTATAATTGGTACAAGAAAAGATTAAATCCATTTTGGTTTCCCATTCTAAATATTCCTCCGCATTACTTTTATCATAAAACGTGGGAATATTGATTTTGGTTTTGAGAAAATCGTCATCTTGCGTGAAAAGGGGATTTTGGCGTCTTTGGTAACCACGGCGAGGGTGGTCATCAAAGTCATAATCATCATGCTCATATGGAATGTAATCATCGTTGTACCTTCGTGGGATGTACCTTCTTGGTTGTGTAGGAGGAACAAACCTTCGTGCCTCGATGTGTGGCGGTCTAAGGTTGTCATCTTCAACTTCCTCTGATGGGTGGCGCCTAGGTTGTGGTACGTGAACGGCCCTGCTTGTACCTTGTCCATCACTCGTTTTGTAGCTTCGCTCCACGTCTTCCAAGTGATGCATGATTACCTCATTGTCATGCATGAGTTTCTTAAGCATCTCCAGCATTTGTTGTTGCGTGTTGTCAACAGTTTTGGCCTCTTTTGACTTGCTAGATGCTGAGTGATTGCTGCTATCCATGTTTTACCTAAAGTGATCAATTAAAAACGAAAAGAGAAGAAAAGAAGCAAACTAACACAAAGACAAGCAAACGTTAAAGGATTAGTAAAAAAACAAACTATGAACACTCCGCTTTTTCTTCTTTCCACTCTCTTACCCTTTGCTTCTTGGATAACCTGAAGTTAAGAAGGCTCAAAGTGATCAATAAGAAAGTGTATTGCCAATGCTTCTTCAAATCACAATGTTCTCCACTTGTTCTTCCTTTTTGCGTTCAAGTTGCACCAATTAGTATCAAAGTAGAATCAATTGAAATGAATACAAACTTGAACTTTCTACTAAGATTCAAAGAAAATAAGCAACCAAAGTTGATGTATAAGGCTGAACCAAAGATAAACTAAGGGTTGTCGTGGGCAATCTTTAGTTAATTTTGATTCTATGCACTTACTATCCACGAAATGGTTCAGGTCATGCAACAATCGAGCAACCAAGTGTGTGGTTGGTTCAAGAAGATCAAAAGATGGGGAATAGGGTATATAGGGGACGGCAATGTGGGGTAAAAAGGAAATATGGTATCCAAGGTTTTCAAATTGCACCAAAAAATTTATACGTAATGCTCAAGCGTGGTGCCCTTTTTCTTTTCTCTTGTTCTTTTGTTTTTCTTTCTTTCCTTGCTAATTCAACGTAGGCAAGGTTCAGATCTCCTTTTTTTTTAGGGCAGAATTTGAAATCTCACGCGTTTTGCACTTAGCACTTTTGTTTTTGGGCTGAATGGTGCAATGTCTTTAAATTGCTGTTTGCAACCTTGAATGGCAAGAGACTAACCTTGGAAAGTGAGGGAAATGGAGGTTGGACAGAATTGGAATTAGGGTTAGGGTTTTCAAGCTAGGGTTTTTTTTTGAACACTTTGGGTATTTGCTGGATTGGGGTTTGGGAAATGATTGTTTGGTGTATATGGATATTTGTGGTTGGTAATTGATGATTGGTGTGGTCAATTGGGATATTGGTTGGTTTAGGACAGAATTTGAACAAAATTCAAACTCTAGGGTTAGGGTTTATTTGAATGAATTGGGATCTTTAGATTCTGATTGGGTTTGGTAAAATTGGTTTGGGGCTTTTTGTTGGGGGTGTAAATAGGGTCTTTTGGAATCAGGTTGGTGAGTTTTGGGGTTGGGTTGGGGTGGGGCTGGTTGGCCGTGGGGGTGTGGGGCTAGAATTAGGGTTTTGCTTGTTGTTGAGAATGGATTATGAAGACAAGCACACGTAGGACTACTTGACTTAAAGCATGAAATCAATCACAATGCGAATCACAAGATGCATACAATCATCACCAACTAAAAGCTTCGGTAGCAACAAGATGATTTGAAACCGAGGTAGCTTTATAGACTGATGGTTGGATTGTTTAAAAGAAGGCTGAATATGACCTAAAATGCAACAAACCCTAATTTGTTCAAGTTTGAACGACTCAAAATCAGATGTGACGTCAAAAGGAAATAAAAGAGATGACACTTGAATGATGAAAAGCAAAAATGCAACAAAATGCAAAGATTCAAGCAAATGAATTGGACGTTTGTTTTTTTTGTATGAAATGCAAGACAATGGCGTGTAGAGTGAGGGGTAGAAGAAGGACTCAATTGAAATTGAAATGACTAGACTCAAACAAAAAGAAAATGATAGATGGTGGAATAGAGTAACCTGGGCTCTGATACCAATTTGACGCATGCGATTCGTGGGCTCCAACGATTCCACCTTCCAAACGTCCTTCACAAAGGGTTAGGCACAAGGAAGAAGACTTCCCCTTTCTTCCTTAGTGATAAAAACGTGTTGATCAAGCGAGCAAGACCAACACTTCAAGATGGTCGTTGATCAGGCAAACCAATATGGCCCTCCTGGACGGCACCTTTAAGCAATGGTAACACCTTCAAAATGCTCAACTTTGAAGGGTCTTAACCTAGGTTTTTAATGCAAAACCAAGAAAACAAAGTCTCACACAAAGTGAAAGAAATATCAAGAATTCTTATTCATCAAAAGTTGCTTTTTAAAAATCGGCCAAAGGGCCTATAGATGCCTAAGACACTTCAAAATAATCAGATATTATCTAAAAGAAATAGCTAGAAAAACATTTGAATTGAACTTGAATTTGCTAATTATTTGAATTCAAAAATAACTTGAAAAATCCTAGCTAAAATCTGGTTGAACTCTTCCTTTTCCAGCCGTGTGTTTGATCAGCAAATGAGGCATTGTGGAGCTGTTTTGATGACTAGGATAGGGTTGAACTTGAATCCAAAAGTTGGGTGAAGTTTGAAGTCAAATTGAGTTTGAATTTGAGTGGAGTTTGAATTTGCTTGATTGTTTATCCTCCATCTTTCTTCAGCCGTGTTTAACAAGTCTAAGAAGGTCTTGAAATCTGATTTTGATGATGATAATATGGCTGGAGTTGAATTCAAAAGATGGTTGAAGTTTGAATTCAAATTGAGTTTGAATTTGAATTCAAACTTGGATTCAATTTGAATTGGGTTTTATCCACTTCCTTTCTCCTTCAAAATGGCGTGTAGATTGGCTGATATGGTATCTGAATTCCTCTTGAATTTTAAGTCTCCAATTGGTTGAAATTTGAATTCAAATCATGGTTGAATTTAAATTCAAGTCTAGCTTTGAACTTAGATTCAATTTGATCATCATCCATTTGCTTCAAGATGGCCGCCCCCTTGATGTATGTTGGAGATGATTTTTGACTTCAATTTGAACAAGAGATTCCATCTTGGACACATTTGAATTTGTGTTTGTGAAGACAAACATTCTCTTCGAGACAACATTCTTTTTTTGTCTTCCTTTTTGCCACACACACCTATGTTTCTTATTTTGGGCCTCCATTTTATTTTGGACTTTCATGTACCTAATTTACCTACAAAGAAAAGATATAAAACAAAGATCACAAGGAACAAGATAATAAAACACACTCACATATGCATCAACGTTCAAAGAGTGGGTTCAATGAAGTGAACCCATGGAACCTTAGGTTCATCTTGAACATGCTTATACAAGAAGGTGGCAACTTGATGACAAAGTTCTCTTGCATTCCTTTTTGTCATAAGACCCTTGACCTCTTGATGGGGCCCTTGATCCTCATCAATTTGGATAATGGATGGTTGTAGGATAGAATTGAACCAAAATTCAAATTCTAGGGTTAGGTTTTCTTTGAATGAATTGGGAACTTTTAGTTCTGATTTTTGTTGGCAGAATTGGTTTGGGGCTTTTTGCTAAGAGTGTAAATGAGGATCTGGTTGATGAGTTTTTGGGATTGGGTTGGGATGGCTGATGGTTGGGCCGTGGGGTTGGGGATGATTTTAGGGTTTTTCTTGATGTTGAAAAAGGGTTGTGAAGACAAACACACGTATGACTACTTTACTTAAAGCATGAAATCAATCACAATGCGAATCACAAGATGCATACAATCATCACCAACTAAAAGCTTCGGTAGCAACTAGATGATTTGAAACCGAGGTAGCTTTATAGGCTGATGGTTGTAGTAAAAAGAAAGCTAAATGTACTCTAAATGCTCAAACCCTAATTGTTCAAGCTTGAATGATAAAATTTCAGATGTTTGATGCACAAGTTGGATATAAAAGAAATGATGCTAGAATGATGAAGAACAAGACTCAACAAAATGCAAATGACCCAAACAAAGTGGACGTTTTGTTTTTTTGTTTTTTTTGTGTGAAATGCAAGACAAATGGCGTGTAGAGTGAGGGGTAGAAGACGGACACAACTGAACTAGAAAAGACTAGACTCAAACGAAAAGAAAATGGTGGAATAGAGTAACCTGGTCTCTGATACCAATTTGATGCGTGCAAGTCGTGGGCTCCGATAATTCCACCTTCCAAACGTCCTTCACAAAGAGTTAGGCACAAGGAAGAAGACTTCCCCTTGCTTCCTTAGTGATAAAATCATGTGGATCAAATGAGCAAGACCAACACTTCAATATGGTCGTTGATCAGGCAAACCAATATGGCCCTCCTGGACGGCACCTTTTAGCAATGGCAATACCTTCAAAATGCTCAACTTTGAAGGATCTTAACTTAGGTTTTTAATGCAAAACCAAGAAAACAAAGTCTCACACAAAGTGAAGGAAATATCAAGAATTTTTATTCATCAAAGTTGTGTTTACAATCGGCCAAAGGAGTCTATTTATAGGCCTTATTCATCGTCCTATTAGCCTTCAAATGACCAGAAATTATTTCAAAATAAGCTAGCTAATAATGTTTGAAAATTGAAAATTATTTGAATTCAAAACTAAAATAAATTCTAGCTAAAATTTAAAATGCTTGCAAGATCCCATTCTCTCCATGTTCAGCCGTGTATGAGAGTCAAATAATGCCTTGGAAGGGCTGATTTGATGAGTAGGATGAGGCCTGAAGTTGAATTCAAAAGTTGGTTGAATTTGAACTCAACTTGAGTTTGAATTTGAGTTTGCTTTGAACTTGGCTCTTGCATATCCTCTCCCACCATTCCAGCCGTGTATTTTTTTATGAATGGAGATTTGAAAATCTGATTTGATGTTGATAAGCTGGCTGGAATTGAATCCAAATGATGGTTGAAGTTCGAATTCAAATTGAGTTTGAATTTGAATTCAAACTTAGATTCAATTTGAATTGGAATTTATCCTTCCTTTCTCCTTCAAAATGGCGTGTAGGTTGGCTGAGATGATAGCTGAATTCCTTTTGAAATGTAAGCCTAAAATTGGTTGAAACTTGAATTCAAATCATGGTTGAATTTAAATTCAAGTTTAGTTTTGAATTTAAAATTCAATTTGACCATCATCCTTTTTGCTTCAAATTGGCTGGCCCCTTGTTGTATTTTGGAGATGATTTTTGATTTCAATTTGAACAAGAGATTCCATCTTGGACACATTTGAATTTGCCTTTGTGGAGACAAACATTCTCTTCAAGACAACGTTCCTTTTGTCTCTCTTTTTGCAACACACGCCTAGCTTGCTTATTTTGGGTCTCCATTTCATTTTGGATTTCCATGAACCAATTTACCTACAAAGAAAACACATAAACAAAGATCACAAGAAACAAGATAAATAAAACACACACGCATATGCATCAACGTTCAAAGAGTGGGTTTAATGAAGTGAACCCATGGAACCTTAGGTTCATCTCGAACATGCTTATACAAAAAGGTTCCAACTTGATGACAAAGTTCTCTTGCCCTCCTTCTTGTCATAGGGCCCTTGACCTCTTGATGGGACCCTTGATCCTCATCATTAGATCATTTATGTCATGCAAATGTTAAGGAAAACGAAAACCTAACAATGATTAGATTTCTTGCTGGCCTAAACAAGGAAATAATTGAACGTTTACCTAACATTAGATTTAGAAATCTTGCTCATTTATTTATGCTTGCTGATGGTTGTGAAAAACTAATGGCTTTCGAAGCAAGGCAAGCATGCCTAAAAGAAAAAGAACAAAGGAAATGGGAAGAAATGAAGATAACATTGGAATCTTGGGTACTCGCGTTACAAGCTAAAGAAACTAAAAAATGCATGATTCTAATCCTACTCAAAAGAAGTTAACGTCCATGCCAATAATGAAGTAGTTGAGCTTGCTTTGCATGTAGCCAATTCAGATTTGCAAGAAGTAGTTGTTGATTCTTCTACCTTATGTGATGAATTCGAAGACGTTAACATTGTTAAGCATGAAGTAGACGATACATATCCTGATTTCTCTCGTGAATGTCTTCTGATTCATATGCCATAAATAATGATTCAAGTGATGTCGTAAGTGAGCTTTCAAGTGATTGTGATAGTGAGCTTAAGCATGATAACTTAGAAAAGCATTAATGGCATGTTTTCAGCAATTCTTTATTTGAATGTGATGAACATGGTTCTACATTGCATGAGACAACTAAATTACATTCAAATAACCTTGTGTATAACAATCCTATGTTTAATCATGATTATGAAACTGCTTTCTATGACAAGGAAGAGTTTATCTCAAATGGTTCAGAACCTGATTCAAGGCTTCAAGGTATATTTCTTAAAACCCCAATTACGCCACTTTTGTCACAAAATCACGCCACATCCAATGACATTTGTGTTTTCCTTGAGTGTTGTTTACATGCATAAGAAATATGACCTCTCAATAATTATGCATCCTAAACATACTACGAAGAAGAACTTGTTTCTAGGATGCGAGCATGCATACATTGATTTGCATTATGAAAGTCACATCTTCATGCATCCTAAACACCTAAGAAAAAGGAATTTGCTATTGTGTATGCATGTTAAAATCACCCTGTGCATGTTGGAAGGTGCATGTTTCTTAATTACGTTGCTTATTCACCCTAAACATCTTAGGATGGAAGTGTGCATACATGTGTGTCTTGTTTCTTCGTTGCAAGATCTTTATCCCTCATGGCATATACGCTACGATTCGTTCAGGAAGGAGGGATTGATATGGCCCAAAGAAGGATAAAAGTGGGATAATTTGATTCAATTCCAAGTCTAATCAAGACAAGATTGCAATCAACTTTTTGAAGATTGAGACAAGATTAAAGTTGATCTCCAAAGTCTATCAAGATACAAGAAAATCAGCTGCCTTAGAGAATAAGAGAATATTCCATTTTCAAGATAGGTTTTTTAGGAGGATTACTATTTATCTTCTTTTAAACTTTTGGTAGGTTTTAGTATAGAGATTATCTTTCCTTTTTGATTTGTTTAGGCTAAAATTTCAGCCTTTATTATTATGTACGGCCTCTGGCCTTGAAGACAATCAACGACATATTTTTAATGAACTTTGAGTTTTGGTTTTCTCTCCTAAAAGGGTGAAACCTTGTTTTCTTGATTTTGCACTAAAAATAAGGCTAATATCTCTCAATCTTGAGCAAATTGAGGGTGATTGCCAAGGGTTGAAGTGACCATCTAGGAGGGCCTATTGAAGGTTTGCCTACAAATGCACACTTGAATCTAAGGTATTGCTTAAGCCGGCAATTTCTACTTGTGCCTAAACTCTTGTGGAAAGGTTGTTGGAGGTGGAGGAGTGGATCCTACGCTTGTCAGCTTGCATCAAGAAACAAAAGGGCCGAAGCATCGAAGCAAACCCTAATTTTGGACGTTTACCCAACACAGCCAAAATTCATCCCACACCCGAATTAACCTTACATATCATTAATTCCCATCAACTACAACCCATTCCACCAAACAATTCAGGCCCTACACCTCTCACTCACTACAAACCCCAATTCAGCCGAACCAACCTTGAAAACCCTAATTTCATCAACTTTTCATTCGCTTTGGCAAGAATTGAGACCTTCACAAGGTTGATTACACACATTTGAAGGTACCTTGCTGAAGTTGATAGCTAACTATACTGAAGTGTCCAGAAAAATAAATTTTGGACAAAAAAGAGTGAAGATACGATTTTACCCATGAACAAAAAATTAATAGTTCTGGAAACTGAGACTTTCTTATACAAATCCCAGTAAGAAAAGCAAAGAAAGCAAAAGATAAAGAGAAAAAAAGGGGTAAAAGCCGTTCATACGCTATTGGAAACTTTTAGTGGAATTTAGCAAATTGTGGTACCGTCATTTTTCTTTACTAGGTCTGACCATACCCCACATTTATTTTTTCCATATATTGAACCTCTTGAACTAATTACACGCTTGGATGCTTGTTTGTTTCATGATTTGTACCATGTTGTGGATAATAAGAGCATAGAATCAATATTGGCTAAAGATTGCCCACGACAACCTTTAGTTCATCTTTGGTTCAGCCTTAGACATAATTTTGGTTGCTTATATTCTATGAATCTTAGTGAAAATGTTCAAGTTTGTGTCTCTCTCTCTTGATTCCATTTTGGTACTTTTCGGTGTTAATTGTGCCCAAACTTTGCTAGTTGATACCCCACGGGTTTGCACCATTTTGAATTACATTCTTACTACCATTTGAGTATATTTCGGTGGTAAAGTGACCTGGACAGGTGTAGGAAAGTGCTGAAACAAGTTGGAGCAAATTTGAAGCCAAAGGGTGAGAAAAGTGGAAACCAGTGTGATTGGGAGAAGACTTGGAAAACACCTTTGTGTTGAACTTTGAACTTTATTAACCTCGGGTTGATCAACAAAGAAAGTGGTAAGAGAGTGGAAATAAAAGAAAGAGGAGTACCCATATTTTGTTTTCACTAACCGGTTCACGTTTGCTTGTTTTTGTGTTAAATTGTTTTCTTTCTTGTCGTTCTTGTTCTTTGTTCAATTTAGGTGTGACATGGAGCATAGGACTCAAGCATTGCCTAACAAGTCAAAGGAGGTTGAGCCTTATGACAACACACAACAACAAATGATAGAGATGTTAAAGAAACTTATGTACGATAACGAAATAATCAACCACGGGTTGGAAGATGTTAAGAGGGGTCAAAAGTCAAGTGATGGCCAAGGAACCAATTGGGCTGCTGCTACACCCCAAACACGATGGCCTCCACAAGAAGAAGTTGAGGAGGAGAGCCATAGACCACCTCACATCGAGCCAAGAAGGTTTGTACCTGCACCACCGCCAAGAAAACATGCTCCGATAAGGTATAATGACGATTATAATCCATTTGAATAGGATAAGAATGACTTTGATGACCACCCTCCCTATGGTTACCAAAGACGACATAACCTCCTTTACCCACAAGATGACGATTTTCTAAAAACAAAAATAAGCATTCCAACGTTTTATGGTAAAAGTAACGCGGAGTGAGAAAAAAAAGTGGATTTAATCTTTTCTTGCTTGTACCAACTATCGTGAGTTACAAAAGGTGAGGTACACTTCTATTGAATTTTCCAGCTACGCATTAAATTGGTGGACAAATTTGTGTCGAAATAGGACTGAAACAAGACAACTCCCAATTGTCACATAGGAAGAAATGAAATTTAAAATGAGGCATTGATTCATCCCAAACAATTTTGAATGTTATATTTTCACAAGTTTGCAAAACTTAAAACAAGGTTCCAAAAGTGTGGATCAATTTTACAAAGAATTAGAAATCTTGTTGGAAAGATCCAATTTGCAGGAACCTGAAGAAGCCACCAAAGCCCGCTTCCTACATGGACTAAACAGGGAGATTGCCAGAAGGTTGAACTTCAACCTTATTTTGACTTAACGTCCACGGTCCACATGGCTGAGAAGATTGAGCACCATCTAAAGATACGTAGTTCCTCTAATTTCAATCGGTTTATCGTACTGATAAATCTTCTTCAAAGTTTCAAAGAAGATCTTCAGGAACTGGAAGCTCACGGTCTATGAGAGGCCACACAAGTGACCAAAGTGGGTCACAAAAGTCTGACAACCGCGTGCAAGGCATACAAAAGCCGGATGATAGAGGCAAACAAAAAGCCTCTACATGGAATTCATCTGATCCCTCCAGTAGGTTTAGAGACATTAAATGCTTTAAGTGTCAAGGTCGTGGTCACATAGGAAGAGAGTGTCCTAACGTTAAAAGAGTCATGTTAATTGAGAAAACTAATGATATGTGATCAAGTCCGAGCATGAAAATGAATTTGAGCATGATAATGAAACTGGAGAGGACTTAGGAGCGCAAGATGATTATGATATTAAGGAATTCCTTATTGTGCGTAGAGCTTTGAATGCATATATGAAATTAAATGATTATGAACAACATGATCATGAACACCATAGACAAGACATTTTCCATATTAATTGCATGATAGATGGTAAAGTGCGCACAATGATCATTGATTCCGTTTCTTGTGCAAATGTGCCTAGTATTGAATTGGTTAGAAAACTAAACTTGCCTATGACTAATCACCCTCACTCCTACAAACTTGCATGTTTAAATGATTGTGGTGAAGCTAGCGTTAGTAAGCAGGTTCTGATTTCTCTTAGCATTGGTAGTTATAAAGATGATATTCTCTCTGATGTACTCCAATGGAGGCTAGTCATATCTTACTTGGTAGACCATGGCAATTTGATAGACATGTGATATACAATGGATATCTGAATCGTTATTCTTTCAAATTGAATGGTAAGCTGTACAAGCTGCATGCACTTCCACGCCATAAGGTCCATGAAGATAAACAATGTATGTCTAAGTCTATGACTCACCCTAAGGAAAAGGAAGCTGAACGAAAATTCGTTGAATACATGAAAAGTGAAAGTAAGAAACAAGAAAGTAAGGGAAAAGAGGTAGTACCCATAGGTATCATTGATTCTAAAAAGAAGCGTGGGCATTTTGCAAAGAAAAGAGAGGTCACACGAGCCCTTTATAACAACCAAACCATCCTCATCCCCGTTTCCAAGGCGTGTTACCTTTCTGTAGAAGACCTACCACCCGACCTACCTACCTCTGTTGCATCCCTTATCCAAGAGTACGATTTCTATTTCCCACTGACCCACCATCAGTATTACAACCTATAAGAGGAATAGAACACTAGATAGACTTTGTCCCAGGAACTGTCATGCCCAACAGACCATCCTATAGAGCCAATCCTGAAGAAACCAAAAAATTCAAAGGCAAGTAGAGGAACTCATAGCGAGTGGACAAGTCAGAGAAAGCCTCAGCCCATCAGCCCGTCCCTGTCATTCTAGTACAAAATAAGGATGGAACCTGGAGAATGTGTACTGACTGCCGTGCCATAAACAAGATCACCGTAAAGTATAGGTACCCATACCTTGGCTGGATGATATGTTGGATATATTGCATGGATCTAGGTACTTCACCAAGATTGACCTTAAACAAGGGTACTTCTGAGTACGGATAAGAGAAGGGGATAAATGGAAGATAGCATTCAAAACCAAGTTTGGGCTCTATGAGTAGTTAGTGATGCCCTTTGGGCTCACTAACGCCCCTAGTACCTTTATGCGGTTGATGAATAAAGTCTTATGAGCCTTCATTGGACGATTTGTTGTGGTTTATTTTGATGATATCCTAATCTATTCCCAAACCAGTGAGGATCACCTTGACCATATTAGGGTTGTATTTGACAAGCTCAAAAAGGAACAACTTTACGCCAACTTTAAGTAGTGCTCTTTTCTGCTTGGAACGAGTTGTCATCCTAAGCTCTGCCATCTTGGCTGAAGGAATAGAGATGGATGAAGAGAAGGTTAGGTCCATTATGGAGTGGCCTACACCTAAAACTGTAGGGAAAGTGCGCAGCTTCAAGGGACTTGCGAGCTTCTATAGGAGGTTTGTAAAAGATTTCTCATCCATAGCTGCACCCTAAATGAGATTGTTAAAAAAGATGTGCCTTTTCAATGGAAGGAGACACAACAACAGGCATTTGATGAACTTAAAAGGAGGCTAACCACTGCACCCATCCTTAAGTTACGCAACTTTGATGAGACTTTCGAAATTGAATGTGATGCAAGTGGAGGTATTGGCGCAGTATTGACCCAAGGAAAGAAACCCATAGCCTACTTTAGCGAGAAGTTGAAAGTTGCCTCCCTGAATTACTTTACCTACGATAAGGAACTTTATGCCCTAGTAAGATCCCTGCAAACTTGGAAACACCTTGCCCAATCTGAGGCTTATATAGGTCAAAGAGAGCCATGACGATAGGTGAATGCCAAGTCTTCTTCAATATACCCGATTTTGCACTTTTGTGCATGATTTTGCTCTAAACTTGTCCAAACTGTTTCCAACTCTTTCTGAACTTAACCTGGCTGTTTTAACTTGTATTTAACGTCCAAATGAAGGCAAAAACAGGCCCAAACAGTAGCAAAAAGTTGGGAAATTGGGGGGGACAAACTGTTCACAAAAATGACACAAACAGCACTATAACAGTTTGGTTTCTTCTCAACTTGTTTCTGGACCAAATCAGGACTATCCAGCACCTAAATGACCTTAAAACATTATGGAAAATGACTCCAAAAAGTTTTAGATTCAGCAAGAATCTGAGAGGTATCAAACAGCTTGCTAAACTCACAATTTGCACCAAAAGAATACCAAATCACACCAAAATGGACTCAAATGATTGAAATACCAACTTGAATGACTCAACTATGATTCAAAGAAGAAATGAGACCAAAATGATGTCAAAGGCCGAAGCAAAGAAAGACTAAGGATTACCGTGGGCAATCTTTAGTCAATTTTGATCCTATGCGCTTATAATCACAATGTAGCTAATGCAAGCAAAAATCAAGTATTCAAGTATGTAATCAATGTATGAGGGTCAGTATATGATGTGAAAAAGGTAAGGTGAGGGCAGAATCTTCAAGGTTTTGCAAAGGTACACAAAATGATCAAAATGACACAATAAGAAACCAACGTTTTCCCCTTTTTCTTTTGCTCTTTTTTTTGCTTTTCTTTGCTGACGGGACTCTCAGCCTTGGTAAACACCCTCAAAACGTTAACCTTTGAGAGTTATTAACCTTGATTTTTGAAGCAAAATCAAAAAACAAAGTCTCACAATTTGGAGAGAAAAACAAAGTCTAATTTTGATTGAATGAATGCTGCTTAAAATCGGCCAAATGAGGCCTTCTTATGCTGACTTTTGCTAGCTAATTAAGAGTCGTAAAAGCATAAAAGTCAATCAAAAGTTTGAAAAAAAAGCTACAATTTGAACTACAGTTTAAACTTGGAAAAACTAATTATCTTGTCTTCAATTTTGGAGTTGTTATCTTGAGAACCTTGTGAATCCCCATTCAGCTGATTTTGGATGTCTCTTGATTGTCTTGTGGATCAAATTTGAAAGTTGAGACAAGCTTGAGTGGCCTCTGAATTTGAGTTCAAATTTTCATCATCTTATCATCTTGTGGCCGCCCTCTTTAAGCTTGTAGTGTAGATATGCATTTCTTTATCTTGTTGGGAAGTTGATCTTTAAGTAGCCTTTCAAACCATGTGTTTGTTGGGGAAGGGATTATGACAAATATTGCTTAGAACAAACATTCCTTGTGACAAACATTCCCTAGGACAAACATTCTCTTAAGACAAACATTCTCTACATTCCCTTGAACATTCCCTTTTTGAGGATGACAACCTTAGACCACCACACATCGAGCCAAGAAGGTTTGTTCTTCCAATGCAACTAAGAAGGTTTGATGACCACCCTCCCCGTGGTTACCAAAGACGCCAAGACCCCTTTTTCCCACAAGATGACGATTTTCTCAAAATAAAAATAAATATTCCAACATTTTATGGTAAAAGTAATGCGGAGGAATATTTGGAATGGGAAAAGAAAGTGGATCTAATCTTTTCTTGTACCAACTACAGTGAATTACAAAAGGTGAGGTACGCTTCTATTGAGTTTTCTGGTTATGCACTAAATTGGTGGACAAACTTGTGTAGAAATAAGACTAAGACAAGACAACCTCCAATTGTCACCTGGGAAGAAATGAAATTTGAAATGAGACAACATTTTATCCCAAACAACTTTGAGAGTTCTATTTTCATAAGTTTTCAAAACTTAAGAGAAGGTTCCAAAAGTGTGGACGAGTATTACAAAAGTTAGAAATTTTGTTGGAAAGGTCTAACTTGCAGGAACCCGAAGAAGCCACCAAGGCTCGTTTCAACCTTACCTCGACCTCACAACCATGGCCCATATGGCTGAGAAGATTGAACACCAGCTAAAGATACGTAGTTCCTCCAATTTCAATTCCACTTATCGTACTAATCAGTCTTCATGGTTTTCCAGCAAGCCTTCAGGAATGGGAAGCTCACGGCCTATAGGAGGCCAAACACGTGATCTAGGTGCGTCATAAAGGATGGACAACCATGTGCAGTCCACACAAAGGCGAGATGACCAAGCCCAACAAAAGGCTCCTACATGGAATTCTTCTGGTCTCTCAAACAGGTTTAGGGACATTAAATGCTATAAATGTCAATGATGAGGATAAAGGGTCCGATGAGGATCAAAGGACCCATCAAGAGGTCAAGGGCCCTATGACAAGAAGGAGGGCAAGCGAACTTTGTCGTCAAGTTGTCACCTTCTTGTACAAGCAAGTTCAAGATGAACCTAAGATTCCTTGTGTTCATTTCATTGAACCTTCACCTTGAGCATGTATAAGCATGCGTGTGTACGTTCTTTGTTTTTGAATTTTTGTCTTGTTTCTTGTGATCTTTGTTTTTTTGTAGGTAAATTAGGTACATGGAAATCCAAAATGAAATGGAGGCCCAAAATAAGCAAGCTAGGCGTGTGTTACAAAAAAGGGAGACAAAAGGAATGTTGTCTTGAAGAGAATGTTTGTCTCCACAAAGACAAATTCGAATGTGTCCAAGATAAAATCTCTTGTTCAAATTGAAATCAAAATCATCTCCAAATACAACAAGGGGGCCGGCCATTTTGAATCAAAAAGGATGATGATCAAATTGAATTTAAATTCAAAGTTAAACTTGAATTTAAATTCAACCTTGATTTGAATTCAAATTTCAACCAAATTGAAGCTTGAATTTCAAGAAGAATTCTGCCATTATCTCAAGCAATTCACACGCCATCTTAGAAGAAAAAGAAGGATAATTGCCAATTCAAATTGAATCCAAGTTTGAATTCAAAATTCAAACTCAATTTTGAATTCAAACCTCAACCATCTTTTGAATTCAACTCCAGCCATATTATCATCATCAAATCGGATTTCAAGACATCTCTTGGACTTATTAAACACGGCTGGAAGGAGGAGGGAGGATATCCAACAATCAAATTCAAAGTGCACTCAAATTCAAATTCAACTTGAATTCAAATTTCGCCCAACTTTTGAATTCAAGTTCCGCTCCATCCTACTCACCAAATCAGCTCCCCAAGGCCTCATTTTCTAACCAAATACATGCCTGAACAAGGAAGATTTCAACCAGTTTGAGCTAGGAATTTTCTAGTCATTTTTGAATTCAAACAATTAGCAAATTCAAGTTCAATTCAAATGTTTTTCTAGCTATTTCTTTTAGATAATATCTGATTATTTTAAGTGTCTTAGGCATCTATAAATAGGTCCCTTTGGCCGTTTTGTAATGCACCTTTTGTTGAATAACAATTCTTGATATTTCCTTCACTTTGTGTGAGACTGTGTTTTCTTGGTTTTGCATTAAAAACCTAAGTTAAGATCCTTCAAAGTTGAGCATTTTGAAGGTGTTGCCATTGCTAAAAGGTGCCATCCAAGAGGGCCATATTGGTTTGCCTGATCAACGACCATCTTGAAGTGTTGGTCTTGCTCGTTTGATCCACACGTTTTTTATCACTAAGGAAGCAAGGGGAAGTCTTCTTCCTTGTGCCTAACCCTTTGTGAAGGACGTTTGGAAGGTGGAATTGTTGGAGCCCGCGCCTTGCACGCATCAAATTGGTATCAGAGACCAGGTTACTCTATTCCACCATCTATCATTTCCTTTTCGTTTGAGTCTAGTCTTTTCAAGTTCAGTTGTGTCCTTCTTCTACCCCTCACTCTACACGCCATTTGTCTTGCATTTCATACAAAAAATAAACAAACAAAACGTCCAGTTGTTTGAGTCATTTGCATTTTGTTGAGTCTTGTTTGAGTCATTTGCATGTTGTCTAGCATCTTTGTTGATTCTTGTTCTAGTGTCAGGTTTATCCAACTTGTGCATCAAACATCTGAAATTTTATCATTCAAACTTGAACAATTAGGGTTTGAGCATTTAGAATACATTCAACTCTCTTTTTACTACAACCATCAGCCTATAAAGCTACCTCGGTTTCAAATCATCTTGTTGCTGCCGAAGCTTTTAGCTGGTGATGATTGTATGCATCTTGTGATTCGCATTGTGATTGATTTCATGCTTTAAGTCAAGTAGTCCTACGTGTGTTTGTCTTCACAATCCCTTTTCAACATCAAGAACACCCTAAAATCATCCCCAACCCCATGGCCCAACCAGCAACCACCCCAACCTGACCCTAAGACACCATCAACCAGATCCCAAACTACCTCATTTACACTCTTAACAAAAAGTCCCAAACCAATTCTGCCAACAAAAATCAGAATTTATCATGATGCATCACACGTACATGCTGCATTTAATGAGTCATCGAATAATGGTACGTAATACATAGACTAAGTTGTTATGACTTGGTAGTTCCTGGGTTATGATCTTATTGAGTGAAGATCTCTAATAAGTTATGTTCTTTAATAAGTTATGATCCCTGTTAAGTTATGATCTTTGATACGTTATGAGTTGGTCACTTACGAGTATTGGATGGAAAGTCAGGTATGTTTTTAAACCGAATTTTGGGGTTCGATTCTTGTATGTACTTTCCATTTAATTCACGATTATTTATAGTTTACTTGCTGGTGACGTTATCACTCACCCCCTATTTTTCCTCCCAGAGGCTGCAGGGAATAAAGTGGAACGGATTGAAGATGAACCTAGGGTTCCCTACCCGTAGAAGTGCGAGAGATGGATGGCCTAGGAGACTTGTCGAGATGGTTGTGATCGATGATCCTTTTTATGAAATTGTGATGGAAATAATTACTTTTGGGAATTTCCGTACTTTATGATTTGGGTTGTAAAACTGTTGATGGATTCGTAGACGTTTTTATTTTAAAGTTTTTATTCTGCCTCGATTTTTGCTTACTTGTTGACGCGTAAGCATGGAAGTCCACGTATTTTATCATGGACTACGACATGTTATGGATCGACGCCTGGTACTCTCCATATTGAAGTACGGCGAGCGCACCGTACCGGCTGGGCCGGGGTGCGGGGCGCTACACTTTGTCTTTTGTTTAACCTTTGATTCAAGGTCGTGATTCCCTTCATGTCTTGAACAACCTTGATTGTAGTCTTCTATACTTTGGCCGGATGTCATTTGGGAGGATTAAAGCTTGCCCAAATTGAGTTGAAGCCATTTGTGAGGTCTGTTCATCCAACCATCCAAAATAGGATACGATTTTGAAGCAGGGTCTTCTTTGCAAGGTTTGGCATCATCTCCTTCTTGTTTCAGCTGTGTTATGAGTTAAAGGAAGGTCCTTCTAAGAGCTCAGTAGTAGCTCATCATCCTATGTTGTTCATGATCATCTATGATGCAAGCATGTGATGGACGGATCCACTCTACCACCTACAACGTCCCTTTCACAAAGGTGTAGGCACAAAGAAATGATCTTCTCCTTGCTTCTGTTGTGTAGAAAGTTGCTGGCTTGAGCAATCATTGAAAACGTCAAACGTACATTGATAGCCAAACCATAGATAGGCCCTCCTAGACGGCACTCATAGCCTTGGCAAATGCCCTCAAAACGCTCACCTTTGAGAGTTATTAACCTTGATTTTTGATGCAAAATCAAGCAAAAAAGTCTCACAATATGGAGAGAAAATAAAGTTTAATTTTTATTCAATGAATGCTGATTACACTCGGCCACAAGGAGGCCCTCTTATGCTGAATTTTGCAAGCTAAGAAGAGTCCTAGAAGCATAAAACTCTATCTTAAAAATCTATCAGAAGTTTGAAGAAAAGCAAGCTACAAACGGAACTAAAGTTTAAACTTGGAAAAACTAATTATCTTGTCTTCAATTTTGAAGTGGTTATTTTGATCCTTGTTGAACTCCCATTCAGCCGATTTTTGGATGTCCTTGATTGCATTGTGGATCAAATTTGAAGGTTGAGATAAGCTTGGAAATGTCTTCACAAAGTTAGCTGAAATTTAATCTTGAGTAGCCTTTGAATTTAAGTTCAAATTTGCTTCAACTTTATCATCTTGTGGCCGCCACCTTTAATGCTTGTGGTGTAGATATGCTTGTCCTTATCTTGTTAGAGAGTTGATCTTTAAGTAGCCTTTCAAACCATGTATGTGTTGGGGAGGGATTAGTACAAATACTCCTTATGACAAATGTCTCCTAGGACAAACATTCCCTAGGACAAACATTCTTCAAGACAAACATTCTCTTTAGGACAATAATCTCTTTGATGCATAAACACTCAGCTATTGTAGGACCTTTCTTCAACTCAATAAACCAGCTGGAACCAAGAAGGAAGGTGCAAAACATTCATGGAACACCAAACACTTCAACCTGTCCAGATTTCAGCCAAGCAAGTGAATCAACTTCAGCAAATGACTTTAACTTGTTTGGACAAGCCTAAACCCTTTCAAACAATATCCGTCCCAAGCTATAGAAGCAATACAATCAAGTTATGGTTCAAAAACTTGAAGGGAATCAAAGGATTCAAAAGGAAAAACTGAAAACAATTTTTGCTGCAAATTTGCTGTTTTGTTGTATCTTCAAAATCTGCCATTAAAAACGTTTTTTGCTACCTTAAATAAGCTAAAAAGTCTTCTAAGGGAAGACACAAAATATGTGTGGTCCAATAGGAGCAAAGAAGAAAGTTTAAACAAGTTACAAGTGGGAATAAACAATATTGCTTCAGCAAGTTGTTCCAGCAGAACATTCCCTCTTTTGCAAGTTGATTTTGTCTTTGAATTTTGATTGGCCCAGCTTCTCCTTGCTTTGGAAATTATATAGGACGTCCCTGAAGTGTTGGATAGGCTCCTTGCAGCTGATTGGTTGAAATGACTTCAAATCAAAGAAGCTGAAACTGTTCAGATTTAACCCCTGAAATGTTTTGCAGCATAACTCTATCTTCCAATCATATTCAGTTCTTGATCATAAAATAAAAGTTGTAGATCCTTTCCTGTAAAGTTGACCTGCTTCGGATGTGGACTTCTGGAAGCAGGTTACTAAGCAGCCAGCTTGTTTCAACGATTACTTAAAATACAGGCCTTTTCTGAGAAAGAGTTGAACATCAAAATTGTAGCTTATCCTCTTAGCTTTCACCTCCAACTTGAATCACGTCAATTGGAGTTGTAGTTGGTGAGATATGGCTGAAATACTAAGAAAGTGTCATCCTGCCATCTTGCCCTTTCAACTCATTTTGGTGTATGATGTTTGGTATGGACTCCATCAAGCTTCCTTGGCCTAAAATAAGTTCAAACATGCACCAAACAACATATGCAACATACTACGACATGTCTTGGTTAGTTCACAATAATTTATAAAGGAAAGAAAGCTAAACACTCAACAATATGAACAATACACACAAGACTAACAAATATATTACAACATAATTCAAAAACTAAGTTAACGCTTGTAGCAAATGGATCCAATGTAGGCTATCTTGACATGGTTCATCCACAACATGCTTGTAAAGGAAGGTTCCCACTTCATGCATCAATTTCTTGGCCATGCTCCTCGTTATAGGGCCCTTGTCTTGCATTGATGTACCTCTTTCTGTGGTTGGTTCTTCTTGGCTTGGCTGGGGATCATCATTCCCCCTCTTGAAAAGGATTCGACCTCAAATCTAGATCAACACTAAATGGAATAAGGTTAGCAACATTAAAAGTTTTAGAGACAGAACCATACCTTTCTTCAGGGATGTCAAGGACGTATGCGTTATCTCCAAGTCTTTGGATAACTTTGAATGGTCCATCGCCTCTTAGCATCAACTTTGATTTCCTTTCCTAAGGAAACCTTTCCTTCCTTAAGTGTAACCAAACGAGATCTCCAGGTTCAAATATAACAGTCTTATGTTCTTGTTAGCTCTTTTGGCATACATTTTTTTAGCTTCAAGTTGTGAGTTAACCTTTTCATGCAAATCTTTGACAAGTTTAGCCTTACGTTCTCCATCAAGACTAACACATTCATGAATGGGAATGGGGACTAAGTCAAGTGGGGATAAAGGGTTAAAGCCATAAACAACTTCAAAAGAAGAATGCAAAGTACCGCTATGAACATTCCCATTGTATGCAAACTCAACGAAAGCTAAACAATCTTACCAATCTTTTAAGTTCTTTTGAATTATGACACGCCACAATTGTGACAAAGTTCTATTGACGACTTTCGTTTGTCCATCAGTTTGTGGGTGAGCAGTTGTCGAGAAAAGAAGTTTAGTACCAAGCCTAATCCACAGAACACGCCAGAAGTGGCTTAAAAACTTTGTATCTCTATCGCTTACAATGGTAACGGGCATGCCATGTAATCTTACAATTTCCTTAAAAAATAGGTCAAAAACATGTGCGGCACCATCCACCTTCTTGCATGCAATAAAGTGTCCATCTTAGAAAATCTATCAACAACAAAGATACTATCCTTACCAGTCTTGGACCTAGGCAATCCTAACACAAAGTCCACTGAAAGATCAGTCGAAGGTGAATTTGGAACCGGTAAAGGAGTGTACAATCCATGAAGTTGTGCTCTAGATTTAACTTGGTTGCATGTAATACAACTAGCACATACCTTTTCAACATTTACGCGCAGGTGTGGCCAGAAGAAATGCTCCTTAAGCATTTCTAACGTCTTGAACGAGCCAAAATGACCGATCAAGCCTCCTCCATGAGCTTCTTTGATCAGAAGTTCCCTCATTGAACACATTGGTATACATAACTTTTGCTCCTTAAACAAGAATCCTTCATACAGATAGAACTTACCAAAAGGGGATTCAAGACATGCTTTGTAAATGGAACTAAAGTCATGGTCAGAGACATACAAATCTTTGATAGTTTCAAAACCAAACATGTTACAAGTCAACGTAGTAATCAAAGTATATCGACGAGATAGAGCATCAACAACAATATTGTCTTTTCCTTGCTTATACTTGATTACATATGGGAATTGTTCAATGTATTCAACCCATTTTGCATGCCTTTTGTTTAGTTTACCTTGGCCCTTAAGGTACTTAAGACTTTCATGATCAGTGTGATCACAAATTCCTTAGGTTGCAAATAATGTTGCCAAGTTTGTAAAGATCTAACTAAGGCAAAAAGTTCTTTGTCATAGGTCGAATAGTTCAAGGCTGCTCCTCTTAACTTCTCACCGAAATAAGCTACGGGTTTCTTAGCTTGATTCAGTACAGCTCCAATGCCAACCCCGCTGGCATCACACTCAACTTCAAACGTCTCTTCAAAGTTTGGCAATCTTAGGATGGGTGCTGAGGTTAGGCGTTTCTTAAGTTCATCAAAGGCTTGTTGTTGTGAGGTTCCCCATTTAAAACTTACATCTTTCTTAACTAATTCGTTAAGGGGTGCAGCAATGGTAGAGAAATCCTTGACAAAACGCCTATAAAAGCTGGCTAGTCCATGAAAACTCCTAATGTCCCCTGCAGACTTAGGTGTTGGCCATTCAGTGATGGACTTGACCTTCTCTTGGTCCATCTCAATCCCTTCAGTACTGATCACAAAACCTAGGAACACTACTTTCTCTAGACAGAATGAACACTTCTTAAGGTTGGCATATAGTTGTTCCTTTTGCAACGTTTCAAACACAGTTCTCAAATGGATAAGGTGTTCACTAATGGATTTGGAGTAGATAAGGATGTCATCAAAGTATACTGCCACAAATTTCCCAATGAATTTCCTCAAGACCTCATTCATCAACCTCATAAAGGTGCTAGGGGCATTAGTTAGGCCAAAGGGCATGACTAACCACTCGTATAATCCAAACTTAGTCTTGAAGGCCGTTTTCCATTCATCTCCTTCCCTAATTCTTACTTGGAAGTATCCTTGCTTAAGATCTACTTTGGTAAAGTATCTAGACCCATGTAACATGTCCAACATATCATCCAACCTAGGAATAGGGTATCTATACTTCACAGTAATCTTATTGATTGCTCTACAATCGGTGCACATCCTCCAAGTTCCATCTTTCTTAGGGACAACTATCACAGGTACGACACAAGGGCTCATAACCTCTCACCTTACCTTGGTCTAAGAATTCTTCAACTTGTCTTTGGATCTCCTTAGTTTCCTCTGGATTGGCTCTATAAGCAGGCCTATTGGATAGGACAGCTCCTGGAATGAAATCTATTTGATGCTCAATGCCTCTTAGAGGTGGTAAACCTTTGGGACCTCCTTCAGGGAACAAATTTGAAAACTCTTTCAGTAGGGAGGTGACTTCACTGGGTAAAGTAGAGGGTAAATCAGATGAAGAAAATAAGGTTTCTTTGTAAAGTAAGATGTACACGATTTTTTGGAATCGATTGAGTGGAACACCTCACTTTGTGACGCAAAGAAAGCACTCTTCTTCTTATCCTTTTCCTCAGAAATGACAAGTTCTTTCCCCTTTGATTCAGCTTTGTCAGAACGAATGTTTTTAAGGAAGACTCTTTCCAATTCTTTTTCCTTTGGTTCATTCCGACTTTTGGTCATTCTCTTTTGATCCTCAAACACCTTCTGTGGGGGTAGTAGTGCGTACAGCTTAAACAGTTTGTTTTGGTGCCTAAAGGAATACCTATTTAAGTAGCTGATGAGGATCAAGGGTACGATGAGGATCAAGGGCCCCATCAAGAGGTCAAGGGTCCTATGACAAGAAGGAGGGCAAGAGAACTTTGTCATCAAGTTGCCACCTTCTTGTATAAGCATGTTCAAGATGAACCTAAGGTTCCATGGGTTCACTTCATTGAACCCACTCTTTGAACGTTGATGCATATGCGTGTGTGTTTTATTATCTTGTTCCTTGTGATCTTTATTTTATGTCTTTTCTTTGTAGGTAAATTAGGTACATGAAAGTACAAAATAAAATGGAGGCCCAAAATAAGCAACATAGGCGTGTGTGGCAAAAAGGAAGACAAAAAAAGAATGTTGTCTTGAAGAGAATGTTTGTCTTCACAAAGACAAATTCAAATGTGTCCAAGATGGAATCTCTTGTTAAAATTGAAGGCAAAAATCATCTCCAACATACATCAAGGGGGCGGCCATCTTGAAGCAAATGGATGATGATCAAATTGAATTTAAGTTCAAAGCTAGACTTGAATTTAAATTCAACCATGATTTGAATTCAAATCTCAACCAATTGGAGACTTAAAATTCAAGAGGAATTCAGCTACCATATCCTCCAATCTACACGCCATTTTGAAGGAGAAAGGAAGGATAAAACCCAATTCAAATTGAATCCAAGTTTGAATTCAAATTCAAACTCAATTTGAATTCGAACTTCAACCATCTTTTGAATTCAACTCCAGCCATATTATAATCATCAAAATCAGATTTCAAGACCTTCTTAGACTTGTTAAACACAGCTGAAGATAGATGGAGGATAAACAATCAAGCAAATTCAAACTCCACTCAAATTCAAACTCAATTTGAATTCAAACTTCACCCAACTTTTGGATTCAAGTTCAGCCCTATCCTAGTCATCAAAATAGCTCCACAATGCCTCATTTGCTGATCAAACACACGGCTGGAAAAGGAAGAGTTCAACAAGATTTTAGCTAGGATTTTTCAAGTTATTTTTGAATTTAAATAATTAGCAAATTCAAGTTCAATTCAAATGTTTTTCTAGCTATTTCTTTTAGATAATATCTGATTATTTTGAAGTGTCTTAGGCATCTATAAATAGGCCCTTTGGCCGATTTGTACAAGCACCTTCTGATGAATAAAAATTCTTGATATTTCCTTCACTTTGTGTGATACTTTGTTTTCTTGGTTTTGCATTAAAAACCTAAGTTAAGATCCTTCAAAGTTGAGCATTTTGAAGGTGTTGCCATTGCTAAAAGGTGCCGTCTAGGAGGGCCATATTGGTTTGCCTGATCAACGACCATCTTGAAGTGTTGGTCTTGCTCGTTTGATCCACACGTTTTTTATCACTAAGGAAGCAAGGGGAAGTCTTCTTCCTTGTGCCTAACCCTTTGTGAAGGACGTTTGGAAGGTGGAATTGTTGGAGCCCATGAGTTGCACGCATCAGTAGCCATCATATGTTACTTTGTTATCATATTGCCATGGCCTACCTGACAAGATATGACTTGAATGCATAGGTACTACATCACATAAGACCTCATCAGAATACCCACCAATTGACAAAGGAATCAAGACTTGTTTATTAACCTTAACTTCGCCACAATCATTAAGCCAAGTGAGTCTATAAGGATGTGGGTGATTGATTAAGGGTAAATCAAGTTTCCTAACAATTTCAATGCTTGCAACGTTTGTACATGAACCAGAATCAATGATGAGTATACACACTTTGCCTCTAACCATGCAATGGATGTGAAAAATGTTTTCTCTTTGCAAATCTTGTTCTTCCATTTTGACTTGAACATTTAAAGCACGTCTTACAACTAAGAACTCTTTATTTTCACATTCATTACTCTCATCAACTGTTTCTTCCTCTTCCTCACACGTTTTCTCAACTTCTTCATTCTCCTCCAATTTTTCTTCGGAATAGTACTCATTAGACTCCTCAATGAACAGGATGCGTTTAGGATTGGGGCATTGATTTTCAAAATGTCCTTTACCTAAGCATTTAAAACATTGAATATCACGGAATCTAGTGTTAGAAGTAGTACCTTCCACCTTTGCTTTGCCTTTGTCCATGATTGGAGAGTTGCTTGTTGTGGGACGTTTTGGAAAGCTTTGTGGTGCCTTCCCTTGAAATCCACGGCCTTGACTCTGTGGAGATCTGAAACTTGTCCTAGGCTGTACCTTGGAAAAGTTTGAAGGATTAGGCCGAAAAGAAGGGATAGAGGTACGTACCTTAAGTTGCCTTTCCACTTTCTCAGCTGTGTGAACCATAGAAGCCAAATCTGAGTAGGGTGTGAGTTCCACTTTGAATGCAATTTCTTTGTTAAGGCCAGCTAAGAACCTTGCCATTGTGGCCTCCTCAGCTTCTTCTATGTTTGTCCTGGTAAGCAAATGTTCTAACTCTTTATAATATTCATCAACAGTTTTGTTACCTTGAGAGAGTTGTTGCAGCTTTTGGTAGACACTTCTTTCATAAGACTGTGATATGAACCTCTTCCTCATCTCTTGCTTGAGTTTTGCCCATGTGACAATAGGAGGTTGCCTAGCTCGTCTTCTTGCATTTTGTAGATGTTCCCACCAAAGTAAAGCATAATCTACAAACTCAAAAGTAGCATACCGAACTTTGGCCAACTCAGAATAATTAGTACAAGAATACATATGATCGACCTTAAGTTCCCATTGCAAGTATGCTTCAGCGTCACTTTTCCTTTAGAAGGGAGGTATATTCAATTTAGTTGTAATAAACTCCTCTTCATGGGGTTCATTTGTTTCAAACCTGTTGTTATAATACCTCTCTCACTGATAACAGTCATTATACTCAGGGGGATCATCAAATCTATCCTCAAATGAAATGTTCCTACGACCACCATTTAGACCACGACTCCTACCACGTCCTCTATGAGACATGTTTCCACGTTGTTCAGTCCAAGATTCAACATGAAAAGATGTTCCTTCGTTAAAAGGTACACTTGGAGGTTCTCTTCGACCTTGACTAGCCCTTTCTCCCTTGGGAGCTCGAGAATTATTTTTAAGATCTTCAATTTCACTTGTCATGTGGCCAAAAGCGTGAATCATGCTAGCAATAGTTTGTTGCAATGTTTCAAGTGTGACCGGACCTTGGGGTATGCTAGGGGTAGAAGAGGGTGAATTTTCTCTTTCTTGTGAAGTAACCATGATTGAAAGCAAGTAAAGAAGTCCAACCAAAAAACTTGACAAGATATTTACTTCTACTTTAAGTTGACAATTGATTAAACAATAATCTTGGACTATCTAAGAATCAAAGAAGCATAGAAGTCAAGTGATGTTTAGGCCGGATCAAGAAAACTAAGGGTTTGTGCAAAACAATCCCTTAACTTACTTCAATCTTTATGCAATCTCAATGGTTATAAAGCGAAAGCCAAGTACACATACACAAGTGCTCAGTAAGGGTTTGTTCTTGAAACTTTTTCAACAAAGATCAACACTTTGGGTGATGGTACTTTTGCACAAATTTCGTTCCTAAGTTCCTCTTTTTGTGAATTTGGAACTTTTCTAATGTAAGGCTATTCCTCTCCTCTTGTGCAATCTCTCATGCGTCTTGCCTCTTACTTTTGTGACATAGGTTGGCTTTTCTCTCAGTTTCTTTCTCAAACAAGCTCTATTTTCTTTCTTTGTGCTTTTTGGCTTGTTTGGTGAGACTACTGCTCACAGCCTTTATGAGACATTGCTCACGGCTTTGGTTTGCTTGCATAAGTTTTGGTTGTTCTTTTGTGAAAAAGTTCCCTTTACAACACGACTGAACGCTAGTGAAGTGACAAGTATTTCACAAATATAACAACCAAGAATGTATAAAGTTCAATGCAAGTTCAGAAAGTGTAATGACAACAAGATGATTCGTTCGGGTTGGCAATATAACAATGTGGGCTAAAATATGGAAAGACTGATTTTAAATGAGAATCTAAGTCCAACAAAGTCCTTAATCAATTTAAACCAACACAAAGTAAAGGTGAATTTTCAGCCAACGTCAAAGTATGAACCAATATGCTTGTAATCAATCAATGTGTACTCCTAAGCCACGGTTTGCATGCAAGTTCCTTTTCTTTTTGTTTGATTTTTGGTTTATATGCCTAAGATGATGTAAACAAGTTAAACTACTGAGGTTACACTAGCTGACACGAATTTGATCTTTGGTTAAGCAACAATGTGTTTGAACTAGTTATACCCTATGGCTGAATGCAATCTAATGCTAATGTTTCCTTTGTTTTTTTTGGTGATTTTTTTTTACCGAATGACAACAATTGGACACAAATTACACAACCTATAATTACCTAAATACAAGACACACAACTAATCCTAGACTAATTAGCTAGTGAATCAACGTAGAGAAAACTTGACCAAACAAAAAAAAAACTGAATTCTGCTTAAGTACTTGTGTTTGTCGTTTTTTGTTTTAACAACTAACTCAAATTAAAAATGCTGCCACATAGTATATTTAAACACTTGAAGGATGCCTAAACAAGGTTATGAGCTAAAACTACAAGTAAAACATTAACTAAAACAAGTTTTAAACTAGGACAACTTGAGAAGAGCACATGGTTGAAAACTAGTTTTACCCGGGTGCCTTTCCTTTGCTGGTTTCATATGCCAAACTACAACCAAACTTCAAATAACTCTAACACATCATATTTTAATATGTTAAGGATGTTCATGAAAAGTTTGAGCAAATTTTGATAAGAAAAACTCAATGAAAACAGGCTGCCAATTCAAACTACACGGCTGGGACACAAACAGGACACACTTGCACGTTTCTTGCTTTTTCTTAAACCAAACATATCAAATCACCAAACCAACTTTACCACATCATAATCAAATGTCCAGTAGGTGATTGATCAAGTTTTATGCTCAGGTTGTTAGGAAAAAACACAAGAAAACAAGATTCAAACTACTGCACAAAAACAGAATTTCAGAACCTAGTGACTAGCTGGCTGTTTTTGGTATTTCTGATTTTTATGACTCATAAAACGCCTAAAAAAGTACTAAACATCATTAGCTAACATCTTAAACTATGTTTTAGACTAATTTCAAGGGCTGGAATCCTAAGGAAATCGCATGAACACATGTGCTAAACAAACTGCCTACAGTAGAAAAATTTCAGCAACATAAACAAAGATAAATGAGATGAAGAATACCTTATATCTCTGATACCACTTGATACACAAACACTCAGCTATTATAGGACCTTTCTTCAACTCAATAAACCAGCTGGAACCAAGAAGGAAGGTGCAAAACATTCATGGAACACCAAACACTTCAACCTGTCCAGATTTCAGCAAGTAGATGAACTCTTTAGCAAATGACTTCAACTTGAGTGAGCAAGCCTTAAATCCTCTCAAACAATATCCATCCCAAGCATATGAAGTGATACAATCAAGAATTAGTTCAGGTTTCTTGAAGGAAATCAAAGATTCAAGTTAAAAATTGAAAACAGTTTTTTTGGAAGCAAAGTTGTTGTTTTTTGTATTCTGAAAATCTGAGTCTTCAACATTTCTTAGCTACCTTAAATAATCTAAAATATGCTTCTAAAGGAAGATACAAACATGGGGTGGTCCAATAGGAGCAAAGAAGAAAGTTTAAACAAGTTACAAGTGGGAATAAACAATGTTGCTTCAGCAAATTCTTCCGGCAGAAATTCCCTTTTGTTTGCAAGTTGATTTTGTCTTTGAATTTTGATTGAACCAGCTTCTCCTTGCTTTGGAATATTATATAGGACGTCATTGATGAGTTGGAGTGGCCCCTTGCAGCTGATTGGTTGAAAAGGCTGCTTGAAAAGTCAAGAAACTGAAATCTGTCCAGTTTTGAGCAGTTTTCTGTTTTGAATTATAACATAACCTTCTAGTCCGACTTAGTTCTTCCACTTCAAATAAGAATTGTAGATCCTTCTCTGTAGATGTGTTTAGACACCACAATGACGTCGTTTGGATCTGAGATGAGTGAGTTATGCCTGTTTGAAGTGGACCTGCTTGCAGATGTGGACCTTTGGAAGCAGTGGCTAAGCTGCTAGCTTGTTGCAACGATTGTGTAGCTTGATGCAGACCTTTTTTTGGGAAAGTGCTGAACATAAAAATTGTATCTTATCCTCTTGGCTTTCACCTCCAACTGGAATCACGTCAATTGAAGTTGTGGTTGATGAGTTATGGCTGAAATACTAAGAAAGTGTCATCCTGCCAGCTTGCCCTTTCAACTCAAATTGGTGTTTGAACGTTTGGCCTTTGTTCAATCATTCTTCCTTCACCTAAAAACAACTCAAACACACAACAAACAACATATGCAACATACTAGGACATGTCTTGGTTAGTTTACAACAATTTATAAAGGAAATGAAGCTAAGCACTCAACAATATGAACAATACACACAAGACTAACTAACATATTACAACATGATTCAAAAACTAAGTTAAAGCTTGTAGCAAATGGATCCAATGTAGGCTATCTTGACTTGGTTCATCCTCAACATGCTTGTAAAGGAAGGTTCCAACTTCATGCATCAATTTATTGGCCATGCTTCTTGTTATAGGGCCTTTGTCTTGCATTGGCGTACCTCCCGCTGCGGTTGGTTCTTCTTGGCTTGGCTGGGGCTCATCACAAATTCATTCCACAAACCCACATAAGTAGATTTGTGTAGAACTTTCTAGATCTTTCTTGTATATTCTTTGTAGAAACTTGAAGAAGTTCTCTAGAATGCTTCTAGAAGGCTCCATTGGAAATATCTAGATTACGAACTATCTAGATGAGCATTTCTAGCCCTTAGATCAAGTAGATCTTAACCATTGATTTGTAGAGACACTAGTATAAATAGGAGGCATCATCCTCATTTTGTAACCATCAAGCAATCAAGCAAGCTTTCAAGCAATACACTTCCAAAGCTTCAAGCACTCATAAAGTCTTCCGCTACACTTATCTCATACTTGACTTTGTTTTTCAAGTTAGGCTGACTTAGCTAAATCCGTACGGGGCGGAGTCGAGCATCGCTAGGGTGGGCAAATCGAGGCTAAGTGCCGCACGACTTTGAAGGAAATTTCAAGTCCGTGACAGGTGGTATCAGAGCCAGGTTAAGGGACAGGGCGTTATATTGCTTGATCATCATCAAAGTTCGCGTGAGTGGCTGACGAATCAAACGTGACCAACGAGCATGGCCGTGAGGCGGGGATCTCTCACAAGAAGAAGACTCGAGACCAAAGCAAGACTCGGGAGGGAGCTTCTTTGGAGCATGTCATTACGGCGATGGCGGAACGCTTCGAGACCTTGGAGAGTGCCACCAAACAATGGGAAGAAACGAGTCACTTGGCCCTCGAAACCGATTCGAAGGTGACCGAGTTGCAGCGCCTTGTGGAGGAGCTGCGTGAGGGACTTACTGTCTGCCGACGCGCATTAGCCAACGGGGGAGGTGCCAGCGACATGGTTCCAAAGATCAACCAACGTCAACCAAAAGAGTTCGATGGCAGCCGGGATGCCCGAAAGGTTGACGACTTCATTTGGCAAATGGAGTTTTACTTCGACGGGATTCGCCTTCGTGACGAGGCGACTAAGGTACATACTGCCTCAAGTTACCTTTGTGATAATGATGCATTATGGTGGCGAAGGAAGGCCGCCGAGAAGGATCACGGGGACATTGAAATTGAAACTTGGGAAGATTTCAAGACCGAGCTCAAGCGATCATTCTATCCCAAAAGAGCGGAGTTTGATGCTCGAAAGAAACTGAAAATGCTGAAGTACCGCACCTCGATCCAAGACTACATCAAGGAGTTCACGGGTCTTATGCTTCAACTTCCCAACATGCAAGACAAGGACTTCTTGTTCAACTTCATCGATGGTCTACCTCAATGGGCACAAAACGAGCTAGAGAGATGCGAGGTAGAGCCACCTAGCAGGCTATTACTTTTGCGGAGACGTTGAATGAGTTCAGTCGCAACAACCACCAATCTGAGAAGAAGCATGGGAAGCCCAACTCGGACAATGGTGGGGGAGCACGAGACAGCAAGAAGCCAAGCCAAGAGCGAGGACACCAGGGCCGATCACAATCCGGACCAAGCGGTGAGAAAAAGCATACCCCCAAGTTCCTAAGAAGTTGTTTCCTTTGCGGCGGGCCACATGCTATGCGAGACTACCCGAAGGCTGGCTCACTCAATGCCATCTGTGATGAGTACGAGTCTCGGAGCAAGCAAGAGGACGAGAAGATAGGTTCGTTGAGGCTTCTCAACGCCCTCAACGTGAAGCCGTCACCAAGTGCTGGCAAAGGACTATTGTACGTGGACGTATTGCTCAACGAACGTGCAACCAAGGCATTGGTCGACACGGGAGCAACACACAACTTCATCACCGAAGCCGAGGCAGGACGACTCAACCTTAAGACCACCCCACGGGAAGGGTGGATCAAGACAGTGAACGCCGCGGCACAACGACTGGGCGGTGTAGCCAAAGGCGTGAACATGGTACTCGGAGCATGGAAGGGACCGGTGGACTTCTCTGTTGCACCAATGGACGATTTCCAAGTTGTGCTAGGCATGGACTTCATGAGGAAGGTAAGTGCCGTTGTGATGTCTTCCTTTAATTCAGTCTGTATTTTCAATCAAGATAGTCCTTGCATGATTATGGGCACGGGTGCACCGAAAGGCGAAGCCAAGCAATTGTCGGCCATGCAAATTGCCAAGGGAGCCAAGAGAGGCGAGCCGACATTCTTGGCCACACTTAAGGCGTGTGACGAGCTGACAGGACCCCAATGGGACACCCTTCCACCTATCATCCAGAAAGTCCTCAAGGAGAACAAGGACGTAATGCCGCCCGGGTTACCCAAGGAGTTGCCACCGAGACGGGATGTGGACCACAAGATTGAGTTAGAGCCAGGTGCTAAACCACCATCTATGGCACCGTACAGCTTAGCACCGCCGGAGCTTGAAGAACTCAAGAAGCAATTGACGGAGCTATTGGACACGGGACGTATTCGACCGTCAAAGGCACCTTATGGCGCACCGGTGTTGCTCCAGAAAAAACACGATGGGACGTTGCGAATGTGCGTGGACTACCGGGCCCTCAACAAGGTAACGGTTAAGAATAAATGTCCTATTCCGTTAATTGCCGATTTATTCGATCGCCTAGGGGAGGCGAAGGTGTACTCTAAGATGGACTTGCAGAAGGGATACTACCAAGTCCGCATAGCCGAAGGGGACGAGCCAAAGACCACGTGCATCACTCGGTATGGATCGTTAATGATGCCGTTTGATCTTACGCACCAACAACATTTTGCACCCTCATGAACCAGATCTTCCAGCCGTACCTCGACAAGTTTGTCGTGGTGTACTTGGACGACATCGTTGTTTATAGCAAGTCAATGGAGGAACATACCGAGCACTTGAAGACAGTGTTCAAGGTGCTTTGAGACAACGAGTTGTACGTGAAGGAGTCCAAGTGCGAGTTTGCCAAGGAGGAGGTACCATTACTTGGGCATATCATTGGACGTGGACGAGTACGGATGGACAATACTAAGGTTCGGGCAATCATTGACTGGGAGCCGCCTACCAAGGTAACCGAGTTGCGATCTTTCATTGATCTAATTAACTATTACCACAAGTTTATCTCAGGCTACTCGACACAAGTCGCACCATTGACGGACTTACTCAAGAAGAAGACAGAGTGGGTATGGTCCGACCGATGCCAAGCAGCCTTCGATGAGTTGAAGACGGCCGTAAGCCAAAAGCCAGTCCTTGCCCTACCAGACTTTGCCAACGCATTCGAGTTACACACGGATGCCTCAGATTTTGCTATTGGAGGTGTGCTCATGCAAGATGGTCACCCCATTGCCTACGAAAGCCGAAAGTTGAATGATACCGAGCGCCGCTACAGCATCCATGAAAAGGAGATGACGACGATCGTTCATTGTCTACGAGTATGGAGGCATTACTTGTTAGGAGCCAAGTTCGTGGTCAAAACAGACAATGTAGCCACAAGATACTTCCAAACCCAAAAGAAACTGTCTCTGAAACAAGCATGATGGCAGGACTTTTTAGCGGAGTTCGACTACACGTTGGAGTATAAGCTGGGCAAAGCCAACGTGGTAGACAACGCCTTGAGCCGGAAAGCGGAGCTTGCTGCCATCACCACCATCAGAGGTGACCTACAAACACGAATCAAAGCGGGACTAGAGCATGATCCAATGGCACGTGCACTCGTCAAGCTTGCTGAGCAAGGGAAGACGAGGCAATTTTGGGTAGAGGATGGCCTACTTTACACCAAGGGACATCGTTTGTACGTGCCCAACTACGGAGACTTGAGACGTGACATTATCCGAGAGGGGCATGATACCAAGTGGGTGGGCCTCCGGGCCAACACCGCACGATAGCACTACTCGAGGATAGGTATTTTTTGCCACATTTACGGGACCAAGTCCAGCTATACGTCAAGACTTGTCTTGTGTGCCAACAAGACAAAGTGGAGAACAGGCAGCCAGCGGGACTACTGGAGCCATTACCAATCCCCAAGCGACCGTGGGAGTCTATCTCCCTTGATTTCATCAGCGCCCTGCCGAAATCAGAATCGTTCGGATTGATCATGGTCGTGGTGGACAGATTTTCGAAATATGGAACTTTCATCCCATGTGTGAGGGACTACACTGCCGAGGATGCGACAAGAGCCTTTTTCAAGAATGTGGTAAAGTATTGGGGGCTACTGAGGAACATCGTGAGCGATCGAGACCCTCGCTTTACAGGCAAGCTATGGACGGAGTTGTTCAAACTCCTTGATACCAAACTGAGTTTCTCCACAAGCTTCCACCCTCAGACCGACGGACAGACCAAGAGGGTTAACGCCTTGTTGGAGTGCTACTTACGGCACTTTGTAAGTGCCAACCAGCGTGATTGGGCTAAGCTCATGGATATCGCCCAATTTTCCTACAATTTGCAGTGAAGCGAGTCCACGGGTAGGAGTCCTTTCGAGATCGTGAACGGTCGGCAACCTTTGACCCCACATGCCTTAGCAATCTTGCCAGATAAGGGACGGAGTCCAGGGGCAGCAAGGATGGCACAAAATTGGAAAGAGCACACCGACCTAGTCCGCTCTTACTTAGAGAAAGCACGAAAGAAGATGAAGAAACAGGCCGATAGTAAGAGGCAAGACCGTGATTACTCGATGGGGGACCAAGTCATGGTGAAATTGCTGCCACAACAATTCAAGGAGCTAAGGAGCATGCATAAGGGGCTCATTCGTCGTTACGAGGGGCCGTTTCCGATCCTTTCTAAGGTAGGCAACGTTGCATACAAAGTTGACCTACCTAGCACACTTAAGATTCATCCAGTCTTCCATGTGAGTATGCTCAAGCCGTATCATGAGGACAAGGAAGACTCAAGCCGAGGATATTCACACCGAGCACCGCCCGTGGTTACCAAGTTGTTTGACAAGGAGGTCGAAGCGGTGATCGAGAAAAGAGTTATACGACGAAGAGGCATCCCTCCAAATACTCAATACTTAATCAAATGGAAGGGATTACCCGAGTGCGAATCGACATGGGAGGCAGTCGAAGATCTTTAGCAATTCGAGGAGGCACTTCGGGACTTTGAGACGACGACGAGGACGTCGCCAAATTAGGTGCGGGAGAATGTAACGGGCCGCACGAAATTGGATCTTTTGAGCAAGCCAAGTTCAAGAGAATGCATTAGGGCAAGCCCAAGTTCATTCCACAAACCCACATAAGTAGATTTGTGTAGAACTTTCTAGATCTTTCTTGTATATTCTTTGTAGAAACTTGAAGAAGTTCTCTAGAATCCTCTAGAATGCTTAGAAGGCTCCATTGGAAATATTGAGATTAGGAACTCTCTAGATGAGCATTTCTAGCCCTTAGATTAAGTAGATCTTAGCCATTGATTTGTAGAGACACTAGTATAAATAGGAGGCATCATCCTCATTTTGTAACCGTCAAGCAATCAAGCAAGCTTTCAAGCAATACACTTCCAAAGCTTCAAGCACTCATAAAGTCTTCCGCTACACTTGTCTCATACTTGACTTTGTTTTTCATGTTAGGTTGACTTAGCTAAATCCGTATGGGGCGGAGTCGAGCATCGCTAACGTGGGCGAATCGAGGCTAAGTGCCGCACGACTTTGAAGGAAATTTCAAGTCCGTGACACGTTGCACTATTCTGTCCGAAGACGAAAGTGCTAAGTGCAAAACGCGTGAAATTTCAATTCTGCCCCTAGTAAAAAAAAGGGAATCTGAACCTTGCTTACGTTGAAATAGCAAGGAAAGGAAGAACAACAAAATAACAAGAGAAAAGAAAAAAGGAAAAACGTTATGCATTACGTGGAAATTGTTTTGGTGCAATTTGAAAATCTTGGATACCGTACTTCGTTTTTTTGCTACATACAACCATCCTCCCATATCATATTCTCCTTAGCCTGCTCTTTTGAACTAATCACACACTTGGTTGCTAGATTATTGCATGACCTAAACCATTTTGTGGATAGTAAGTGCATAGATCAAAATTAACTAAAGATTGCCCACGGCAACCCTTAGTTCATCTTTGGTTCAGCCTTATACATCAATTTTGGTTAATTATTTTCTTTGAATCTTAGTAGAAAGTTTAAGTTTGTTTCCATTTCGCTTGATCCTACTTTGATACTAATTGGTGCAACTTGAAAGCAAAAGGGAGAAACAAGTGGAGATCGTTGTGACTTGGAGAAGCATTGGCAAAACACTTTCTTAATTGATCACTTTGAGCCTTCTTAACTTCAGGTTATCCAAGAAACAAAGTGGTAAGAGAGTGGAAAGAAGAGAAAGAGGAGTGTTCATAGTTTGTTTTTACTAATCACTTAACGTTTGTTTCTCTTTGTGTTAGTTTGCTCCTTTCCTTTTTCTTTTTGTTTTCGCTTCAATTCCTTAAGTAAAATGGAGAGCAGCACTCATTTCGCTTCTAACAAATCAAAAGAAGCCGAGACAGTGGACAACACGCAACAACAAATGCTGGAGATGTTAAAGAAGCTCATGCATGACAATGAGGTGACCAAACATCGATTGGAGGATGTTGAACGGAGCTATAAGACAAGTGATGGTCAGGGCAGAAGCAGGGCCGTTCCCATGCCACAACCAAGGCATCACCCCCCAGAAGAAGTTGAGGATGACAACCTTAGACCACCACACATCGAGGCAAGAAGGTATGTTCCTCCAACATAGCCAAGAAGGTACGTTCCAAGAAGGTACAATGATGATTATATCCCATTTGAGCATGATGATTATGACTTTGATGACCACCCTCCCCGTGGTTACCAAAGACGCCAAAATTCCTTTTTCCCGCATGATGATGATTTTCTTAAAACCAAAATCATTCCCATGTTTTACGGTAAAAGTAATGCGGAAGAGTATTTGGAATGAGAAACAAAAGTGGATCTAATCTTTTCTTATACCAGCTACAGTGAATTACAAAAAGTGAGGTACGCTTCTATTGAGTTTTCTGGTTATGCACTAAATTGGTGGACAAATTTGTGTCGAAATAGAACTAAGACAAGACAACCGCCAATTGCCACTTGGGAAGAAATGAAGTTTGAAATGCGACAACGTTTTATCCCAAACAATTATGAGAGTTCTATTTTCACAAATTTGCAAAATTTACGACAAGAGTTCAAAAGTGTAGACGAGTATTACAAAGAGTTAGAAATTTTGTTGGAAGGGTCTAACTTGCAGGAACCCGAAGAAGCCACCAAGGCTCGATTCTTACATGGTTTAAACAGGGAGATTGCGCAAAGGGTTGATCTTCAACCTTATCTCGACCTCACAACCATGGTCCATATAGTTGAAAAGATTGAACACCAAATCAAGGTACGTATTTCCTCCAATTTCAATTCCACTTATCGTACTAATCAATCTTCACGGCCTACCGGAGGCCAAACACGTGACCAAGGTGCGCCACAAGGCCGGTTAATCGTGTGCAGTCCACACAAAGGCGAGATGACCGCAGCCAACAAAAGGCTCCTCCTAGAAATTCTTCTGATCTCTCAAACAGGTTTTGGGACATTAAATGCTATAAATGTCAAGGATGTGGTCACATAGGAAAAGAGTGTCCTAATGCAAAACGAATCATGTTAATAGAGGAAACAAACGAATATGTGTCTGAGTCCGAGCGTGAAAACGAATCTTAGCATGATAATGAAATTGAACCTGAAGAAGATCTAGGCGCACTAGATGATTTTTACACTAAGGAGTTTCTTGGTGTACGTAGAGCTTTAAATGCATATCCGAAATTAGATGATCACGAACAACATCAAGAAAACATTTTCCATATTCATTGCATGATTAATGACAAAGTGTGCACCATGATCATTGATTCCGGTTCTTGTGTGAATGTGGCTAGCATTGAATTGGTAAGAAAACTGAATTTGCCTATGACTAATCATCCGTATCCTTACAAACTTGCATGGTTAAATGATTGTGGTGAAGTTTGCATAAATAAACAAGTTTTGATTTCTCTTAGCATTGGTAGTTACAAAGATGATGTTTTATGTGATGTTGCACCAATGCATGCTAGTCATATCTTACTTGGTAGGTCATGACAATTTGATCGACATGTGACATATGATGGATATTTGAATCGTTATTCTTTCAAGTTGAATGGCAAACTTTAAAAACTGCATGCACTTCCACCCTACAAAGTCTAGAGGATCACCAACACATGTCTAAGTCTAGGGCCGATCCTAAGTAAAAAGAAGCCAAGAGAAAATTCGTGGAATGCATGAAAAGTGAGAACAAAAAACAAGAGAGAAAGGGAAAAGAGGTAGTACCCATAGGAGTCACCGAGTCCAAAAAAAGTGTGGGTATTTTGCAAAGAAAAGAGAGGTCACACGAGCCATATACAGCAACCAGACCGTCCTCATTCTTATCCGTAAGGCGTGTCACCTTTCCCTAGAAGAATTCCCACCAAACTTACCTACCTCAGTTGCGTCCCTTATCCAAGACTACGAAGTTCTATTTCCCTTCGAGCCACCATCCGGATTACCACCCATTAGAGGAATAGAACACCAAATCGATTTTGTCCCAGGAGCCGTGTTACCAAATCGCGCAGCCTATCGAGCTAACCCCGAAGAAACCAAGGAAATCCAAGGGCAAGTAGAAGAGCTCCTAGCGAGTGGAGAAGTCCAGAGAGCCTAAGCCCATCAACCGTCCCATTCATTTTAGTACCCAAAAAGGATGGAACGTGGAGAATGTGTACCGATTGTCATGTCATAAACAAAATTACCGTCAAGTATAGATACCCCATACCTAGGATGGATGATATGTTGGATATGTTGCACGGATCTAAATTCTTCACCAAAATCGACCTTAAGCAAGAGTACTTCAAGGTACGCATTAGAGAAGGGGACGAATGGAAGACTGCATTCAAAACCAAGTTTGAGCTCTATGAGTGGTTAGTGATGCCCTTCGGGCTCACCAACGCCCCTAGAACCTTTATGAGGCTAATAAATGAAGTCTTACGAGCGTTAATGGGCCGATTTGTTGTTGTTTGTTTCGATGATATCTTAATCTATTCCCAAACTATAGATCATCTTGACCACATTAGGGCCGTTTTTGAGAAGCTTAAGCAAGAACAACTTTACGCCAACTTTAAGAAGTGCTCTTTTTGTTTGGAACGTGTAGTTTT